>BSUD01000001.1:30768798-30823431 GCA_033239045.1 Fagopyrum esculentum | reverse complement strand
CTCTTCCTTCTTAGTTTGAGCCATCAAGAGCTCCTTCAATTGCTTCACGTCATTCTTCAATGATGTGAGTTGATTGTTGTTGGGTTGAGTCTCTTGAAAGTTGACTCTTTTTACTCCACCTTCGGCTCCTTGGTGGGTATACTTCTCCATGTGCAAGGCTTGCTTCTCAATGAAGTCCCATGCATCATCAATCGCCATGTCCATGAAGGTACCGGCGGAGAGTAGTTGGAGATTAAACTGGGTGCTTCCGTCCAGCCCTTTGAAGTAGATCTCCAACAACTCGATCTTTGGAATCCCATGATGTGGGCAATCCAAAAGGATATCCTTGAACCGCTCCCAAGATTTGGACAAGCTCTCCTTGTCCTTCATGATGAAAGCATTGATCTTCCCTCTCATTTCAGCGGTCTTTGAGGGGGGAAAGAATTTGGTTAAGAATTCCGTAGTCATCTCTCCCATGTGCTAATTTTTCCTGGAGGAAGAGATTGATACCAAGTAAGAGCTCTATCTTTTAAAGAAAAGTAAAAAGGTCTTAGCTTGTAGTTGTTATTTTCAATTCTGGAAGGTCGCAAGGTTTCCATCAAGATCTCGTAGTTTTGAAGATGTTGATGCGGCGACTCCTTCTCTAGCCCTCCGAATTGGCATTGGCGAATCATGGATAGAACTTGCGGTCGAAGTTCGTAGTCATGATCCGCTGGATCTCCTAGGTTCACCCCTGGACGCCTCAGCTGTTGATTAGGGTCCATCCTTTGACCTAGGGTTTGTGGGATTCCTGCAAGAAGAACATCTCGGACTGGCATCCGAGGTGGAAGTACATCGGCAGGGGCGTCGGGTACTGGAATCTGCCTCGGTCGCGGGTCAACTACTGGATCCTGCATCGGTCAAGGATCAACAGGAGGATCTTCCCTCGGTCGAAGTAGAATCTGGTCTCGTATGACTGCTATCTCAGCTTCGATAGCTGCAGTCCTGGCGCGATTCTCCTCTTTCTCTTGCCTTAGTTCTTCCTTACTGAGACGTAGCAGCTCTTGCGTCTCTTTTAATTCGGCCGCAAGATCGCGATCGTCTTGTTGGGCCATCTTCGCTTCTCTTAAGCGTCGCTTGTATGTCTTTTCCGGTTCGGGATCGTATGGAACGATTTCCTTCCCAGCGCGGGTTCTTCGCATATACCTAAGAAAGAACCTGCAAAAGTCGTCACTCAAGTAGAGTGGTTAGATGAAACGGGGCAAGCGCCCCAAGAGCAAACCGTACCGGCTCGGTCTAGACCAAGTCCCCGGCAACGGCGCCAAAAACTTGTTCGCTCCAAACGGTGTGTGCAAGCTTTAAATTTATAACCCTAGACTTAAGCTTAAAACAAGGATGCGAACCCGCAGTGTACGGGTCAATCGTAGTAAAAGCAAGAAAATTCCAGGGGTCGATCACAGGGACTCGGTGAAACAAAGTCAATACGGTATGCTTATGTCAATACTAACCACAAGAGCAATTAACACAATCAAAGATGAATAAGAAGTCAATAAAGCAAACATGCAATTCTAGGGATTAAAGCATCTAGTTGTGGTTCCAACTCAAGATCTATAGATAAGCGGACAAAGCTGAGATTTTTGCGTGGGGAAGGTGTTACTAAAGTGGAGTAGATCACCGGGTAAGTCTCACTACACACTAATCCTAAACCGTAACTCCTATTACCGGGTAAGTCTCAAGGAATCAAGATAAAGAACTATAACCTCAAACTAACACACCATCTAAGGGAATAGAATCAACCTTTACCGGGTAAGTCTCAGGCTAACTCACAAAGATGGGATGGAAGCACACTCAAACCCCAATAAAGGATAAACCTTTATTACCTACACTTATGATCTTAGGTAAACAAACTAAGGAATTACCGGGTAAGTCTCATCCTAAGCTTGCATTGAACCAGGAAGGTGTAATAAGAATAGGATTTAGCAAACTCTAACACTTAACTTTCTGTTTTAGGTCGAATAAGTCACCTCGGTCAGAAGAATTCCACCCCGGCCGAGATGTTCATCAACCGAACGAGATGCTTAGGGTTAAGGTTAAAGACTCGAACTTTCAGGATCCTACTGGAATCTAAGATTATTCTATCATTGTTTTTCCCACAACCTTCAGCCAATCACCCTAGAATCACACAAGGAAATTAGCCACTCATCATCATAATGAAAGTATTAAATATATGGAAGAAGGTGAATATTTGAACAAAGAAGAATTTAATGAAAACACTTCAATAACTGAATCAAATATCACACAAAATCGTTCCTTGGATAATAATCCAACAAGACAAGACAATCAAGGAAAGGAATTGAAGACAATCTTACAAAACCCTCCAAAAAGCTATAAAGCTATAGTCTTCAAATCTTCCTTCAACCTTCAAAAAGGTTCTTCAACTCTCTCCCAAATTGGAGTATGATGCGGCTGCTGCGTATTCTTTGCTGTAATCGAGATCGTATGCGGTGTATGCAGCCTCTAAGCATCATCGGATTTGTGGAAAATCCAACCCTTTTTATAGGAAAAATAACCCTCCAAAGATAAGAAATCTTAAGAAGATATTATCCCATAAATATAGGTAAAATATATGATTCTGCATATCTCCTTCCTTCTAGAAGCTCAGCCCAAAAATATAAGATCACTTTCCAATTTTAAAAGATCTCAGCCAAGAATAAAATATTCTCGCCGCGTCCTAGGTTTTCGCCTCGGTCGAGTCGGCTTCTCTGGATCGCCTCGGTCGAGATGAATCTCTGGGCAACCGAGGTGATCATAACTGAGTGTAGAATCTCTCAAAAACTGGTCCAAAGTAAATCTTTAATCCATGGTTGTGCTTCCTGAATGTAGCTCCAAATGACTCTTGACTCCTTTTGCTCCTTTTTGATGCAAAACGTACCATATTACCTGCAATTACAACGAAACTAGGTGTAGACCTCGATTCTCGCAAAGGTAGATGAAATGGTAGTAAAATCACATAATGTACATACAAACATGCAGATTATGAAAGATAAAACGTCCAAACAAACCCCAAAATATAGACTATAATTCATGCTATCAACTTCCTTCTTCACAACCTCTTTCATGATCGGATTTAACCGTCTTTGAGGTTCCCGTGAAGTCTTATGATTATCTTCCATTAGAATTCTATGCATGCAGAAAGAAGGTTTAATGCCAATAAGATCATCCGTGGTGTAACCTATGGCTTTTCAATGCTTTCTCAGGACATGCATTAGCTTAGATAATTCAGAATCGGAGAGGGAAGCGCTAGCAATAACGGGATAAGTAGAATCCGGCCCAAGAAAGATATACCTCAAGTGACTTGGGAGCTGTTTAAGCTCCACGACTGGGGGTGCTTTCTGAGAGGGATCTCTGCTTCCTCTTTCCAGTGGAGTGGTGTCAGAAACTGGATTGGATGCAATCTCAGTTTGAATCGTCTCGCTGTCGACCTCGGTCGAGGCGCAAAGGCGTTGACCGAGGTGTTCTTCAGACGCCTCGCTCTGTCCAGAAAGTGCCTCGGTCGAGGTACTGCTACTGGAACCGAGACTGGAGATCTTCGTCTCCTGGATTAGCTTCTCAGTTTTAGCTCCTGGATCCTCTTCCAGTGCCTTCAAGCTCCGTATATCTGCATCACAAGAAGCATCTATACCTTCCTCCATTAAACTGAAGCTAATAACTCTTTCGAGCGGGTCGTTAATAAGGATAGAGCTCACCAATTCCCTTGATTCTTCTTCATCGTAGATGTTGAAGATATCATCAGTTAGTTGCTCCCCTTTCATGGCTGCAAGTAGTGCGAACTCCACCTCATCGCCACCAACGTTGAATTTCAACTTGGCGTTCTTGCAATCCACGTTGCAACCTGAAGTTGCTAGAAATGGCCTCCCGAGAATGATAGGAACAGGATAATCTGCGGGAATGTCAAGTACGACAAAATCTATAGGTAGATAGAAGTTACCTAACTTGACCGGAACGTCTTCCAAAATGCCCACGGGATGGGTGATGGAGCGATCCGCCATGTAAAGTCGAATCTTGACCGGCTTGGGCTCTCCAAGACCGATCTTAGTGCATAGCTCCAGCGGGATGATGCTCACGCTGGCTCCTAGATCACAAAGGGCTTCACAAGTGACATCCCCAACTTGAATGGGAATGCAAAATGAGCCGGGATCTCTCAATTTAGGTGGCATCTTCTCCTTCATGATTTTGATTAGCTCCGAAGACTTAGACGTCATCCTAACTTCACCAACATCCTCCAGCTTCCTCTTCCTTGATAAGATCTCTTTTAAGAACTTCCCATAGGCGGGCATACCTAAAATAGCATCAAGGAAAGGAATATTAATATGGAGCTTATTCATCAAGTCAAGGAACTTACCAAAGTGCTTGTCAAGATGTGCTCTGGCTCTGGACTGGGGGAATGGAAGTGGTGGTTTATATGCAGGAGGTGGAACATAAGCTTCTGTCGTTCCTCCTGCTTTCTGTTGCTCCGTCTCGGTTGGCATCTCGGTCGAGGTGTTCTTCGACTGGATCTGGACCGAGGTGGTCTGCGTCGAGCGAGGTACTGGATCAGCAGTTTTGAGTCCACTCCTCGTCGTTATGGCCATGCACTGGCCCTTAGGGTTAGTTTCCGTCTTTGCTGGAAGCTTCCCTGGATCTCTTGGCGCTTCATTCGCCCTATTAGCAAGTTGTTGTTCAAGGGACTTTTGGGCCCTCGAAAATGAAGTCATAGAATTCTCCATAGCGTTAAGCTTGATCAAGATTGCTTCCAGAACTGCGTCTTTCTTTTCTGGTTGAGACGAACTTGATCCTTGCCCTTGGCTTTTCAATGGAGTAGAAGAAGAAGAAGGAGAAGAGAGGAAAGGATTAGAGGAATCATTAGAGTTGGAGTTTGAATAATTGTTACCGTGGTTTTGATTATTCGCCCTCCAGTTGTTGCTATTGGATCCTCTATTGTTGTTGTTGTAGTTGTTGTTTCGGGGTCCGTTGTTGTTGTTACGGTACCCGTTATTGTTGTTGTTGTTGTTCCTTTGCCCTTGCTCTTCCTTCTTAGTTTGAGCCATCAAGAGCTCCTTCAATTGCTTCACGTCATTCTTCAATGATGTGAGTTGATTGTTGTTGGGTTGAGTCTCTTGAAAGTTGACTCTTTTTACTCCACCTTCGGCTCCTTGGTGGGTATACTTCTCCATGTGCAAGGCTTGCTTCTCAATGAAGTCCCATGCATCATCAATCGCCATGTCCATGAAGGTACCGGCGGAGAGTAGTTGGAGATTGAACTGGGTGCTTCCGTCCAGCCCTTTGAAGTAGATCTCCAACAACTCGATCTTTGGAATCCCATGATGTGGGCAATCCAAAAGGATATCCTTGAACCGCTCCCAAGATTTGGACAAGCTCTCCTTGTCCTTCATGATGAAAGCATTGATCTTCCCTCTCATTTCAGCAGTCTTTGAGGGGGGAAAGAATTTGGTTAGGAATTCCGTAGTCATCTCCTCCCATGTGCTAATTTTTCCTGGAGGAAGAGATTGATACCAAGTAAGAGCTCTATCTTTTAAAGAAAAGTAAAAAGGTCTTAGCTTGTAGTTGTTATTCTCAATTCTGGAAGGTCGCAAGGTCTCCATCAAGATCTCGTAGTTTTGAAGATGTTGATGCGGCGACTCCTTCTCTAGCCCTCCGAATTGACATTGGCGAATCATAGATAGAACTTGTGGTCGAAGTTCGTAGTCATGATCCGCTGGATCTCCTAGGTTCACCCCTGGACGCCTCAGCTGTTGATTAGGGTCCATCCTTTGCCCTAGGGTTTGCGGGATTTCTGCAAGAAGAACATCTCGGACTGGTATCCGAAGTGGGAGTACATCGGCCGGGGCGTCAGGTACTGGAATCTGCCTCGGTCGAGGATCTACTACTGGATTCTGCATCGGTCGAGGATCAACAGGAGGATCTTCCCTCGGTCGAAGTAGAATCTGATCTCGTATGGCTGCAATCTCAGCTTCGATTGCTGCAGTCCTGGCACGATTCTCTTCTTTCTCTTGCCTTAGCTCTTCTTTACTGAGATGTAGCAGCTCCTGCGTCTCTCTCAATTGGGCCACAAGATCGTGATCGTCTTGTTGGGCCATCTTCGCTTCTCTTAAGCGTCGCTTGTATGTCTTTTCTGGTTCGGGATCGTAAGGAACGATTTCCTTCCCAGCGCGGGTTCTTCGCATGTACCTAAGAAAGAACCTGCAAAGATCGTCACTCAAGTAAAGTGGTTAGATGAAACAGGGCAAGCGCCCCAAGAGCAAACCGTACCGGCTCGGTCTAGACCAAGTCCCCGGCAACGGCGCCAAAAACTTGTTCGCTCCAAACGGTGTGTGCAAGCTTTAAATTTATAACCCTAGACTTAAGCTTAAAACAAGGATGCGAACCCGCAGTGTACGGGTCAATCGTAGTAAAAGCAAGAAAATTCCAGGGGTCGATCACAGGGACTCGGTGAAACAGAGTCAATACGGTATGCTAATGTCAATTCTAACCACAAGAGCAATTTAACACAATCAGAGATGAATAAGAAGTCAATAAAGCAAACATGCAATTCTAGGGATTAAAGCATCAAGTTGTGGTTCCAACTCAAGATCTATAGATAAGCGGACAAAGTTGAGATTTTTGCGTGGGGAAGGTGTTACTAAAGTGGAGTAGATCACCGGGTAAGTCTCACTACACACTAATCCTAAACCATAACTCCTATTACCGGGTAAGTCTCAAGGAATCAAGATAAAGAACTATAACCTCAAACTAACACACCATCTAAGGGAATAGAATCAACCTTTACCGGGTAAGTCTCAGGCTAACTCACAAAGATGGGATGGAAGCACACTCAAACCCCAATAAAGGATAAACCTTTATTACCTACACTTATGATCGTTGGTAAACAAACTAAGGAATTACCGGGTAAGTCTCATCCTAAGCTTGCATTGAACCAGGAAGGTGAAATAAGAATAGGATTTAGCAAACTCTAACACTTAACTTTCTGTTTTAGGTCGAATAAGTCACCTCGGTCAGAAGAATTCCACCCCGGCCGAGATGTTCATCAACCGAACGAGATGCTTAGGGTTAAGGTTAAAGACTCGAACTTTCAGGATCCTACTGGAATCTAAGATTATTCTATCATTGTTTTTCCCACAACCTTCAGCTAATCACCCTAGAATCACACAAGGAAATTAGTCACTCTTCATCATAATGAAAGTATTAAAATATATGGGAAGAAGGTGAATATTTGAACAAAGAAGAATTTAATGAAAAGACTTCAATAATTGAATCAAATATCACAACAAAGCGTTCCTTGGATAATAATCCAAAAAGACAAGACAACAATGGAGGGAATTGAAGACAATCTTACAAAACCCTTCAAAAAGCTATAAAAGCTATGGTCTTTAATCTTCCTTCAACCTTCAAAAAGGTTCTTCGGAAACTCCCAAATTGGAGTATGCTGCGGCTGCTGCGTATTTCCGGTGTAAGCAGGGCTGTGCTGCGTCGTATGCGGGATGTCGGATTTGTGGAAATCCAACCCTTTTTATAGGAAAATAAACCTCCAAAGATAATAAATCTTAGAAAGATATATTCCCATAAAAATAGGTAAAATATATGATTCTGCATATCTCCTTCCTTCCAGAAGCCAAGCCCAAAAATATAAGATCACTTTCCAAATTTAAAAGATCTCTTCCAAGAATAAAATATTCTCGCCGCGTCCTAGGTGTTCGCCTCGGTCGAGTCGGCGTCTCTGGATCACCTCGGTCGAGGTGAATCAATGGTCAACCGAGGTGACTCAAAATCAGAATGTGAAATCTCTCGAATCTGCTCCAAAGTGAATCTTCAATCCATGGCTATGCTCCCTGGATGTAGCTCCAAATGACTCATGACTCCTTTTGCTCCTTTTTGATGCAAAACGTACCATATTACCTGCAATTACAACGAAACTTGGTGTAGACCTCGATTCTCGCAAAGGTAGATGAAATGGTAGTAAAATCACATAATGTACATACAAACATGCAGATTATGAAAGATAAAACGTCCAAACAAACCCTAAAAACTAGACTATAATTCATGCTATCACTTGGGTTGCCTCCCAAGAAGCGCTTGGTTTAAGGTCGTTAGCTGGACCCTCCTCCATAGAATTACTCAATGTACCTTGAACACCGTGGAGTGCTCATCACATCCATCATAAGAATCTTCCAAAAAGGTTCCGGTTCCTAATTTCACTGGCAAATGGTAAGATCTCCCACGTACAAGCTTGTACGGTTTGATTCTCACCGGAATTCTTCTAGATTTCCTGCACTTCAATGGGACATAATCTACCCTCGTGTCCCATCCTTTCCTGGATCGAGAAAACAGTTTCTCGAGAATCATAGCAGCTTCCCCATCTAGAACTTGGGGATGGTACAGGGTCCTGAGCATGCGAGGGACCCCATACTTGAACAAGAAACACTTCATCTCCTTAACGGTGTAGTGCTTGCGAACTTCACTCCTTATAATCCAAGGAGTATCTTCCTCCAACAGTTTCAAGGGAGGTTTCATCTTGATCTTAGGAGGTTCTTTCGAAAGAGACCTCCAACTCTCCGGTGCCTTCCTGAAAAATTCAGAAATATTAATAGGGAATTCAAATGAAGTAGGAGAATGTACCTTGCAAAGCTCTCCAAGGTTTGAGACAAGTTTCATGTTGGGTTGATGATCCACACACGAAATCTCTCTCAGTTCAGCTGGTCTTTCTTCCACCTTGACCACAATCTCAGTAATTTGGCCAAAGTCTTCTGCATCTGCCCCTTCCGGTTCTGCAGGTTCTTCTTTCATCTCGACCGAGGTCACTTCTACCTCGACCGAGGTCTCAACAGTCAGATCGAGATCTTCCACATCTTCTCCCTCAAAAGCTTCAGGAGAAACTTCTGGTTTGACTGGAGGTATGCTCGAAATGTGCAACACTTCCTTATGCTCCTCTTCTAGCTTAGCATAGGATAGGGTGCTTTCCTTGAGCTCCGTCACCTTCTTCATCAACTTCTCCAATCTTGATTCGAGAGAGTCTTCAAAAGGTTGCTCATAAATCTTTTTAGGGATATTCTTCTCATCCCATATCGCAAGTTCACGCTGAATGGTCTCTTCTCTTTCCCATTCATTGTTGAACCAATAGAAGGAGTACTTCTCCTCCAAGTATTCATAATGGTCCGCCCTAGCACTTTGCCTTGCTATCCAGGCTGGATCAAATGTAGTCATCGGAAATCCTGAAAACTACAAAACTCATAGAAAGAGTAATTAGTAGCAACAGGGGCAAGTGCCCCGAAAGCAAACCGTAACCGGCTCGGTCTAGACCAAGTCCCCGGCAACGGCGCCAAAAACTTGTTCGCTCCAAACGGTGTGTGCAAGCTTTAAATTTATAACCCTAGACTTAGGCTTAAAACAAGGATGCGAACCCGCAGTGTACGGGTCAATCGTAGTAAAAGCAAGAAAATTCCAGGGGTCGATCACAGGGACTCGGTGAAACAAAGTCAACACGGTATGCTATGTCAATTCTAACCACAAGAGCGATTAACACAATCAAAGATGAATAAGAAGTCAATAAAGCAAACATGCAATTCTAGGGATTAAAGCATCTAGTTGTGGTTCCAACTCAAGATCTATAGATAAGCGGACAAAGCTGAGATTTTTGCGTGGGAAAGGTGTTACTAAAGTGGAGTAGATCACCGGGTAAGTCTCACTACACACTAATCCTAAACCGTAACTCCTATTACCGGGTAAGTCTCAAGGAATCAAGATAAAGAACTATAACCTCAAACTAACATACCATCTAAGGGGATAGAATCAACCTTTACCGGGTAAGTCTCAGGCTAACTCACAAAGATGGGATGGAAGCACACTCAAACCCCAATAAAGGATAAACCTTTATTACCTACACTTATGATCGTTAGTACACAAACTAAGGAATTACCGGGTAAGTCTCATCCTAAGCTTGCATTGAACCAGGAAGGTGTAATAAGAATAGGATTTAGCAAACTCTAACACTTAACTTTCTGTTTAGGTTCGGATAAGTCACCTCGGTCAGAAGAATTCCACCCCGGCCGAGATGTTCATCAACCGAACGAGGTGCTTAGGGTTAAGGTTAAAGACTCGAAGTTTCAGGATCCTACTGGAATCTAAGATTATTCTATCATTGTTTTTCCCACAACCTTCAGCTAATCACCCTAGAATCACACAAGGAAATTAGCCACTCATCATCATAATGAAAGTATTAAATATATGGGAAGAAGGTGAATATTTGAACAAAGAAGAGTTTAATGAAAAGACTTCAATAACTGAATCAAATATCACAACAAAGCGTTCCTGGAATAAATATCCAAAAAGACAAGACAATCAATGAGGGAATTGAAGACAATCTTACAAAACTCTCCAAAAAGCTATAAAAGCTATGAACTTCAATCTTCCTTCAACCTTCAAAAAGGTTCTTCGAAACTCCCAACTGGAGTAGGCTGCTGCTGCTGCGTAAACGACTCCCTTGCGCTGATAGCGGATTGTATGCGAGTTGTTTTTCGGTGTAAGCGGCCTCCTGGAATTGTGGAAATCCAACCCTTTTTATAGGAAAATAACCCTCCAAAGATAATAAATCTTAAAAAGATATTTTCCCATAAAAATAGGTAAAATATATGATTCTGCATATCTCCTTCCTTCCAGAAGCCAAGCCCAAAAATATAAGATCACTTTCCAAATTTAAAAAGATCTCATCCAAGAATAAAATATTCTCGCCGCGTCCTAGGTGTTCGCCTCGGTCAAGTCGGTGTCTCTGGATCGCCTCGGTCGAGGTGAATTTCTGGTCAACCGAGGTGAGTCACAACTGAATGTGAAATCTCTCAAAACTGGTCCAAAGTGAATCTTTAATCCATGGCTATGCTCCCTGAATGTAACTCCAAATGACTCATGACTCCTTTTGCTCCTTTTTGATGCAAAACGTACCATATTACCTGCAATTACAACGAAACTAGGTGTAGACCTCGATTCTCGCAAAGGTAGATGAAATGGCAGTAAAATCACATAATGTACATACAAACATGCAGATTATGAAAGATAAAACGTCCAAACAAACCCTGAAATATAGACTATAATTCATGCTATCAGGCATTACTATTGGAGCGAGCCACTTTTGTTCAAGAGAGGGCCGGATGGAATGTTTAGAAGATGCATACCGGAGGATGAGGTGGAGAGTGTGATCCGCCATTGTCATTCCTTGCCATGTGGAGGGCATGCTAGCTCACACAAGACATGTGCTAAAGTGTTGCAATCGGGCTTCTTTTGGCCAAGTTTGTTCAAGGATGTGCAAAGCTTTGTGGTAGCATGTGATGCTTGCCAAAGGACAGGCAACATCTCAAGGAGGAATAAGATGCCCTTGAACAACATACAAGAAGTGGAAATATTTGATGTGTGGGGAGTGGACTTCATGGGGCCATTCCCTTCTTCATGTGGCAACCTCTACATCCTATTGGCGGTTGACTATGTTTCGAGATGGGTGGAGGCAATCGCCTCTCCTACAAATGACATCAAGGTTGTGGTGCGGTTCTTCAACCGAGTGATCTTTCCTAGGTTTGGAACACCAAGGGTGATCATAAGTGATGGAGGGAAGCACTTCACCAATATGAACTTTGGGGCACTTTTGGCTAAGTATGGGGTGACTCATAAGGTGGCAACACCTTACCATCCCCAAACTAGTGGCCAAGTGGAGATCTCCAACCGGGAGATAAAGGCCATTCTCAAGAAGACGGTATCTAGAACTAGAAAGGATTGGGCTATGAAGCTGAATGATGCGTTGTGGGCATATAGGACCGCTTTCAAGACACCAATTGGCACCACTCCTTACAAGTTGGTCTATGACAAGTCTTGCCACCTTCCGGTAGAAATAGAGCATAGAGCACATTGGGCCATCAAGTGGCTAAATTTTGATCTCAAAGAGGCCGGAGAGAAGAGGTTGCTTGATATGAATGCATTTGAGGAGATCCGGTTGGACGCATACGAGAATGCCCGGATCTAGAAGGAGAGGACCAAGCGGTGGCATGACAAGAGGATCATCCCCAAGGAGTTGAGTGAAGGAGACCTTGTCCTTCTCTTCAACTCAAGGATGCGGCTCTTTCCCGGAAAGCTCAAATCAAGATGGACCGGGCCATATGTAGTGAAGAAGATCTTTTCCCATGGAGCTATTGAGATAGGAGGGGAGCATTGTGAAAACTTTAAGGTGAATGGGCACCGGTTGAAGAAGTATATCTCGGGAGCTCCGGTGGATATGATTGCCCCACTTTACCTTGAGTAGACGCCCCCGAGTTTGGTCAAGCTAATGACCTTAAAGAAGCGTTTGGTGGGAGGCAACCCATTGGTAACATCTTCCCTTTCTTGTTTTGTTTTTGTTTAGATTTTTTTCTGTTTTTGTGTGTGTTTTGTGTGCTTTGTGTGTGCTAGAACCTTAGTAGCATTGGAAGCCTTGCTTGGCAAGTGAATGATGATAATGAACCCCTCATCAATTATGGGTGGAGCGGACGCGGAACTTGGACGGCTAGCGGTGCCTAGCGCGGGTCCCAACACTTTGATGAACACTTAGAGCTCTCTACCATTGTTGATAGGATCATCCACCATCAATTCACTTGAGCAATCCCAAATACCATAGCAAACCATTTTTACATTGTGAGAACCTTCTTTCACTCTTCTTTACTTCATTTACACATTGGGGACAATGTGTTTCTAAGTATGGGGTGGGGTTTGCATAATCCTTTGCATAATGAGCATCTAGGATAGTTTAACATTTTCACATGTCTTGCATTGTATATATTCATTTCGAAAATCCCATAAAAATTCAGAAAATTTAAAAAATTTTGTGCTTTCTAGGCTTGGATATGACCCTAATGATGAATCTTGTCTTGTGGATTGGCTATGGATGGCCTTATGTGTTAAATTGATGAATGCATATGTGGACTTGAAGTACTTCTTTTGAAACCATGAATGATTTGTGATCATGATGTTTGCCTAGGATGGATTGAGTATTGAAAGTCGAAATTACATGCTAGTTCTTGCATATCATCTAGGAATGAATGAGGCAACTCACTTTTCTCTACTTCTCATCTTGATCATGATTGTTTGAGCACCTCAATTGATATAAATTTGACCTCTTTTGACCCATCCGGGAATAGGAGCATGTTAGTGTGTTGATGTGTGTGGAAAGCAAGTGTGGGGTGAAGATGCTGATGAAAGAATGTCATGAATAAAATGCTGAATTTGTTGTGAAAGTGTAGCCAAAAATATAAGTTTGGGGACGTTGGTTTAAACGACAAGTAACTCGGTACACTTCACATAATCGGGTGTTGGTGCCTTGCCAAAGTCAAATAAACCGATAGTCCTAACGAGCTTTGGTATGTGTGCCCGGTGTGGATGCACCTCGAAAAATAGAAAAAGCTCGAGGATGGCTAATCACCAAGGTTTCAGCTTTTGTACACCAATGCCATTGTCTCAAAAATAAGAAAAAGAAAAGAAAGAAAAGATAGAGAAAATATACACTTGAGGGAAGTTGATCGAGGACAAGATTGTGAAGTTAGTTCCATTCCCGGATTAGCATCACATAACCTAGAAAATCCCCACCTAGTCACAACGTTTCTTGGCCTTTTAGTTCATAAGACCTTATGACCTATTTGCATGTTTGTAAGACTTAGTGATCTAGATTGGATATACTCTTGGTCATCTTGACTTCGTCATCTTTACATCTCATGCATGCTTTTGAGTTAAGTACAATTGTCTTTCCATGTCTTCATTTATTTGATGCATAATTGCTTGTCCGTTCCCATGAAACATGACTATGAAGGTGATCCAATATTAGAAGCACAACTCCAAAAAGATGTTGCCATTTTTCTGCATACATAAATCATGTCATCTCTTAGTCTATAGTTGGGAATTTGCTCGAGGACGAGCAAACCTTAAGTATGGGGTATTTTGATAACACGATTTATGACTTAGGTTTAGGTAATCATTTAGATAGATTTCTCACCCATTTATGCATGGTTTAGCACTAGTTCACGACGTTTGCACTCAATTCACGTATTTTGTCGAGATAGACGTCTACACGGACTTGTGCATTGCTTTGTAGGTATTTTGGGAGATTTAGGAGCTAAATCGATACGTTTGAGGATCGTTCATCAAGATGGCACACCCTCGGACTCATTAGGATGCAGGCTAAAGGCTAGGGAGGACTCATGGAACCTTGCCAACACAAGCCATGCACCGAATCGAAGCTTAATGATCAAAGGCAAAGCTGAAAGTCCAAACCACGGTTCACTGGAAGATCACGGCCGTGATTCTACCCGTGGATTTTGCCAGGTTTTCGTGACAGCTGTGCCACGATCTCTTGGCCAGCTCTTGCAAGTTGTAGTATAAAAGTGGTCCTGGATTGGCTGAGAGAATCATCTTGGAGCAGCTCTCCATTATCCACTATCATCCAATCAAAACATTCTCTCAACAAGAAGATTTTTGGGAAGAAGGAGGTGGAAGGAAGCGACCATTAGAGAAGAGCTTCATTGGAGAAGAAGAAGAACACACCATTGATAGACTTGATAGCTGTGAAGAAATTCGGAATCGATTTCTAGACTTGTATGAACCATTTGAACCTTCTTTAAGAAGGATTGTGAGTCATTCTAATTCCATTTTCAGCTTGGTTTTGTTTACTTCACTTGTTCATCTCTTTATCTTCACTATCTTGCAAATGGAAGACATGATTTTATGTGTGATGATTTCGATTGCTATGATGAATGTTGTAGGCTAAATAGATGTGATTCTAGGGTAAGGAAAGGATGGTTATGGCTAGGACTATGATAGGATGGATTTAGATTAGCCCTTGGATGACTTGTGTGCTTAAATGTGGCCTCTGTTAGGATCCACGGTTTGTTCTTACAAAACCACGGCCGTGGACTAGGTAGAACAACCCGTGATCTTCCCTGGTTCGATGGATCTAGTCTTAGAATGTTAGAATGTTGAAATCCTAAGTGTTTGTTGAGTTAAATCTATCCTAGAGTGAGCTAGTGATAGCAACTAAGTGTTAGGAGAGACTTACCCGGTAATCCTTACTCTTAGATTCCAAGAATAACAAACCCTAGGTAGTGGTGAGCCTCATAAGCCGCCATTGGACTGAGTGTGCTAGATGGTTGCTTAGGACTAACTCTTCTGAGACTTACCCGGTAAAGATAGGTTAGATCTCTAGGTAACAATCCGGTTTGTGTAGAATTTCGTCCCTTAGGTTCTTAGAGACTTACCCGGTGATGAGATCTTGGGGACGGATTAGTGGATCATGAGACCTACCCGGTAATTGATCCTAATCTAGAAACACTTAATCCCGACATATCATAGTTAATCCAAGGAACGATTAGATAGCTTGAGTTCTATGCCATAACCGGACTTTCCAACCCCTAGAATCCGCTTTTCTATCTTTGATTTATATATCTCTTTTAGCTTGTTTGTTTGTGTTGAATTGTTAGCATAGTTGATTTGTTTATTTTGCATGTTTAGTGATCCTTGATTGATCACCTAAAAACCCACCAAAAACATTTAGATTCTTCATTTCTTTATTTCTCTCTTTTCTTAACCTAGATCTTCACTAAACTTAATCATAAATCGAATCAATCTCACCTTAGTCTTTGTGTTCGACCTCGGAATACTATCCCCACTACTAACGTCCCGTACACTGCTGGTTTCGCTAGGAGCTAGGATAAATATAACGAGAATATAAATTTAAAACCCATTGCGTATCACATCCTGAGCGTAACATGACACATGATTGCTTGTCCATTACCATGAAACATGACTATGAAAGTGATCCAATATTAGAAGCACAACTCCAAAAAGATTTTGTTATTTTTCTGCATGCATAAATCATGTCATCTCTTAGTCTATAGTTGGGGACTTGCTCGGAGACGAGCAAACCTTAAGTATGGGGTATTTTTGATAACACGATTTATGACTTAGGTTTAGGTACTCATTTAGATAGTTTTTCCGCTCATTCATGCATGGTTTAGCACTAGTTCACGACGTTTGCACTCAATTCACGTATTTTGTCGAGATAGACGTCTACACGGACTTTTGCATGCTTTGTAGGTATTTTGGGAGATTTAGGAGCTTAATCGATACATTTGAGGATCGTTCCTCAAGATGACACGCCTTCGGACTCATTGGAATGCAAGCTAGGGGCTAAGGAGGACTCATGGGACCTTGTTGTTGCAGGCCATACACCAAATCGTGACTTAATGATCCAAAACAAGCTGAGGCACCAAAACCACGGCCACTGGGACTTCCACGGGCGTGGAAATGGGCCGTGGTTTTTGCCAGACGGTTGTGACAGTTGTGCCACGATCTTCATGGCCGACTCTTGCAAATTTGTAGGATAAAAGGTGGTCCTGCGAGGCTGAAAAGAACATCCATTCTCACTCCCATTCTCTCCCACACTCTCAACAAGAAAGATTCTCTCATTGGAAGATTGGATTGGAGCTTTCATTGGAGAAGAAGGAAGGCTTTCATTGGAGAAGAAGAAGAAGCACACTAGTTCATAGTTCCATAGTCTTTTTGAGTGATTTTGAGTGAAACGTTTGCAAGGTCTTGTAAGAATCGATTGAACCTTCTTTTGAAGGGTTGTAAGTCCTTCTTGAACCTTGATTTAGCTTGTGTTACTTGTTTCATTTGCTTAATCCATCTTTCAATTTCATCTTCTTGCCATGGATTCTATGATTTTATGCTTGTTGAGTTTGATCTTTAAGATGCATGTTGTTGGCTAAATAGATGCGATTCTAGGGTAAGGAAAAGATGGTTATGTTGGACTATGATAGAATGGACTTAGATGTACCTTTGGATGAATTATTTGCTTGAGCCTAGCCTCTGTTGCAAACCACGGTTTGTTCTATACATTCCACGGCCGTGGTTCTTGATGAATAACCCATGATTTTGACTGACTTGCTTGTTTTGATGAATCTAAGTGCTATGGTGTTAGATTGTTGAAATCCTAGTGTTTGTTGAGTTAAACCTATCCTAGGGTGACCTAGTGTTAGCAACTAAGTGTTAGAAGAGACTTACCCGGTAATTCTTATTCTTAGATACCGAAGATGACGAACTCTAGGTAGTAGTGAGCCTCACAAGTCGCTATTGGACTGAGTGTGCTAGGATAGGTGTTTAGGACTTGCCTTCCCGAGACTTACCCGGTAAGGAGAGGTTAGATCCCTAGAATAACATCCGGTTTGTGTAGAATTCCTATCCTTAGGCTCTTTGAGACTTACCCGGTGATGAGACCTTAGGAATGGACTAGTGGACCATGAGACCTACCCGGTGATTGATTCCAATCTAGAAACGCTCACTCCCAACATACTATAGTTGATCCGAGGAATGATTAGATAGCTTGAGTCCAATGCCATAACCGGAATTTCCAACCCCTAGAATCCGCATTTCTCTCTTTGATTACATATTTCGTATTTGCTTGTTTACTTGTGGTGTTAGTTTAGTCGATTGTTCATTTCGCATGATTTGTGATCTTTGATTGATCACCTAAAAACCAAACCAAAAACATTGAGATTTTCATTTCTTTATTCCTTTCTCTTTTCTTAACCTAGATCTTCACTATCCTTAGTCATTAATCGATTCAATCTCACCTCAGTCTTTGTGTTCGACCTCGGAATACTATCCCTACTACAAAACGTCCCGTACACTGCGGGTTCGCTTGGAGTTAGGAGAAATATATCGAGTTATAAATTTAAAGCTTTTTGCGTGCATCTATTCCTAGACGTAACATCCACTCCACTCCTCATCTCATAAACTCTAGTTGAGGCACCTCCGGTGTCCGGCGTACCACCTCCTTCTCTTCTGCTCTGACGACAGAACGCAGCTCTATGTCCGGACATGCCACAAGAAAAGCAAGTCACTGTAGGCTTCTCACAATCTGCTCGGATGTGTCCGACACCTCCGCTGTTCAGACATTTTCGTCCTCTGTCGGAACTCCGTATCGTTTGCTGGATCCCAAAGTGTCCTGTCATTGGAACATGCGCGAATCCTGATGCTCCGGCTCCAACACTGGCTGACCCAATCTTATCGACTCTAAAACTAAATCCACGTGGTCTAGCCAAAACTCAGCTTCCGAACTTGCTCCATCTTGAGCTCTAACGTTCTCAACTGATCTCACGGGTACTGACGGTGTTGGTGCAAGTCCTCCAGTCCTGATAGCCTCTTCAACTCTTTGCACGTAGTCGTGATATGTAGATACTCCAATGGTCACTTGACCGGACTCGATCGTTTGTGCTCTCTGTGCTCCGGACTTCTCGATAGTCTCGTTCTCTGCTTCGGGAACACCTTTCTCATCAACTTCTTCCACAAACGCCTCGGCGATAGGCGGATCAACAACTGGGGCTTGGCCCCAACCTCTAGCTAGTGGAGGTCCTTCCTCGCCCCATAGCAAATGTAGCTCTAGTACAAGTCATCTGCTATAAGGATAGATATATAAGGCTATATATATAAGGCCACACTACAACTAAAGTAGAAATCCAAGAAAAGCACATATAAAGGCCAACAAATAAAAACTACACTGCTTAGACCCCTTGCGGGTTCTATTTATTAATCCATCCGACCTTTAGAAGATTTCGAGTGCCATTGTTGTCAACCTAGAGCTCTGATACCATTTTGTAACACCCCAAGTTCTGAGAACTCGAAGAACTACGGCCTAGGACAACACAATGGGTCCCGGACCTTAGAGTAGCAACAGCACAACAGATCTTACAACAAGGCACAGACGAAAGAAAACCAAAACTCAATATAAAACCAAAGGGTTAAACAAAAGAAAGCGTAAAAGACTCGCAACCGAGTTCAAAATAAAAGGAAAAGCAACAACATAAACATAAACCCGATCTCGTCCTATAATGTAAGGGAACCCCAGCTGACCATACCATCCGGATCACTCAGCAGCATCATGAACCCGCGAAACATCTACAACGACGGTATAAACCCTTAGCTAACATTCTAGATACTATCAAGAGCGTAAAGGCACAAACAGACATAAGGTCACGTAAACATATAACATGCTTTCACTCAACTGGTTATTATCTTTCATTAAGTCATTCATTACTAATTCAACTTCTTTAGTCACACGAGAATCCTTTCGAAACTTGCCTCCGCTTCTGTCTACCAACAGGAATAGATTAGTACTATTTGTTACCTGCAGACTTGAGTCGCAAGAGCACTTTCCAGTTTCCCCAATTCTGAACTGGACAAGCGGTCACCGCCCGGTTATAATACACTTAGGCCAATTAAGGTTAGGGTGAATCCTAGTCCGGTTATTCGTTATAACAAGAATAAACAACACAAACAAGCCAATACAATCCAACAATACGCAGAATGAAGCTAAGTAAGTGCAAGGGACTTACCTCTCTCGAAGGTAACTCAAAGCTCAAGAACATCTCAAAAACAACTCCATTTCCCTCAAGAAAGGAACAAGGGAAAGAATATTCACACAAGCATCACGAATCAGGAACAAAACGGTTGCTAGAAGTTTATAACTTCTAGTCTCAATGATCTGTAAGAGATCTCCACAAGCTAAGGGCTCAACCCTAGTCTTACCGCATACTCAGGAAATAAGGAATATCCATAAGGATCAAGGAAAGGAACGAGGAAAGAAAGGAAGGAAGCAACTCACAAGAACGGAGTTATTGCAGAGGAAACCGCAGGGGCGGCTGACAGGGACGCAGGGGCGGATGGCCGCGGAGGCGGGGAGGTGCAGGCGCGGGGGCGGCTGCATGACAGAAAGCGCTGTCGGCTTTCTCTTCGACAGAATTCGCAACAAGGGACACCAGAGCTGGAACCTTTGATTCCAACACGTCAAGACTCAACTCCAAAGAGCCTGAGAACAACAACACATCAACAACGAGAATCCAACAAGAATCAAGGTTCAAACTTGATTCTTGGAGGAGAAGAAAGGAAGAGAAAGAAGGAGAAAACGAAAAGAAAGGAGGAAGCATGCTGCAGTACATGAACGTATGGAAGAACAAAGAATGATGAACGTACACGTTCAACAAGGTCGCAGGAAGTAAGGTGACGGTTGCCGCTCTCAAGGGTTGAAGACGAAAGCAAGAAACTGAAAAAAGAAGGAAAAGGAGAGAATATATAGGGACGGGTTGGAAAGATAGACGGAAGGACGTTTAGGGTTAAGAATAAGATAAGGAAGGCGGCCCATAGATAGAAGATCGGATGTTTTATCTATGGAAAGAAGATAAAACGAACGAAAACAAATCGGGCGCGATCTGTCGTAAATCCACAGGGGTGGATCACCTCAGCCGCAGGGGCGGCCCATTGTCACCGCGGGGGCAGTGACAAACACCAAGGCCGTTGGGGCGGTCACCTTCACCGCGGGGGCGGTGAAGGCAAAACTGGGGTCTTACACGATTATTTTTTTTAAAGTTACAAATATGCGATTTTTATATTTTAAATTTAAAATTTATTTTAACTTTATTTGCAAAGTTAAACCCCACTATATGAAAACCTAAAATGAATTACCCATTATACCTTATTAATTTGTTACTTGTCCACTAACCTAAAGTATTTGAAAAGATTAACAGTAAGTATTGATAATTTATGGACATTTATCTCCTTTTTATATTTAAAGTTTATTTTAACTTTACTTGTTGTCACTAATCTCATCTTCCGTCTTCTATTTCTAACTTTATTCGAATTTTTAAGAAGTTAGATATATGCGATTTTTATATTTTTTTAACTTTGTTCGAGTGTTTTAAAGTTAGAGCGAAAGCTACGATCAACAACATCAACAATGACAATTCCAATTCCGAAAAACACAAAAAAATCTAACCAATTTAACGCTAAATTTCTCAACTTTCAATTCCGATTGTTCTTAATCTAACCGATTTCTAATCTACTACGTATCAATTATAAAATGGAAAAAAAAGGACAAAAACACACCTCGATTTACGATAATCGACGTTTCCGGATAGGGTTTACATCCGATTGTTGTGGATCTAAAATATTCGAGTCCCGATCCATGTCCTGGTGACGATTTCCTACAACATAACAACAAATTAGTTCATCCGATTGTTGAGCATCTTCAATCTTGATCATGGAATTGAAGGTCAAATGAGAAAATATTTGGCAGCGCAGTATAAGATTGAATAATATATATATATATATATATATATATATATATATATATATATATTTGATAATACTCAAGCAAGAGAGAAAGGTATACACGATTGCAACCTAACAATTTATGTGTAGAATTTTAAACCAACAACTATCTTTCACTCATTCCAAAAGAGCTAAGGTCATTTGTTGCAGGAAATTCACAATAAATTAGTACATATGAATGTATATCTCATGAGATGAATCAATGTAAAAAGTAATCTGCAAATCAAGGACCCATATTATAAGAGCTCATTCATCCTTAAGCACAACATCCAAACCAGAAATAGACAGCAAATGTAAAAAGTAACACTTATCACATTGAATCACTCATTAAATACATAGGAAAACAAATGGTGAATATAGATACATTAAAGAACGACTTATGATACTAGAAACAAAAACTGCAGATTATGTTAAAAATCCATCATTTGAGAAAGCTAATTATCTTAAGGGAGATTTTTTTGGCAAATTACAAAACCTGAAAAATCTGAATTTTATCAATGGTGCGAGGCGTGCAGGTGGTAGGCGGCAAAGGTGCAGTGTGAGGCGGCGGAGGTGCAGTGCTAGGCGGCAGTGTAGGTGCTAGGCGGCGGTGTAGGTGTGAGGCGGCGGAGGTGCGATGTGAGTCGGCGACGAAGAGAGACGCCGGCTATTCGAGAGAGAAGAACGATAAAGACGAAATGAAATTGGGGACGGTAGTTGTGCGAAGCGGGGTTTTAAAACCCTCTCCTGGAGCGCAGGCACAATGCGTCTGGGGGCGGGCTCGCGTTATGTCTGCGCCCTAGTGGCCCGTTTTGCTTCCACCCCAAACGCGGATTTGGGCCCCGCTGCATTGACGAAATCTGGATCCTCCTCGTAAACACGATCTGACTAGTGTGCCTCATGATGAGATGCATATATATGGAAAACTCAATGATATACGAGTAGGTAAAAATATTAACATGAAACAAAATTACCAAAACAAAAGCTTAGAAACAAACATTTTCTATCTTACAAAACATAGATAAACATATTTAGTTTTAAAATCTCAAATAAACATACTTAATGTCAAAACGAAGAACGAACCATCCATTTTTCAAATCAACAATAACCGAACAACATGATCAATCAAGAAAAACAATATTAAAAATTTGTAAATTAGAAAAAGTGAAAGAATTAGAATAACACACTCAACATTTAACAAAGAAAGATTACACAATAAATTAGTAATCAAACATTCAAAATTAATTTATTAAATCATAAGAAGAATGGAGAGAAGAGTCGGCCAACGGTACAACAACATTTCAACTTTAGAACTGAAGAAGAAGATTGGTGTCCTACTTCTGGAAACCACAATCTCGTAGGTGGCAATGTCAGAGCTATTTTTAGTGGGGAAGAAATGGGAGACAAGAGAAAATATTACGATAAATCAGTTTTTCTTTAAGTTAAAAACAATCCTTTTTTAGATTTAAAAAGTATGGTAAATTTTCATTGACAATGTCTTGACTAGACACAAGCCGCATCTTCGCCATGACCTAGACGTGTCATACCTTTGAAACGTGTCTTGACCGTGTCGGTTCATATTTGACCGTGTCCGAGTTGTGTCCTGCCGTATCTTCGTGTCTAACACGGCTAGACATACAACACTCTACCTCTTGGAAGTGTCCGTGAATCATAGACCTTCAATCGGAAGAGACCTACGGAACCCTGGATCAAGCTAAATACCGACGGTGACTTCAGGCCTAGGAGCAACTACTAACAAGGGATTGGAGAAGGATGCATCTTCAAAGGGCATGCCGGGACATTCATCATGGCATTCCTTGTCAAAAGTGTTGAAGGATCTGCTCTGAAGGCGTAGCTCTAACTATATTATGCTACATTAGTATCATGCTACATTAGTATTTGTGACTCAAACTATCCTATTTATCAAACTCAACAAAATCCAGTATGTATTATTTATTATTTGGAGAAAATCAAGTATGTATTAGTTATTACTTGTGACTCAAACTATCCTACTTGTTACCTCAAACATCTTGATCACTTCATCAAAACCTTTTCTAATTCATATTACACACTTTTGATTATCTAGTTAGATTTGAGACAAAGTCGGGATTTATAGTACGTTAGGATTTCAACCTTGATATTACATTATATACTTATTGACAAGGTCATATACTTGTTATAATATGCGTTTTGTGTGTAGTCAATCTAGGCGCCATCATAATACACATGAAAAAGCATGAAAGAAGAATGTCAAGTACTCACACAAGAAACTTATAATCAAGCTTCTTAAGTTATAACAACTCAAACTTGCTGCTTAAAGGTCTAAAGATGTGATCGTGGAAGTTTTAGCGAAGTACAACGACCTCTCCCACAACAATTACGGGATCGGATGTAGTATAATCGGGTATAGAATCACGAGGACTGGGTCTGTTTGGATATATTTGATAGAAGTTACCCTAAGTAAGGGAGAGGAGAAAGATAAAGAGAGAGGAAAACATGTCTTTGAAAGAGTTTTGAGAAAAAACAAGAAAGCAAAGATTGTATGTAACAAGAATAAGGAATGAAGATGATCTAAGGAAACATGAATCCCCACAATAATAAATTACTTTAAGACTACATACATGAAACTCATGAACATCGGTATATAAACATTGCACGTAACCATCTAAAGTAGCCTTGGACATATACAAACTAAGACTGTGTTTTCAACCTCACATAACTCTCAATTCATCGGTTCGGCGAGTATAGGAAAATCCATGAAGCGTTTAGAAATATTGAAAAGACCAAGAAAAACTTTTGTTTGTTGCCTTTCAGTTAAAAAAGTTGCAAAGATCGGAACTTCTATGATGATTAGAAATTATCGAAGCTTTGATAAAGCGCTACTCTCAAAATCAAGTTCATTCAATGAAACCATTAAAAAAAACTTTTTTAATTGAAGGGCAACAAGCGAAAGTTACGTGAGGTTGAAAACACAGTCTTAGAGGATTTCTAATGATCATAGAACTCTGACAAGAAAACCATTAAAAACCAAAGGGCAACAACCGAAAGTTTTTCTTGTTAGAGTTCACCGCGGGGGCGGTGAACTCTGAATCTGCCGCAGGGGCGGCACACTTCACCGCGGGGGTGGTGAAGGTGAAAGATTGGGGTCTTACATCAGATCCCCCTAAAAATAAGTTTCGTCCCGAAACTTACAAAAGCCGAATGATCACATAACAGCACACTGAACAGAACTGAACTCATATATTCCCACTCGGGGCACGAACTCAAAACGTCACAAAAAGCGTATGCAATGCAACAAAGGGAAAATTGAAACAAAACGACTACGCTAAAGATGCATCCAACTCAGCATAAAACTCCGGATAGTTCCTCAGGATACTATCCTCTGTCTCCCAAGTTGCCTCATCAGCTCCTTGCATCGACCATTAAATCTTCATCATCGGTATGTCCTTCGAACGCAAGCGTCTCGTACTATGCTCTAAGACAGCCACCGGGTGCTCAACAAACATGTGGTCTGGCTTAATCACTAGGTCCTTGTGACTGACGATGTGTCTCGGGTCTGGTATGTACTCCAAGGTGGGGAACTGGTTGTCGATGCGTGCCAACTGTTGTTATACCTGATATGTCGGATCTCAGCCAACAGATTAGTACCTATCTCCAAGGTGGACAACTGGCTGTCGGAATCTGGGAAGGGGATGTCCATCTCTAGCCATGTCAGATCTCGTTGTAACTGTGGCTGAGCTGTCAATGAAGCTCCATGCAACTGATCTAAAAGATCGTCGATACGGGGCAATGGGTACTTGTTCTTGATCGTCACCTTGTTCAGCTCTCGGTAGTCGATACATAACCTCATTGACCCGTCTTTCTTCCTGACGAAGAGAACTGGTTCGCCCCAAGGAGATACACTAGGGGGGATGAAGCCCTTCTCTGCTAACTCCTCGAGCTGGTTTTTCAACTCAAGCATCTCGATAGGCGCCATAAGATAAGGAGCCTTAGAGATCGGTCTCGTACCGGGCTCTAGCTCAATGCCAAAGTCTACACTCCCTTGTGGAGGTAAACATGATGGCTCTCGAAAGACGTCAGCAAACTCGCAAGCTACTGGAATCTTCTCCAAATTGTTCGCTCCAAACGGTGTGTGCAAGCTTTAAATTTATAACCTAGACGTAAGCTTAAAACAAGGATGTGAACCCGCAGTGTACGGGTCAATCGTAGTAAAAAGCAAGGAATTCCAAGGGTCGATCACAGGGACTTAGTGAAACAAAGTCCAATTACGGTAAGCTTTAGCAATCACTAACCACAAGTAATTAAAACAATCAAAGATGATAAAAGTTAATAAAGGAAATATGCAATTCTAGGGATTAAAGCATCTAGTTGTGGTTCCAACTCAAGATCTAAAGATAAGCGGACAAAGATGAGATTTTTGCGGAAGGTGTTACTAAAGTGGAATAGATTACCGGGTAAGTCTCACTACTCACTAATCCTAAACCGTAACTCCTATTACCGGGTAAGTCTCAAGGAATTAAGATAAAGAACTATAACCTCAAACTAACACACCATCTAAGGGAATAGAATCAACCTTTACCGGGTAAGTCTCAGGCTAACTCACAAAGATGGGATGAAAGCACACTCAAACCCCAATAAAGGATAAACCTTTATTACCTATACTTATGATCTTAGGTAAACAAACTAAGGAATTACCGGGTAAGTCTCATCCTAAGCTTGCATTGAACCAGGAAAGGTGTAATAAGAATAGAATTTGGCAAACTCTAACACTTAACTCTCAGTTTCGGATCAGATAAGTCACCTCGGTCAGAAGAATTCCACCCCGGCCGAGATGTTCATCGACTGAGCGAGATGCTTAGGGTTAAGGTTAAAGACTCGAACTTTCAAGGTCCTACTGTGATTAAGATCATTCTATCATTGTTTTTCCCACAACCTTCAGCCAATCACCCTAGAATCACACGAAGAGATTAGTCACTCATCATCATGAAAGTATTAATCAAGTATATGGGAAGAAAGTGAATATTTGAACAAGAAGAATTTAATGAAAAGACTTCAATAACTTAATCAAATATCACAACAAAGCGTTCCTTGGATAGAAATCCAACAAGACAAGACAACAATGAAGGGAATCTAAGATGATCTTACAAAAACCCTTCAAAAGCTATAAAAGCTACAATCTTTCTTCTTCAACCTTCAAAAAGGTCCTTCAAATCTCCTAACTGGATTATGGCCGCAGCGGTGTAGTAGGTGTAAGAAAGGTGATAGCGGATGTCGGATTTGTGGGAAATCCGACCCTTTTTTTAGGAAAATTACTCTCCAAAGATAAGATATCTTAGAAAGATCTCTTCCCATAAAAATAGGTAAAATATATGATCTAGCATATCTTCTTCCTTCCAGGAGCCAAGCCCAAAAGTATAAGATCTCTTTCCAAAGATAAAAGATCTCAGCCAAGAATAAAATATTCTCGCCGCGTCCCAGGTGTTCGCCTCGGTCGAGTCGACTTCTCTGGATCACCTCGGTCGAGGTGAATCTGTGGTCAACCGAGGTGAGTCACAACTGAAAGTGAATTCTCTCAAATCTGGTCCAAAGTGAATCTCTAATCCATGGCTATGCTTCCTAGATGTTTCCTTATGTTCCTTAATGTAGCTCCAATGACTCCATAGCTCCTTTTGCTCCTTTTTGATGCAAAACGTGCCATTTTACCTACGATTACAACAAAACTAGGTGTAGACCTCGATTCCCGCAAAGGTAGATGAAATGGTAATATAATCACATATTATACATACAAGCATGCAGATTATTGAAGATAAAACGTCCAAACAAACCCCAAAATATAGACTATAATTCATGCTATCACAAATCCGAACTCGTACAATTCTTCATGGCATAGGACCAAAAAGCCTTGTAACCCTGACTGATAAGTCTCACTGCGCGCACTGCACTGATGAATGTACCAGTCTTCCCAAGATCCCAACCTCGGAAGATCTCAACATGGCTTGCATCCGTAGTGCTGTCATTGTCCTCTTGTCGATGTCCAGATTGCTCGATGTAGATCCATCCATACCATACCTAGAATTACTTCTTCATGTACTAAGTACATAACGAATAAGTCAACTAGCCAATCGCGACCTCCCAATCTAATAGGGCACTCGCGAACCTCTCGTGTACCTCGAATCTTACCCTCATCGGGTAATCCTATAAAGAAGGGTCTACCTTCTACAGTAACTAAGGCCAATCTATCTACACATGCATCAAATATGAAAGAATGCGTAGAACCGGTATTGAAAAGAACTCTAATAGGAAAACCATTAATATGCATGGTACTTGTGGTTGTTGGCACTGTCGGCTCCACAAAACTCCTCAACTTGTAAACTCTGGTTGATGCATCTCTGGTGTCTGCAGATCCACCAACACGTCCTCTACCTCTCTCTTATCCCGGAGTGGAACCTTGAGGAGCAGAATAACCCGAAACTCTCTTCTGCTGCTGCTGATATTGAGATCTCTGTCCTCCTCCAACAACACTGGCAGGTGAAGAACCCTGCTGAGATAGCGCCTTGCCCTGACGGCAAAACGCATCTCTGTGTCCGGGCTTGCCACAAGAAAAGCAACTCATTGCAGGCTTCTTGCAATCAGCTCGGATGTGTCCTGCACCTCCATAGTTATGACACTGCCATCCTTTGTCAGAACTCTACTGGAGACCAGAACGTCCCGGCATCTAACTACGCCCAAACCCAACTGCTCCAACACTGGCTGATCTAGTCTTCTGCCTCTTCTCACAACCTCTTGTCTAAGAAGCTCTCCTCTGACCCGGTCGGTCTCTCTCATAAGCATAAGCTTTATCCTAATAGTCCGTTAAGGAATCACAACGGAAACAAGCAAGATAAGAGCGTGTCGACTCTCTTAGCCTTCGAGATAAAAGGTAGACATGTTGATCCTCAGGTGGTGCAGTTGGACCCAACAAAGACAACTCATCTTGAAACTTGTTGATGATATCAACAATAGGCAAATCCTCGAACCCAGCCTCGAGAAAATCTTGAAGACGGTCTCTCCTCATAGTTGTAGGGCAGTAATGATCCCTGATCACCGTCTTCTATTGCTCATAACTGGTGACCTTACTGCGAGTAGTCCTCCACCAAGAATGAGCCAAATGCTTCAGCATCGTTTGTGCTATGTTGACTCGACGCCCCTTTGGGCAACCGATAGCCTCCATAGCAGAATCCACTTGTCCTAGCCACTGCTCTACCTCCAATCCAGTCTTCCCCATGAAAGTGGGAACCTTCAGCTGGTCGAAAGTCTTAAACCAATTGTCAGGCTTTGGCTCATTTGCCTCATCCGGTGCTCTAACAACCTCAGCAACTCTAGCAGGCGGGACAACAACATGCGTAACTCTCTGCAAAATCTCAGCTTGTCTCGCAGGAACTGGCGGCACTGGTGTTGGTCCTCTAGTCCTGATAGCCTCTTCAACTCTCTGCACGTAGTCGCGATATGTAGAAGCTCCTATGGACACAAGACCGGACTCTATCGATGGTGCTCTTTGTGCTTAAGACCTAGTGGCGGTTGTTCGCCCAAAAGCGTGCGTGCAATCAAGTCTTAAATTTGTAAAACTAGAATAAGAGCAAGCGAACCCGCAGTGTACGGATCGGCGTCGATTAGCAAGTATTCCAGAGTATCGAACACAGGGATTTGGTGAAACAAAATCCAATTTCAATTGTCAAACAAATAAAGAGGTAAAGCTTTGCAAATATTGGGGAAAACAGCAACCCTAAAGTTCCAGGTATCCAATTGTGGCAATCGATTCAAGACATACTATAGATATAAGGACAAAGTTGAGAATTGCAAAGGTATGCTAAGGTAAGGTAATGTACGGTGAAGTTCCAAAACCTTATATGTCTAACCCAAAGAACTCTCTATAAAGGTTGTTGAGGCTGCAGTATAGAAAGGATCTAAGAACTAGAATTGATCTCAAATACCCAAACTTGTTACCTAAGGATCAAGATAAACTCAAACGGTTAAGGTTGTGACACTCGAAACCGAAATAGAGGATGTTGAGTCTCACTACTACCTAGGAAAGGCAAGCCAAGGCTAGGTTAAAGTTAATCTTTAACTTTGGATTAAAGTAAAAGCAAGGTTCGTAAACTGAGGTAAATCACGGGCAGATCTTGAGAATCACGGCCGTGGAAACCTAAGAACAGGCCGTGATTTAGGGTGTCGATGAAGTTTCTCTAACTCTCAGGGTCCAATCAATTTACGATCGATCTATCATCATCTAAGCCGCAACTATCAACCCTTCACCTTAGAAATGCTAAAGGGTTTTAGCCAACAATCATTGTCATTGATTCAATATTCAAATAAGAAAGAGATGAAAGATGAAAACCTTCGAAAACTCCAATAAAACTCAAACTCAATCTCAAATCCAAAACACAAGAAGCAACGTTAATGGAATTAGAATATGTAACACAAAACCTCACAATAATCTTAGGCAATAACGAAGAACGGGATGTCAATCCGTCTTCAATATCAAAACCTAAGAAAAAGCTAAACTTCCGCCACAAGAAATCTCCGATCTTCAACTTGCCGGTGCTTTCGCAACTCTTGGCGATCGTCAATCTTAACCCTAAGCAAAGACTCTTCCAACACTAAGCGAAGATGATCGAAACTCTCTTTTCTGGCCTTTTTATAAGACTAGGAAAAGTTACCGTCCAAGCCCAATACGTAAATGACGTGGTAAATAATGACTCGCCAAAAGATCGCCTAAATCACGGTCTCATAACATTCCACGACCGTGGTTTAGGGCGTGGAAAAGGATTATGGTGTCTTGTGACTTCCACGACCGTAATTTAGGCCGTGTAACCTACTGGAGTGCTCCATGCTCATGATGCCAAGATCCACAACCGTGGTTTAGAGCGTGGACTTCTCTACGGCCGTAATTCAGGGCGTGGAAGTGTATATTGCTTCTAGTTTCCTTTGTGTCGTGACAATCTTCATCCTAGCTCCTTCCTTAGCTTCCTTGATGTGTCTCCTAATCTTCGAACATGATCGATCACTCCCTTTTCTCTTTCAATTGCTCCGATTTAGCTCCTATTCACCTATAATCAACACAAAGCTAGTGTAGACTTCCATAATCGACAAAATAGATGAACAAGCTAGCATTTGCTTCAAAACCTTATCCATGTACACAATAATGCGGGAAAAACAACCAAAATAAGTGCCTAGAATATCGCTATATTTCATGCTAACAACGGTCCCGTTCCCAGCCTCAGGAACAACACTCTCAGCAACCTCCTCAGCAAATGCCTCAGCGATAGACGGATCAGCAATTGCGGCTTGGCCCCGACCTCTAGCTAGTGAAGTTTTCTTGCACGTCCTCGTCCACGGACGGCATGTGAAAGTGGTGGTCGACCTCTTCCTCGCCCTATAGCAGCGGTAGCTCTAGTGTGTGCCATCTGCTATAAGGATAGATATATAAGACTATATATATAAGACCACGTTACAGCTAGAGCATAAATCCAAGAGAAAACACATATAAAGGCCAACATGTAAGAAACTACACTGTCGAGATCCGCAGAGGTAGTGGTGGTCGCCCGTACATCTATCCCAAACCGACAAGTTTAAAACAAAACCCCCTTTTGAAAAAGTTAGACCCCTTGTGGGTTCTATTTATTTATCCATCCGACCTTTAGAAGATTTCGAGTGCTTTTGTTGCCAACCTATTGCTTTGATACCATATTGTAACACCCCAAGTTCTGGGAACTCGAAGCGCTACGGGCTAGTACCGCACAATGGGGCCCGACCCTCAGAGTAGCAACAGCACAACGGATCTTACAACAAGGCATAGACGAATGAAAACCAAAACTCAATATAAAACCAAGGTTTAAACAAAAGGAAAGCATAAAAGATTTGCAGTCGAGTTCAAAACGAAAGGGAAAAGCAAAAACAAAACATTAACCCGATCCCGTCCTATAATGCATGTGAACCCCGGCTAACCACACCATCTGGATCACTTAGCAGCATCCTGAACCTGCAGAACATATACAACGATGGTATAAACCATTAGCTAACATTCTAGATACTAGCAAGAGCGCAAAGGCACAAACACATATAAGGTAAAGAAAACGCATAGCATGCTTGCACACAACCGGTTATTATCTTCCTTAAAGTTATCTATTTAATAATTCAACTTCTTTTGTCACACGAGAATCTCCCGAAACCCCCCTCCGCTTCCTTCTACCAATAGGAATAGATCAGTACTATCCGTTACTTGCGGGCCTGGGTTGCAAGAGCACATTCTAGTCTCCTGAAGAACTAGACAAGTGGTCACCGTCCGGTTATCATACACTTAGGCTAGTTAAGGTTATAAAGGGTGAATTCTATTCCGGTTATCCGTTATAAACATGATAAACAACACAAACAAGCCAAAACACTCAAACCAATACACGGAATGTAGCTAAGTAAGTCCAAGGGACTTACCTCACTCGAAGGTAACTCAAAGCTCAACAAACAACTTAGAGACGACTCAGTTTCCCTCAGGAAAGGAGCAAAGAAAGCCTGTTCACACAAGCATCACGAATCAAGAACGAAACGGTTGCTAGAAGTCTATAACTTCTAGTCTCAATGATCTCTAAGAGATCTCCACAAGCTAAGGGTTCAACCTTAGTCTTACAGCATACACAAGGGTCAAGGAAAACCAGAAGGAACAAGGAAAGGAACGAGGAAAGAAAGGAAGTAAGCAACTCACCAAAGACGGGAGCTACTGTAGAGGAAACCGCAGGGGCGGCTGGACAAGGCGCAGGGGCGGATGGCCGCGGGGGCGGGAATGTCCAGGTGCGGGGGTGGCTGCGTGACAAAAGGCGCTGTCGAGGTTTCCCTCGACAGAAACTTCACAGCAAGGAATCCAAAGCTCGAACCTTTGATCCAACTCTTCAAGACTCAACCAAGGGAGCCTGTGAACATCAACATATCAACAACGGAACCAACAACAAGGATCGAGACTCGATCTTGATCCTTGGAGAAGAAGAAAAGGAAGAACGAAGGGAAGAAGCGAAACAGAAGAGAATGGCATGTAGCAACTACATGAACGTGATGAAGAAACCAGAAGAGATGAACTTACATGTTCAGCAAGTTCGCATGAAGTAAGGTGACGACTGCAACTCTCAAGGGTTGAAGAAACGTAAGCAAGAAACGGAAAAAAGGAGGAAAGACGGGAATATATAAAGAAGGGCTGGAAAGATAGAAGGAAATACGTTTTAAGGTTAGGAACAAGATAAGGAAACCGGCCCATAAGATAGAAGATCGGATCTTCTATCTATGGATAGAAGATAAAACGAACGAAAGAAAGATCGGGCGCGATCTGTAGTCAGCCGCAGGGGCGGTGAAGGTGAAAGACTAGGGTCTTACATGAGTGGACAACACTATTGTTTTGGTCATTGGATATTGTTCATGATAAAGAAACACATTTTTTTAGTGTTTATAATGTTGTTGCCAACACCAATACCTTTGTTTTGAAGTTTGATGTGATGTTAACAATAGAAAAAATCAAGTGAATGTTTAGGTTGTTGATGACGATAGCAAAAATAAATTCCACAAACAAGAAAAATATACACAAAAACAAAACAATACGAGTAATATAATGAAAGTTTTCGACAACACAATTTTCATCTTTTAATGAAGGTCAACCTCTAAACAACGTAAACAAACAAAAATAAGAGCTAGGTCGAAAGGAAGACAATATTTCGAATATATGACCACAACGCATAATCAAATTTTAACAGTTCAAATCCTAAACTGATTCGAAATTGATGAAGAAAAACATAAAATTTTACAAAATTGACTTGTTGCGAAACATCAATGAAGATTCAAAAAATTTAACATTAAAAAATTGACTAATATGTCTAATATCGGTGAAGATTAAATTATAATTTTAACAAAATTTTCACTTTTATGCATCATGTATTGGATATTAATCAATAAAAAAAATTGATTAACTAATAACGACTAACATCAGTGAAGATTAATTTATAATTTTTTAATAAATGAAAGGATAAAATTATAAATCTCAATGGATCAGTTACTTATATAAAGCTAGAGGAACAAATTTTTATTTAGTTTTCAATTTAAAAAATGCGTAAAATCTGGTTAGAAGATTTATGTGAGATGTTTTCAACAAAATTGAATTATAATAGATCAATTTGTTGATTTTGATTCGTGAAAAAATAAATTTATTTTGTTTTTATTCTTTTTTAACAAAATTGACGTAACGTGATCGATGACTATTTACTAATTCTAAAAAAATTACTTACAAAATAATTAATGACAAATGTGTCAATATCTCGTGACAAATATGTAATCGAAAAAATGTTCATTTGAATGGCCTTAGATGTCAACGTTGTCAAAAAGAAAGTTGTTTTAATAAATATATAAATATATATAGATTAAAAGAGGGAATATAGAAAACTTTTAAAAAAAAGTGCAAAGAAAAATTAAATAAATAAATAAAAGAGAAGAAATATACGGTGAGAAATACCACCCATTTTTTTATATTTGATTATTAAGAATCTATATATACTACTAAAACACAACCCTCTTAGTCTACATGTCAACACATTAGCAATGTCACCTAGGACTATCTTATATATATTAAAGCAGGAACCTCTATTGCCACGTGTCAAGCCACGGTTCTTCCAGCCCCCAAATATTTTTTAAAAAGTGGTTTTAAAAATTTTAAATCTATAAAAAAATATTTTAGTAAAGTCGTTCATTAAAGTTAAAATATATTTAAAATATCTTTAAATTTTGTTATAGTAAATGTCAGTAAAACAATTAAATTTTAATTTTAGAAAATATTTTATTTTATTTTATATTCTTATATATATTAAAGCATGAGCCTCTATTGCCACGTGTCAACGCCAAATTTCTCGAAGCCTAAAAAGTTATTTTAAAAAGTGATTTTTAAATGTTAATATAAATTGAAAATTGATTTTTAAATTATTTAAAAAATATTTAAATAAATATTTTTATAAAAATAGTTTTTAAACTTTTACGAATTTTTTTTTTTACCAACAAGCATATCTTAACAAATTAATTTAAATATATAATTAATTAGAAGAGATTAATGCTTAAAAGAGAATTAAAAATCATAATATTTAATTATAATTTCATTTTTTGGATTTTTATTTTACAAAAATATACATATAAATTTTTAAGTATTAAATATTTATTAAAACTGAACCCGCACAAAGTGCGGGTAATACACTAGTTTGGCAAATAATTACGGATTTGCCATATTTTAATTACAAATTCGCTATTTTTTTATTTTAATATTAATTTAAAATTAAAATATTTTCCATTTCATCGTGCCAATTCATTAAAAAAATTCCACCTCATCATGTTCAGTGTCTTACGGTTATAACAAAAGCGATTTTGTTTGTTACCAAATCTACATCCATCTATAACAACTCATTTGTAGTGAGTAAATTTTTTGGCAACAAAATTAATATGCATGGTATAATTAGGTAATTTATTCATAAGTTTAAAAAAGAGTATGTTGTATAACAATCAAATTAAAGTCCAAATAATGAGACACTTCTTTATTCATAAATATTTTATCTTCGTGAGAATAATTGAATGACATTATAATGTTTCGTTAATATATCATTAGTTTATACATATACAAACTCATGACATATTATTAAAAAGGTAAAAATGCTATAAATAGCCCCACCTTTCTAAAGGTTGCGGGTGGTAGCACGACCTTTTAAAATTGCGATAAAAAGCACATACTTTGGGGGGGCGTTATAATTTATAGCACCCTTACTAATTTTGGTTAAAATTGTTCCAGGTGGATGCTGAGATGACAAAAAATTATAATTATTTGGCATTTTTTAAAAACAAAATAAACTAAATAGATTAAATGGGGATTAAGAATTTAGAAAATAAAAAACAACACACATTCTAATGAATATCACTCAATTCCAAAAATAGAAAGAAAACAGAGAAAAGGCTATTGTTGCATTTGCTATTGTTAGACAAATAATCATAATTTTTTTGCCATCTCAGCATCCACCTAACACAATTTTAACCAGATTAGTAAGGGTGCTATAAATTATAACGTCCCCAAAGTATGTGCTTTTTACCGCAATTTTAAAAGGTCGTGCTACTTACCGTAACCTTTACAAAGGTTGGGCTATTTATATCATTTTTGCCTATTAAAAATTCAATATATAAATATAATCCACATGGTGCGGGTTATAAACTAGTTAAAGTTTGATAATTGTAAGCAGTGAAACGAATTTTCCATTTAATTGCTTTCTCGAACGAATCATCCAGGTGGGTTGAATTCTTCTTGTTAGATGAGAAATTCCTCTTTCCATATTCAATTGGAAATAAGCATAAGTCATACGACTCATATATGCTATTCTTCATTCTTGTGGTTGAATTCGTCTTGTCAGATGCCATTTTCACCTTTTTATTAACTACTTTAAACGTGTGATGTTTTCTACATGTGAGATTTATGCACGTTCACTTTATTGTCTTTCTTCGCTTAGACGAGAAAACTACTTACCATGGTTATTCATAATATGCCGTTTCTTGCAGTGTAGTCGTAATGGTTTGTTGTACATGGTAATCTATATTTTATATATTATATTAAAATTAAAACTTTTAATACTGTATACTTTGATATTTATTATATAAATATAATTATCTCTGATTATATATTTTTAAATTACCTATAAGTTAACTTATGATTACGATTCTTATGATTTTCTCGGTTATCCTAATTCTTTTTTGTTATGTAAATGTAACAATTAATATTTACACTTTTAGTTGCTTTGTCATATATATTTTAACATGCTTAGTTGTAAAATAAATATTTACGTGATTAGTTTAATCTAAAAATATATTAGAGATTAAAATACAAGTGAAAAATTCTTATTGTAGTAATTTCTTAATAAATAAAAAAACTCACGTCATGTTTAGAATGTTTTGATATATAAAATTGGATTTACAAATAATTTGTCGCTAATTATGATTTGTTTATCGTAAATATTTTTAATAATATACATAATTATTTTGTTTATATATTTTAAAAAATTATACTTTAATAACATTATTGACTATAACACAGGTATATTATTGTTATCGTTATCAAGCTCAAAATATAATTAGTTTGACATATATGACGTAAAAATACTAGTGGGACTTAGGCCAATTCATAATGGTTCATCTACAACTTCAAACACGTGGCTCAAAACTTCGTGATATTGAAAATGTATCACTTTCGGACGTTAAGGGTTTGTTGCATATATTTATGGTTTGCATTATTATTATTTCCTTGAGTTCTCTGTTACGTTTTTAATTTGGATTAGAGTTTGTGTGAGAATATGAATAAATTTCCCGTAGGGTTTTTATTGACTGATGGATATATTTATAATAAATGTATTTACAATATTTACGTAGGGCATCTTCTATTTTACATAATTACATATTCTATCATGATAGAATATATAATTATGTAAAATAGAGGATGCCCTACGTAAATATTGTAAATACGTTTATTATAAATATATCCATCAGTCAATGGAAACCCTACGGGGAATTTATTCATATTCTCACATGGTATCAGCTAAATTTCCTCCTCTTCCGCACGTTTTCTCTTTTTCCCCGCCGGCTAACCCTAGTTCCTCTCATGGCTGCCGACAAAAAGTCATCTTTCCATTCTGCGCTCGGAATATCCAACATCAAGAACAACATCGCTCTCGTCCTTGACCATGACACTCCTTACGCATCATGAGTCACTTTATTTCGCGTCACTGCGAAGGCTCATAACGTTTTGGATCACATTGACGCCACGGTTCCTAAACCGGTTGACATTGATGATACCCTCTGGCAACATGTTGACGCGACCGTTCTTCAATGGATATACAGCACGGTCTCACGGGACATCCTTCTCCAAATCTTAGATCCGGATGATACCGCTCTTCAAGCTTGGATTCGAGTTCAGAACATTTTTCAGGACAACAAGAATACCCGCGCAGTTTATCTTGAACACGAGTTCTCCAACTGTAAATTGTCAAGGTTTGCTTCTATTTCTGCTTATTGTCAACAACTTAAATCTCTCGCTGATCAACTGAAGGGTGTCGGATCTACCGTTTCGGACAATCATCTTGTTCTCAACTCATCTCAGGCTTACCTGTTGAGTACAATGCTGCGGCTAGCTTTATTCAACAATCGGATCCTCTTCCGAATTTCACTAAAGTCAGATCGCAATTATTACTTGAAGAAACAAGAATGGCCACTCAAACCGCCTCCGGTCAAAACACCGCCCTGAACACCACCACCGCCGGCACCACCTCTCCTCCCTCCCGACAACAGTCCAGTCGCTCCTCTGCACCGGACCAATCCAATCGGAGCCGTAGCCGCGGCCGAAAAGGCAAGGGCCGATCTCCTGCTTCAGTTGGCGTTAGGTTTGCATTCCACCCACAGTTGGGTTGGCATCCCGTGGCTGCTTCCTCTGGTGGGCCTAATTCACCTTCTCAGCCCAATTGGTTTCAAGCTTCAACAGCCAGCCCATATCAGCCTTCACCAGTGGGCCGGCACACTCCACCTTGCCTCTATCCAGCGAATCAGGCTGGCTTACTTGGGCCCAATCCTTTTCAGCACCAGCAGCAGGCCCATATGGGTGTTATTTCGGATATGCAACAGCAGCCCACGTCTATTGATAACGCTTTTGCAACAATGTCCCTCAATCCCGCAGACAACCTTTGGTACATGGATACGGGCGCAACGTCACACATGACGAACGATTCCGGTAACCTTTCGTCTTTTTCGCATAATGGTTCTTTAAATTCGATAATTGTTGGAAATGGTATGCGTATTCCTTCTACAGGTCTTGGCGATGCTACTTTACCCACCAATAACCGACCTCTTAAATTGACCAATATTCTTGTTGCCCCTAAACTTGTCAAGAACTTAGAATCTGTTCGACGTTTTACAACTGATAACCTTGCTTCCGTCAAATTTGACCCTTTTGGTTTCTCTGTGAAGGATCTACACACGGGGACAGTTCGCATGAGATGTAATAGCTCCGGGGAGCTCTATCCTGTTACCACCACCTCTCCTAAATCATCTTAGAGTTTTTGGTTGCCTTTGCTATCCAAATCAAAGCGCTACCATCTCCAATAAACTCCAACATCGTACCTCTCCATGTGTATTCCTTGGATATCCATCCCACCATCGCGGATACAAATGTCTAGAGTTAGGTACAAATAAAATAATTCTCTCTCGTCATGTCACTTTTGATGAGTCTATTTTTCCGTTCTCTTCCCGGAATACAGTCTCCCCGGACCAATATCATTCTCTAACCGACGACGAGATCTCCCCCTATAACCGAGCTCACATGCGTAACCTATCTCCCAGCTCACTACCCCCTACGTCAGGCCCACAGTCAGACCGTATTTTTCCTGACCCGGCAAATGCTGCTGCCCCACCATCTTTTTCACCAGGCCGTATTGGCACCAGCCCACTTCCTTCGCCAGGCCCACTTCCTTCGCCAGGCCCACTTCTTTCTTCTCCACCTCTCCATTCCCACGTGTCTGCTGCACCCGGCCCATCCCTCCCCACCAGCAGCCCAATTTCATCCAACTTACCCACCATCCCACATCAATTACCGGATCCCAATTTACCCACACCTCTACCCATAAATCCGAATCGACCCCAAACCCGGAGTCAATCCGGCATCGTCAAACCAAAACCGATATTTGATTTATCGGTCACCACCGCCCCCATTTCCCGATCTATCTCACCAATCCCAAAATCCCACAATGTAGCTCTTCAGGATCCGTATTGGAACGCCGCCATGCTCGACGAATATCGAGCCCTTATGCGGAATAAGACTTGGGTTCTGGTTCCTCGTCCTAGTGATGTTAACATTGTGCGTTGCATGTGGATTTTTAGACACAAATACAGGTCGGATGGTTCCCTTGAGCGATACAAAGCCCGTTTAGTAGCTAATGGATGTTCTCAGCAAATTGGCGTTGATTGTGATGAAACCTTTAGCCCTGTTGTCAAACCGGCAACTATCAGGATGGTGCTACACATTGCTGTATCTCGTTCTTGGTCTATTCATCAGCTCGATGTTCAGAACGCATTCCTCCACGGGCAACTGAATGAAACTGTCTATATGTTTCAACCTCCAGGGTTCCGTGATACGACAAATCCCAATCATGTTTGCCTGCTGCAGAAATCCCTTTACGGTCTCAAACAGGCTCCCCGCGCTTGGTTTCAACGTTTTGCTGGATTTCTCAGTCACATCGGATTTGTTGGCAGTAAGAGTGACTCATCTCTATTTATTTATTGCCAAGGTTCCGATATTGCTTATTTGCTTCTATATGTAGATGATATCATTCTGACAGCCTCCTCAGACTGTTTACGTCAGCAGATAATCAGGAGTCTGAGTAAGGAATTTGCCCTTAAAGATTTAGGTCCTCTATCCTATTTTTTGGGCATCTCTGTTCGTCGCACTTCATCCGGTCTATTCCTTTCCCAGGATAAATATGCTCGTGAAATTGTTGACAGAGCTAAAATGACCAATTGCAAACCATCTGCAACACCTGCTGAGACATCTGTCAAGTTAAGCGCCTCCTCTACTCCGGCTATTAGTGATCCGATCCTATACAGGAGTTTAGCTGGGGCTCTTTAGTACCTAACTTTCACTCGCCCCGACATCAGTTTTGCCGTACAACAAGTATGTATGTTTATGCATGATCCCAGGGAAGCTCACTTCGCTGCCCTTAAGCGTATCATCCGCTACATAGCAGGCTCTTCTTCGTTGGGTATTACAATTTCTCCCTCCCCAAACTCTGATCTCATTGCCTACACAGATGCAGATTGGGCCGGTTGTCCTGATACCCGCCGATCCACCTCGGGTTACCGTGTCTTCTTCAACGACACACTAATCTCATGGTCTGCCAAGCGACAATCTGTAGTCTCTCGATCCAGTGCAGAGGCAGAATATAGAGGAGTTGCCAACGCTGTTTCTGAGTGCTCTTGGCTTCGAAACCTGTTACTCGAGCTTCATTGCCCTCTTGCCAAGGCCTCCATTGTCTACACCGACAACATATCTGCTACCTATCTTGCCAGCAATCCGGTTCAACATCAACGGACAAAGCACATTGAGATTGATATTCAGTTCGTCCGCGATAAGGTTGCCCGCGGTCACGTTCGAGTTCTTCACGTACCGTCAGCTTTTCAGTATGCAGATATTTTTACAAAGGGACTTCCTCGTCAATTGTTTTTAGATTTTAGATCCAGTCTTACTGTAATGCCTCCTCCAGTTTTGACTGCGGGGGTATGATAGAATATATAATTATGTAAAATAGAGGATGCCCTACGTAAATATTGTAAATACGTTTATTATAAATATATCCATCAGTCAATGGAAACCCTACGGGGAATTTATTCATATTCTCACAGTTTGTTGTGAATGAGTAGATTATGAAATAAATATAAAAAAAAACTAAAGCTTTTAGATGATAATCGACATATCAACTGCATTCTTTGACGTATGCACATTCACCATTAAAATTTCACATAAAGTTGATAATTCCCTACTAATCTTGTGAAATCTAACATCAATGCGCTTCGTCCTTACATAATACACTTCATTCATAGCCAGATATAAGACATTAAATTCCACCTTACTCAACAACCGATTGTGACATTAGTCCTCGACCCCATAGTGCTTCATTAGTTGCCTCTGCTAGTGTCATGTACTCAACCTCTATAGTAGATAATACAAAAACAAACTGCAACACGGATCTCCAACATATAGGTCCTCCTATAAAATACATACCTTGTAGTAGACCTCCCATCATCTAGATCACCGACATAGTCTAAATCAACAAATCCTAAAAATGTTGTACAACGCATGCACCTTCCTAACCTCCAAACATAAATCCATAACAATTGTACCTTTCAAGTAAATAAAAATCTACTTCACTACACTCCAATATCATTCCCAAGATTAAACATATACTTGTTGACTTGATTTATTGCTTGCGCTATGTCAGTTCTTGTGTAACTATGGCATGCACTAGACACCCAACTACACTTGTATAAGGAACATGTGCCGTATGTTTGATCTCTTTATCTGTGTTTGGACACTAGACTAATGAAAGTTTGAAGTGACTCACCAAAGGCATACTCCTAGGTTTTTCACTTGTCATGTGAGAACTATCTCTCACCTTTTCTATGTAACTCCATTGACACAAGCATAGCCTCCTAGAGCTCTTGGATTTGCAAATCTCCATCTTAAGTATCTTATTTGTTGCAACAAAGTTTTTCCTCAAACTCTCTTCTTAGAAGATCTTTCAGCTCTTCAACATATTTTATATAGCTCCCAACAATGAGTTTACCATCAACATACAATAACAACAACATGGGAGAACCATCTTCAAAATACTTCACATAGACACACCAATCACACTCACATCTCTAGTAGCTAATATGTAACATGTATGAGTCAAATTGTTTATACCACTATCTAGGAGCTCGCTTTAAACCATACAACGACTTCTTCAGTCTACATACAAGCTTCTCCTCTTCAACTTTAATAAACCCATCTAGATGCTCTAGTGAATCTCTTCCTCCAAGTTCCCATGTTGAAACGTTTTCTTCACATCCATCTACTCAAATGCAAATCCCAATTAACTACCAATTTCAACACAATTCTAATCGAAGCGTGTCAAACCACAAGAGAGGAAATCTCATCATAATCAACTGCCTTCTTTTGTGAGTACCCGTTTGCTACTAGGCTAGACATGAAAATCACCTCTTCTTTTTCTAACGCCCCTAGTTTCTTCTTCAATACCCAATTGCAACCTATCGTCTTCTTGCCCTTTAGCAGAGGAACAAGATCCCATGTTTAATTTCTACTCAAGCTGTTAGTCACCTCTATCAAGGCACTCAATTATCCTTCTTTCTCTTGACATGAAACAACCTCTTAAAATTTATATGGATCACTTGTACCAACTATGAGAGCATAGTTAACCATGTCTGCAAAACCATACGTGACTAGGGCCTTTATGTTGTGTTTATCCCTGTGGTCAATTAGATTGTCAACATAGGGTATTCTTTACGGATAATCAGTTCATTGGCATGCTTCTTTTTATCATTCATTTGCTCATCAATTGCTTCCTCTAGTATAGGATCTTCCACCCTCTCTATTCTAGAAACGACATCAATCTCAATTGTATCAATAACATATTTTTGATCTCGCATGCTACGACATATGTTTTTTTTTTTTTTTTGAAAAGTTAATATATTGAATCAAGGAAGGGATTTACAAGGCCCATCTAGGGCAAAGGGACAGAACAATTACAGAGACATAGGAAGCAATAAACAAGGCCAAGGAGACCGATTACAAGAGTTGGATTCCAAGCGTGCTAGCCCAAGAGAGTGTAAGTGTGGATCTATCCTTCCAGTGGTGAGTGAAGTGGTTTTTGGTTGCAAGGATGATATTGTGAGCACAAGATGTTTCGTGGGTCACAACATGGTTGAAGATCAGGTCGTTCCGAGCCTTCCAGATGAAGTAAACGAAGTTGAGAAGCGTTGCAATTCTGATGTGGGAGATGAGATGATGTTTGTGAGGTTTGAGCGAGGCGAGCCATGCCCAAATGTTGTTCATATATGGGAAAGGAGCAGGAATCCTCATCCACCTAGAGATGAGCGTGAGAGTGGTGGTGGCGAAGCGGCAGTTGTGGAACAGGTGAGTTTCATCTTCGGGTCTTTCATTGCAGAGGTAGCAAGTGTCGCGATGGCCGACGTTCCAGGCAAGTAATTTGACGAGGGTGGGGAGTCGTTGATGTGAAGCAATCCAAGCGATGAAGCTGCTCTTCGGGGTGTTGGTTCTCTTCCAAATATTGGTGTACAAGTGAGATGACGTGGGGGGCAGGCGAGGCTTCAGGAAATAGTAAGCAGAGGTAGTTGAGAAGCAGCCGTTCGAGTTCAGAGATGCTGAGATGAACGAGCTGCCCAGGGAGGTTCTTTGTGTGTGGAGAATCAAGTTCCTGACCTTCAAGAGAGAGTTCCAGGAGAAGCTGTACTTGTAATCAGGATCGCAGGTCCAAATGGTATGGTTCTTTAAGATGTTGTTGCGGACCCAAGTGGACCAAAGATTGCTCAAGAGAGGAGGGGAGTTGAGTTCAAACACCAGCTTAGACATACAAGCTTTGTTCCAAGCCAACAGTTCCTTGAATCCAAGACCGCCGTCCGCCTTGGGGTTGCATACCGACGACCAGGCCACAAGAGCTCTACTGCTAGATTCCTTGCCAGACCATAGGAAGGAGCGAAGCAGGCCAGTGATCTTCAGGATGACCTTATGGGGGATGGGGAGCAAGGAACACCAATAGTACTGCAGCGGGATGAGAATTGAGGTTATAAGTTGTTGCCTTCCGGCGTAAGAGAGGTTCCTGGCGCTCCATGAATTGATTTTTTGTGTAGTCTTGATGATGAGCGGGAGATAGTCAGCGTTCCTTAGTCTCTTACAACCGATAGGGATGCCCAAGTAATTGAAAGGGAGAGAGCCGACAGGGAGGCCAGTGAAGGAGGCGAATGCGTCATAGTCTTGAGGATCGATGCCACCGAGGAATAGGGATGATTTGCTGGCGTTGATGTGTAACCCTGAATAGCGTCCAAAGTGAGTAACCGTGTTTTGAAGAATGCTAATGGATTCAAGATCACCCCTGCAAAAAAGTAAAATGTCGTCAGCAAAACTAAGGTGGGTGATGTGTGGGGAGTTGCATTTGGGATGGTTGTTGAAGTTCAGGTTAGTTGTGTTGGTCCGGATCATGGATGAGAGAACCTCAATGGCAATGGCGAAGAGAGATGGTGAAAGAGGGCAGCCCTGACGAAGTCCCCTGGAACCATGAAAATGACCCCTAAGTGTACCATTGAGGTTGATAGAGTATGTGGGATTGGCAATGCAGGCGTTGATTAGATTGACGAAATTGGTAGGGTATCTGATAGCATGAATTATAGTCTATATTTTGGGGTTTGTTTGGACGTTTTATCTTTCATATTCTGCATGTTTGTATGTACATTATGTGATTTTACTACCATTTCATCTACCTTTGCGAGAATCGAGGTCTACACCTAGTTTCGTTGTAATTGCAGGTAATATGGTACGTTTTGCATCAAAAAGGAGCAAAAGAAGTCAAGAGTCATTTGGAGCTACATCCAGGAAGCACAGCCATGGATTGAAGATTTACTTTGGAGCAAATTCGAGAGATTCCACATTCTGAGTCACCTCGGTTGACCAGAGGTTCACCTCGACCGAGGCGATCCAGAGACACCGACTCGACCGAGGCGAATACCTAGGACGCGGCGAGAATATTTTATTCTTGGAAGAGATCTTTTAAATTTGGAAAGTGATCTTATATTTTTGGGCTGAGCTTCTGGAAGGAAGGAGATATGCAGAATCATATATTTTACCTATATTTATGGGATAATATCTTCTTAAGATTTATTATCTTTGGAGGTTTATTTTTCCTATAAAAAGGGTTGGATTTCCACAAATCCAACATCACGCTATACCGTCGATCAGGGTTTATACGACGCAGCAGCCGCAGTATACTCCAAGTTGGGAGTTGTTGAAGAACCTTTTTGAAGGTTGAAGGAAGGTTGAAGATCATAGCTTTTTATAGCTTTTTGAAGGGTTTTGTAAGATTGTCTTCAATTCCTTCCTTGATTGTCTTGTCTTGTTGGATTGCTATCCAAGGAACGCTTTTTTTTGTGATATTTGATTCAGTTATTGAAGTCTTTTCATCAAATTCTTCTTTGTTCAAATATTCACCTTCTTCCCATATATTTAATACTTTCATAATGATGATGAGTGGCTAATTTCCTTGTGTGATTCTAGGGTGATTGGCTGAAGGTTGTGGGAAAAACAATGATAGAATAATCTTAGATTCCAGTAGGATCCTGGAAGTTTGAGTCTTTAACCTTAACCCTAAGCATCTCGTTCGGTTGATGAACATCTCGGCCGGGGTGGAATTCTTCTGACCGAGGTGACTTATCCGACCTAAAACAGAAAGTTAAGTGTTAGAGTTTGCTTAATCCTATTCTTATTACACCTTCCTGGTTCAATGCAAGCTTAGGATGAGACTTACCCGGTAATTCCTTAGTTTGTGTATTAACGATCATAAGTGTAGGTAATAAAGGTTTATCCTTTATTGGGGTTTGAGTGTGCTTCCATCCCATCTTTGTGAGTTAGCCTGAGACTTACCCGGTAAAGGTTGATTCTATTCCCTTAGATGGTATGTTAGTTTGAGGTTATAGTTCTTTATCTTGATTCCTTGAGACTTACCCGGTAATAGGAGTTACGGTTTAGGATTAGTGTGTAGTGAGACTTACCCGGTGACCTACTCCACTTTAGTAACACCTTCCCCAAGCAAAAATCTCAGCTTTGTCCGCTTATCTATAGATCTTGAGTTGGAACCACAACTAGATGCTTTAATCCCTAGAATTGCATGTTTGCTTATTTGACATCTTATTCATCTTTGATTGTGTTAATCGCTCTTGTGGTTAGAATTAACGTAGCATACCGTGTTGACTTTGTTTCACTAAGTCCCTGTGATCGACCCCTGGAATTTTCTTGCTTTTACTACGATTGACCCGTACACTGCGGGTTCGCATCCTTGTTTTAAGCTTAAGTCTAGGGTTATAAATTTAAAGCTTGCACACACCGTTTGGAGCGAACAAGTTTTTGGCGCCGTTGCCGGGGACTTGGTCTAGACCGAGCCGGTACGGTTTGCTCTTGGGGCATTTGCCCCTGTTGATACTAACTACTCTTTCTATGAGTTTTGTAGTTTTCAGGATTTCCGATGACTACATTTGATCCAGCCTGGATAGCAAGACAAAGTGCTAGGGCGGACCATTATGAATACTTGGAGGAAAAGTACTCCTTCTATTGGTTCAACAATGAATGGGAAAGAGAAGAGGCCATTCAACATGAACTTGCGATATGGGATGAGAAGAATGTCCCTAAAAACATTTATGAGCAACCTTTTGAAGACTCTCTCGAATCAAGATTGGAGAAGTTGATGAAGAAGGTGGAGGAGCTCAAGGAAAGCACCCTATCCTATGCTAAGCCGGAAGAAGAGCATAAGGAAGTGTTGCACGTTCCAAGCATTCCCCCAATCAAACCAGAAATTTCTCCTGAAACTTCTGAGGAAGAGGAGGATATGGAAGGTCTCGATCCAACTGTTGAGACCTCGGCCGAGGTAGAAGAGATTTCGGCCGAGATGGAAGAATCTGCAAAATCAGAAGTGGAAGATGCAGAGAACCTTGGCCAAATTACTGAGATTGTGGTCAAGGTGGAGGAAAGACCAGCGGAACTGAGAGAGGTTTCGTGGGTGGATTATCAACCCAACACGAAACTTGTCTCAAGCTTTGGAGAACTTTACAAGGTAAGTTCTCTTACTCCATTCGAAATCCCTATTAAAATTTCTGAATTTTTCAGGAAAGCACCGGAGAGTTGGAGGTCCCTTCCGAAAGAACCTCCAAAGATCAAGATGAAGTCTTCCTTGAAATTGTTGGAAGAAGAAGCTCCTCAGATCATGAGGAGTGGAGTTGGCAAGCACTACACCGCTAAGGCGATGAAGAGTCTCTTGTTCAAGTATGGGGTCCCTCGCATGCTCAGGACCCTGTACCATCCCCAAGCTATAGATGGGGAAGCTGCTATAATTCTCGAGAAACTGTTTTCTCGATCAAGGAAAGGATGGGACACGAGGAATGTCCCATTGAAGTGTAGGAAGTCTAGACGAATTCCGGTGAGAATCAAACCGTACAAGCTTGTACGTGGGAGATCTTACCATTTGCCGGTGAAGTTAGGAACCGGAACCTTCTTGGAAGATTTTTACGGATGTGATGAGCACTCCACGACATTCGAAGTGCATTGAGTAATCCCATGCCGTATGGTCCAGCTAGCGACCTTAAACCAAGCGCTTCTTGGGAGGCAACCCAAGGTATTGCTTTCTTCTCCCTTTTCTAGTTTAGTTTAGATAGTTGCTTTGTTTTTGTTTTCCTCTAGACAACAACCAGGTATTCCAAAAGGAAGGATCACAGTTCAGGAGCTACACTAGAAGAACAAAATTTCGAGAAGTTGAGGAAACGAGCTTTACTGAGATACATCTCGGGTACTGTCAGAACACCTCGACCGAGATGTGCTTCGCCAACCGAGATGGTCATTTCTGGGAGCTGTTTCTTACTCCTTCATGCAGTTTAGCTATGTTCGGTGAGTATCCTGTCCTTAGACTTATTTTGACCCACTGGGACAGTATGTCCCAAGTATGGGGTATGCGGATATGTTATTTGACTATGGATGATTGTATGCTACTTTGATGGATATTTATGATCTTATTATGCTTCACTTTCGCTTCTATATGTTTATCTGATATTACATACATACCTACAGGTTATTTGATTGAGAAAAACGTCGAAACTGAAAGAAAAATGGTTTTAAAAAAAAAATTTTGACCTCGACCGGGGAGATTCTGGCCGAACGAGGTGTTTCACCTCGGTTGAATCAAGAACACCTCGACCGAGGTGCGTTAACTGAGAGTTTTCGAAAACGAATTTTTGTTACTTATCTGGATATGACCTCAGTGAAGATCTTGTTTACTGACTGGTTTTAAATTCTTTATGTGTTTGAAAGGTTTTATAATATGTTTAAGTTGCTAAATGCTTTGCTTGAAATTAATGGCATGTTTAATACTTTGTTTTTATCCAAATTATGTTGAATTTGAAGGTTGACACCGCAGGTTAAGTTCTCTCACTTTCTTCTTGGAAAGACCAAGGCAATTCATTCTCTTCTCTCTTCTTCTTCTTGATCATGCTTAGCCCCTCATATACATTTTGCCTCCCTTTACCTATCCGGGAATTTGGAAGCAAGCGAAGTGGTGAAAGCAAGTTAAAGTTGAGAAGTGAGCTGGAAGTGGAAGTGTTAGAAAGCAATTATAGGTTTGGGGAAGTCGATCATGAAGATGAGTAACTCGGCACCATTCACATAGCCGGGCGTTTGTGTCTTGCCAAAGTCGGATTGAGCGATATTCCTAACGGGTCATGGTATGTGCATCAAGGGTTTGATGCATCTCGAGAAATTGATGATTGCAGATTTCCTAGGCTTCGGTTATTGTGCACCTCTGTCCATGCATCCCAAAAAGTAAAGTAAAAAAGGAAAAAGTGTGAAATAAGCAAAGCTTATTGGTGGAAGATGTTGCAAGTCAAAGTGAAAGTGAAGTTTATCCTTTTCCCGGATTCTAGCACCACATTACCTTACATACATCCCTACCCTACACGTTTCTTGACCTTTTCTTTTGGGAAGCCCTTGAGACCTTGAGCTTGTTGATTGACTTAGCGGTTTAAACTGAATTATACATGATTAATTTTGATAATTATGAATTATTATGCATTCTATGATTTTATGCAAAGATGAACAACATTTCTATATTTATAAAATGTTTTGAGCATATTGAGTTTTTAATTTTCAGGAAGTACTCTCTTAGAGTGATCTATGATAGTTGTACACCATAAAATGTTTTTGAAAGACTTTTTCATTGATTTTCTTGACTTATAATCCATTCTATCTTGTCTTCAATATGCAGAACTTGCTTGGGGACAAGCAAGGGCTAAGTATGGGGTATTTTGATAGCATGAATTATAGTCTATATTTCGGGGTTTGTTTGGACGTTTTATCTTTCATAATCTGCATGTTTGTATGTACATTATGTGATTTTACTACCATTTCATCTACCTTTGCGAGAATCGAGGTCTACACCTAGTTTCGTTGTAATTGCAGGTAATATGGTACGTTTTGCATCAAAAAGGAGCAAAAGAAGTCAAGAGTCATTTGGAGCTACATCCAGGAAGCACAGCCATGGATTGAAGATTTACTTTGGAGCTGATTTGAGAGATTTCACATTCTGTCGTGAGATCACCTCGGTTGACCAGAGGTTCACCTCGACCGAGGCGATCCAGAGACACCGACTCGACCGAGGCGAATACCTAGGACGCGGCGAGAATATTTTATTCTTGGGAGAGATCTTTTAAATTTGGAAAGTGATCTTATATTTTTGGGCTGAGCTTCTGGAAGGAAGGAGATATGCAGAATCATATATTTTACCTATATTTATGGGATAATATCTTCTTAAGATTTATTATCTTTGGAGGTTTATTTTTCCTATAAAAAGGGTTGAATTTCCACAATTTGAGAAGGCCGCATACAATCCGCTTACAGCTGAATCCACGCAGCAGCCGCAGTACACTCCAATTTGGGAGTTGTTGAAGAACCTTTTTGAAGGTTGAAGGAAGGTTGAAGATCATAGCTTTTTATAGCTTTTGAAGGGTTTTGTAAGATTGTCTTCAATTCCTTTCATTGATTGTCTTGTCTTGTTGGATTGCTATCCAAGGAACGCTTTGTTAGTGATATTTGATTCAGTTATTGAAGTCTTTTCATTAAATTCTTCTTTGTTCAAATATTCACCTTCTTCCCATATATTTTAATACTTTCATAATGATGATGAGTGGCTAATTTCCTTGTGTGATTCTAGGGTGATTGGCTGAAGGTTGTGGGAAAAACAATGATAGAATAATCTTAGATTCCAGTAGGATCCTGAAAGTTCGAGTCTTTAACCTTAACCCTAAGCATCTCGTTCGGTTGATGAACATCTCGGCCGGGGTGGAATTCTTCTGACCGAGGTGACTTATCCGACCTAAAACAGAAAGTTAAGTGTTAGAGTTTGCTTAATCCTATTCTTATTACACCTTCCTGGTTCAATGCAAGCTTAGGATGAGACTTACCCGGTAATTCCTTAGTTTGTGTATTAACGATCATAAGTGTAGGTAATAAAGGTTTATCCTTTATTGGGGTTTGAGTGTGCTTCCATTCCATCTTTGTGAGTTAGCCTGAGACTTACCCGGTAAAGGTTGATTCTATTCCCTTAGATGGTATGTTAGTTTGAGGTTATAGTTCTTTATCTTGATTCCTTGAGACTTACCCGGTAATAGGAGTTACGGTTTAGGATTAGTGTGTAGTGAGACTTACCCGGTGACCTACTCCACTTTAGTAACACCTTCCCCAAGCAAAAATCTCAGCTTTGTCCGCTTATCTATAGATCTTGAGTTGGAACCACAACTAGATGCTTTAATCCCTAGAATTGCATGTTTGCTTATTTGACATCTTATTCATCTTTGATTGTGTTAATCGCTCTTGTGGTTAGAATTAACGTAGCATACCGTGTTGACTTTGTTTCACTAAGTCCCTGTGATCGACCCCTGGAATTTTCTTGCTTTTACTACGATTGACCCGTACACTGCGGGTTCGCATCCTTGTTTTAAGCTTAAGTCTAGGGTTATAAATTTAAAGCTTGCACACACCGTTTGGAGCGAACAAGTTTTTGGCGCCGTTGCCGGGGACTTGGTCTAGACCGAGCCGGTACGGTTTGCTCTTGGGGCATTTGCCCCGTTTCATCTTACCACTCTACTTGAGTGACTTTTGCAGGTTCTTTCTTAGGTATATGCGAAGAACCCGCGCTGGGAAGGAAATCGTTCCTTACGATCCCGAACCAGAAAAGACATACAAGAGACGCTTAAGAGAAGCGAAAATGGCCCAACAAGACGATCACGATCTTGCGGCCCAATTGAGAGAGACGCATGAGCTGCTACGTCTCAGTAAAGAAGAGCTAAGGCAAGAGAAAGAAGAGAATCAAGCCAAGACTGCAGCAATCGAAGCTGAGATTGCAGCCATTCGGAACCAGATTCTACTTCGACCGATGCAGGATCCAGTAGTTGATCCTCGACCGATGCAGGATCCAGTAGTCGATCCTCGACCGAGGCAGATTCCAGTACCCGACGCCCCGGTCGATGTACATCCACATCGGATACCAATCCGAGATGTTCTTCTTGCAGGAATCCCACAAACCCTAGGTCAAAGGATGGACCCCAATCAGCAGCTGAGGCGTCCAGGGGTGAACCTAGGAGATCCAGCAGATCATGACTACGAACTTCGACCGCAAGTTCTAGCCATGATTCGCCAATGTCAATTCGGAGGGCTAGAGAAGGAGTCACCGCATCAACATCTTCAAAACTACGAGATCTTGATGGAGACCTTGCGACCTTCTAGAATTGAAAATAACAACTACAAGCTAAGACCTTTTTACTTTTCTTTAAAAGATAGAGCTCTTACTTGGTATCAATCTCTTCCTCCAGGAAAAATTAGCACATGGGAGGAGATGACTACGGAATTCCTAACCAAATTCTTTCCACCTTCAAAGACCGCTGAAATGAGGGGAAAGATCAATGCTTTCATCATGAAGGACAAGGAGAGCTTGTCCAAGTCTTGGGAGTGGTTCAAGGATATCCTTTTGGATTGCCCACATCATGGGATTCCAAAGATCGAGTTGTTGGAGATCTACTTCAAAGGGCTGGACGGAAACACCCAGTTCAATCTCCAACTACTCTCCGCCGGTACATTCATGGACATGGCGGTTGATGATGCATGGGACTTCATTGAGAAGCAAGCCTTGCACATGGAGAAGTATACCCACCAAGGAGCCGAAGGTGGAGTTAAAAGAGTCAACTTTCAAGAGACTCAACCCAACAACAATCAACTCACATCATTGAAGAATGACGTGAAGGAATTAAAAGAGCTCTTGATGGCTCAAACTAGGAAGGAAGAGCAAGGGCAAAGGAACAACAACAACAACGGGTACCGTAACAACAATAACGGTCCCCGAAACAATAACTACAACAACAATAGAGGATCCAACAGCAACAACTGGAGGGCGAATAACCAAAATAACGGTAACAATCATTCGAACTCCAACTCTAATGATTCCTCTAATCCTTTCCTCTCTTCCCCTTCTTCCTCTTCTACTCCATTGAAAAGCCAAGGGCAAGGATCGAGTTCGTCTCAACCGGAAAAGAAAGACGCAGTTCTGGAGGCAATCTTGATCAAGCTCGGCGCTATGGAGAATTCTATGACTTCATTTTCGAGGGCCCAAAAGTCCCTTGAACAACAACTTGCTAATAGGGCGAATGAAGCGCCAAGAGACCCAGGGAAGCTTCCAGCAAAAACGGAAACCAACCCTAAGGGCCATTGTATGGCCATAACGACGAGGAGTGGACTCAAAACTGCTGATCCAGTACCTCGCTCGACGCAGACCACCTCGGTCCAGATCCAGTCGAAGAACACCTCGACCGAGATGCCAACCGAGGCGGCGCAACAGAAAGCAGGAGGAACGACAGAAGCTTATGTTCCACCTCCTGCATATAAACCACCACTTCCATTCCCTCAGTCCAGAGCCAGAGCACATCTAGACAAGCACTTTGGTAAGTTCCTTGACTTGATGAATAAGCTACATATTAACATTCCTTTCCTTGATGCTATTTTAGGTATGCCCGCCTATGGGAAGTTCTTAAAAGAGATCTTATCAAGGAAGAGGAAGCTGGAGGATGTTGGTGAAGTTAGGATGACATCTAAATCTTCGGAACTCATAAAGATCATGAAGGAGAAGATGCCACCTAAATTGAGAGATCCCGGCTCATTTTGCATTCCCATTCAAGTTGGGGATGTCACTTGTGAAGCCCTTTGCGATCTAGGAGCCAGCGTGAGCATCATCCCGCTGGAGCTATGCACTAAGATCGGTCTTGGAGAGCCCAAGCCGGTCAAGTTTCGACTTTACATGGCGGATCGCTCCATTATCCATCCCGTGGGCATTTTGGAGGACGTTCCGGTCAAGTTAGGTAACTTCTATCTACCTATAGATTTTGTCGTACTTGACATTCCCGCAGATTATCCTGTTCCCATCATTCTCGGGAGGCCATTTCTAGCAACTTCGGGTTGCAATGTGGATTGCAAGAACGCCAAGTTGAAATTCAACGTTGGTGGCGATGAGGTGGAGTTCGCACTACTTGCAGCCATGAAAGGGGAGCAACTAACTGATGATATCTTCAACATCTATGATGAAGAAGAATCAAGAGAATTGGTGAGCTCTATCCTTATTAACGATCCACTCGAAAGAGTTATAAGCTTCAGTTTAATGGAGGAAGGTATAGATGCTTCTTGTGGTGCAGATATACGGAGCTTGAAGGCACTGGAAGAGGATCCAGGAGCTAAAACTGAGAAGCTGATCCAGGAAACGAAGATTTTCAGCCTCGGATCCAGTAGCAGTACCTCGACCGAGGCACCTTCTGGACAGAACGAGGCGTTTGAAGAACACCTCGGTCAACGCCTTTGCGCCTCGACCGAGATCGACAGCGAGACGATTCAAACTGAGACTGCATCTAGTCCAGTTTCTGACACCACTCCACTGGAAAGAGGAAGCACAGATCCCTCTCAGAAAGCACCCCCAGTTGTGGAGCTTAAACAACTCCCTAGTCACTTGAGGTATATCTTTCTTGGGCCAGATTCTACTTATCCCGTTATTGTTAGTGCTTCCCTTTCCGATTCTGAATTAACTAAGCTAATGCATGTCCTGAGAAAGCATCGAAAAGCCATAGGTTACACCACGGATGATCTTATTGGCATTAAACCTTCTTTCTGCATGCATAGAATTCTAATGGAGGATAATCATAAGACTTCACGAGAACCTCAAAGACGGTTAAATCCGATCATGAAAGAGGTTGTGAAGAAGGAAGTTCTTAAGTTGTTGGATGCAGGTATTATTTATCCTATCTCGGACAGCAAGTGGGTTAGCCCGGTGCATGTCGTTCCGAAGAAAGGAGGGATGACCGTTGTGACGAATAAGAACAACGAGTTGATCCCAACAAGGACCGTTACGGGCTGGAGAGTTTGCATCGACTATAGGAAGCTGAACACGGCTACTCGGAAGGATCATTTTCCGCTTCCCTTCATTGATCAAATGCTCGAACGGTTGGCCCAACATTCACACTTTTGCTACTTGGACGGCTATAGTGAATTCTTCCAGATTCCTATCCATCCGGATGATCAGGAGAAGACCACTTTCACTTGTCCATGGGGGACGTTTGCCTATCGGAGGATGCCATTTGGATTGTGCAATGCACCAGCTACCTTCCAGCGATGCATGATGGCTATCTTTTCCGAATACATAGAGGAGATCATGGAGGTATTTATGGATGATTTTTCTGTATATGGTTCCTCTTTTGATGATTGCCTATCTAACCTTTCTCTAGTGCTTAAAAGATGTGAAGACACTAACCTTGTTTTGAATTGGGAGAAGTGTCATTTTATGGTTAACGAAGGCATTGTGCTAGGACACCTCGTTTCTAATCGAGGTATTGAGGTCGATCGAGCTAAGATCGAGACTATTGAGAAACTCCCTCCTCCTTGTTCTGTAAAAGGTGTGAGGAGTTTTCTCGGGCATGCAGGTTTCTACAGGAGATTCATCAAGGACTTCTCCAAGATTTCTAAACCTCTAACTAACCTCTTGAATAAAGATGTTGTTT
>BSUD01000001.1:30615654-30768788 GCA_033239045.1 Fagopyrum esculentum | reverse complement strand
CTTTTTACAGGATTAAGGAAGCGTTGATCTCCGCTCCCATTATCCAGCCTCCTGATTGGACCTTACCCTTTGAGGTCATGTGTGACGCTAGCGATGTAGCCGTAGGAGCGGTGCTTGGGCAGAAGAAGGATGGACGGACCACCGCCATTTACTATGCTAGCAAGACGCTAGATGAAGCACAACGCCACTACGCTACCACCGAAAAGGAGTTATTGGCGGTTGTGTATGCTTTCGAGAAGTTTCGTTCCTATCTAGTAGGGGCGAAAGTCATTGTCTACACCGACCATGCAGCCATTCGTTACTTGATGGCTAAGAAAGATGCCAAGCCGCGTCTTATTCGATGGATTCTCTTGCTTCAAGAGTTTGATCTAGAGATCCGCGATAAGAAGGGATCCGAGAATTCAGTTGCGGATCACCTCAGCCGGCTACCGGAATCTTCCCGCGAGACGGATAACCCACCCATAGACGATTCATTCCCCGATGAGCACTTGCACGTCTTGGAGCATTTGATGGATCTACTTACTTCACCCCACGATGGAGGTGAAGTACGGGGTGAGGGCACCTCCTACCTCCTTTGAGACGCATTATGGTCCAGCTAGCGACCTTAAATCAAGCGCTTCTTGGGAGGCAACCCAAGGTATTGCTCTTCTTTCCCGTTTTCTAGTCTAGCTTAGATAGTTTTTGTTTTTGCTTTGCTTTGCTTTGTTTTTGGCATTCTGGACAGACAACAGGAAGGAGCACATCTGGAAGGACAGAAGTTCGAGAGTCTGAGAAGACAGAAGCACCTCGGTCACTGTCAGAGCATCTCGACCGAGTTGATTCTTGAGGCAACCGAGGCGACTAGGGTTTTTGCAGAACCGCCTCGGTCCATACCACCTCGGGCCAGTCGAGACCATCTCGACCGAGGTGACAGCAGATCCAGTAACAGTATAAAAAGAAAAAAATTACAGTTTCGTTTTTTTTACCCCATTTCGACCGCGGCGCACAGAAGCACTTCGCTCCTTCATTTCTCGCTCGTTTCCGAAGATTTCTGCTTCCAAAACGCGATTAAAGAGTAGAAGAGTCGATTGCTACCACGGATCTGCAGGAAATTTGAACGTTTCGACCGAAACGAGGTAAAAACGTTCGAAAACCCTAACTCGCTCGTTTACTGCGTATTGGGCTTTGGTTGCCCTTGATTTTGTTGAGGAAATCCATAAGTACCCCTTAGGAAGCATTTGTAGTGATTTTAGGGGGAAAAGAACTGAAAATCAGAGAGTGGAATTCGAACTGTCTTCGCCTCGGTCCAGTCGGTCTGCACCTCGGTCGAGGTGATTCTTTGAGTTGTCAGTCAACCGAGGTGGTCTGACAGTGTTGTTTTGAAAATGAGTTCTGACAGATTGCTAGCCCTTAGAGATAGATCCTCTCCTTCCCCTTCTCCTTCCTCATCCCGTCCCTACCGCCCGGTTATCCACGAGAGATGCCGGGTAGACTACGAGAGGATAGCTGGACGTCCAGTCATCGCACCGCGATTTCTGGATGTATCAGCTTTTGACTGCCTAGGGTTAGATGCTGACCTTAGGAGGATGATTGCTACCGTCGGGCTGGATCAGTTTACTGAGATCCGAGCCCCAGCTTACATAGAGCCGACACTCGAGTTTGTTAGCTCCTTCTCCTACCTTCCCACAGAGCGATCTGTGAAGTACCGGTTGATGAGCCGGAACTTCATAGTTCCTTTAGAGATTTTGAGAGAGATCTTTGGCTTTCCTGACCCCACCGCTGTAGACTTCCCCTCCCGATCCGTAGCTAGAGAGTTCTGGGGTCAGATTGCCCACATTACGAGTCATGCAGACAGGTGGCGCCCTGGTGATTCCAGGGCGAAGCTTATCTATCATCTAGTTTTTCGGTTGGCACACAGGATCTTCAGCGAGACGCTTCTGGCGCGTACTGAGACGCCCCAGAAGGTCCGACAGGGGGAGCTCTTCTCCTTATACTGCATGGTCACAGGGGGATACCCTGACTTTGGCTTGATGCTGGCAGAGGATCTGCATAGGATCAAGGCCAAGGCGAAGGGAGATATCTGCTGTGGAGGTCTAGTCACCCACATCGCCACATACCACGGGATGGACCTCAGCGTATGCACATTGGCAGCGGCTGCCAAGCCGCTGGGACTTCAGGAGATGATTACACGGCGGATTCTAGTTCCCCGTGGACTGACTACACCCTACGTTGCCATGCCTTGGGAGCGGACTGCACCTCAGGGCATCAGATGGTCTGCACAGTTCTCTATCGCCGACCCGCATTTCTGGCAGACAACATGGGTTCCACTTATGGAGGACTATAGAGAGGGAGCAGCTGCCCCTGCTGAGGAGGAGGCTGAGGAGGCTGAGGATGAGGATGACGACGACGAGACAGTTGATGAGAGAGGAGGCGGCGTCCCGATGGACACAGGGACAGATACTGCTGGGACGAGTGCGCCTCCCATTATTGATTTGGATGAGGATGATGAGGATACTGAGCCGGCGCCAGCTGAGACTTCTCCAGTCAGGCCCGCTAGGCGCAGGAGGAGAGTTAGGGACAGAGCTGCACACCGACGGATCGATGACCTGACGGATCAGGTTATCGACTCATATGCTGCACTTTCATTGGACATCCGCGAGATGCAGGAGCGGCAGCATCATCAGCACATGATGGCTCAGCTACAGTTCCAGCATGTCATGGGCTATCCCTATGATCCTACTCAGTTCCCCTACATACCACCACCACCACCGGATCGAGACTACTGAGGAGTTGCAGGGTTTTATTTATTATATTTTTATGCAGTTCGGCTCTTTATCCGGTGAGTCCTCTTTCATTTAGACTTTTATTATACCCACTGGGACAGTGTGTCTCAAGTATGGGGTATTTTATGTATTATTTGACTACGTGACTACTTGATGTATTCGATACTTTTGATGTATTATATTCATCGGATACTTTCATATTTATGCTTCACTTGCCTTTATATGATTATCTGATATTACATGCATACCTACAGGTTATTTGATTGAGAAAAACGTCGAAACCGAAAAAAAAAAAAAAAACGGTTTTAAAAAATTTTTCGACCTCGACCGGGACAGTTCTGGCGAAACGAGGTGTTTCACCTCGGTTGAACCAAGAACATCTCGACCGAGGTGGCGTAACAGAAAGTTTTCGAAAACGATTTTTGTGCTACTTGTCTAGATATAATCTCAGTGAAGACCTTGTTTACCTACTGTTTTTAAATTCTTTGTGTGTTTGAAAGGTTTTATAATATGTTTAAGTTGCTAAATGCTTTGTTTGAAATTATTAGCATGTTTAATACTTTGTTTTTATCCAAATTATGTTGAATTTGAAGGTTGACACCGCAGGTTAAGTTCTCTCACATTCTTCTTGGAAAGACCAAGGCAATTCATTCTCTTCTTCTTCTTCTTCTTGATCATGCTTAGCCCCTCATATACATTTTGCCTCCCTTTACCTATCCGGGAATTTGGAAGCAAGCGAAGTGGTGAAAGCAAGTTAAAGTTGAAGGTGGCTGGAAGTGAAAGTGTTAGAAAGTAATTTTAGGTTTGGGGAAGTCAATCATGAAGATGAGTAACTCGGCACCATTCACATAGCCGGGTGTTTGTGTCTTGCCAAAGTCGGATTGAACGATATTCCTAACGGGTCATGGTATGTGCATCAAGGGTTTGATGCATCTCGAGAAATTGATGATTGCAGATTTCCTAGGCTTCGGTTATTGTGCACCTCTGTCCATGCATCCCAAAAAGTAAAGTAAAAAAAAAAAAAGAAGAAAAAGTGTGAAATAAGCAAAGCTTATTGGTGGAAGGTGTTGCAAGTCAAAGTGGAAGTGAAGTTCATCCTTTTCCCGGATTCTAGCACCACATTACCTTACATACATCCCTACCCTACACGTTTCTTGACCTTTTCTTTTGAGAAGACCTTGAGACCTTGAGCTTGTTGATTGACTTAGCGGTTTAAATCGGATTATACATGATTAATTTTGATAATTATGATTTATTATGCATTCTATGATTTTATGCAAAGATGAACAACTTTCTTATATTTATAAAATGTTTTGAGCATATTAAGTTTTTAATTTCAGGAAGTATTCTCTTAGAGAGATCTATGATAGTTGCACACCATAAAATGTTTTTGAAAAACTTTTCAATTGATTTTATTGACTTATAATCCATTCTATCTTGTCTTTTATATGAGGAACTTGCTTGGGGACAAGCAAGGGCTAAGTATGGGGTATTTTGATAGCATGAATTATAGTCTATATTTTGGGGTTTGTTTGGACGTTTTATCTTTCATATTCTGCATGTTTGTATGTACATTATGTGATTTTACTACCATTTCATCTACCTTTGCGAGAATCGAGGTCTACACCTAGTTTCGTTGTAATTGCAGGTAATATGGTACGTTTTGCATAAAAAAGGAGCAAAAGAAGTCAAGAGTCATTTGGAGCTACATCCAGGAAGCACAGCCATGGATTGAAGATTTACTTTGGAGCAAATTCGAGAGATTCCACATTCTGAGTCACCTCGGTTGACCAGAGGTTCACCTCGACCGAGGCAATCCAGAGACGCCGACTCGACCGAGGCGAATACCTAGGACGCGGCGAGAATATTTTATTCTTGGAAGAGATCTTTTAAATTTGGAAAGTGATCTTATATTTTTGGGCTGAGCTTCTGGAAGGAAGGAGATATGCAGAATATATATTTTACCTATATTTATGGGATAATATCTTCTTAAGATTTATTATCTTTGGAGGTTTATTTTTCCTATAAAAAGGGTTGGATTTCCACAAATCCAACATCACGCTATACCGTCGATCAGGGTTTATACGACGCAGCAGCCGCAGTATACTCCAATTTGGGAGTTTTCGAAGAACCTTTTTGAAGGTTGAAGGAAGGTTGAAGATTAGCTTTTATAGCTTTTGGAGGGTTTTGTAAGATTGTCTTCAATTCCCTCATTGATTGTCTTGTCTTGTTGGATTGCTATCCAAGGAACGCTTTTGTTTGTGATATTTGATTCAGTTATTGAAGTCTTTTCATCAAATTCTTCTTTGTTCAAATATTCACCTTCTTCCCATATATTTAATACTTTCATAATGATGATGAGTGGCTAATTTCCTTGTGTGATTCTAGGGTGATTGGCTGAAGGTTGTGGGAAAAACAATGATAGAATAATCTTAGATTCCAGTAGGATCCTGAAAGTTCGAGTCTTTAACCTTAACCCTAAGCATCTCGTTCGGTTGATGAACATCTCGGCCGGGGTGGAATTCTTCTGACCGAGGTGACTTATCCGACCTTAAACAGAAAGTTAAGTGTTAGAGTTTGCTTAATCCTATTCTTATTACACCTTCCTGGTTCAATGCAAGCTTAGGATGAGACTTACCCGGTAATTCCTTAGTTTGTGTATTAACGATCATAAGTGTAGGTAATAAAGGTTTATCCTTTATTGGGGTTTGAGTGTGCTTCCATCCCATCTTTGTGAGTTAGCCTGAGACTTACCCGGTAAAGGTTGATTCTATTCCCTTAGATGGTATGTTAGTTTGAGGTTATAGTTCTTTATCTTGATTCCTTGAGACTTACCCGGTAATAGGAGTTACGGTTTAGGATTAGAGTGTAGTGAGACTTACCCGGTGATCTACTCCACTTTAGTAACAACTTCCCCACGCAAAAATCTCAGCTTTGTCCGCTTATCTATAGATCTTGAGTTGGAACCACAACTAGATGCTTTAATCCCTAGAATTGCATGTTTGCTTATTTGACATCTTATTCATCTTTGATTGTGTTAATCGCTCTTGTGGTTAGAATTAACGTAGCATACCGTATTGACTTTGTTTCACTAAGTCCCTGTGATCGACCCCTGGAATTTTCTTGCTTTTACTACGATTGACCCGTACACTGCGGGTTCGCATCCTTGTTTTAAGCTTAAGTCTAGGGTTATAAATTTAAAGCTTGCACACACCGTTTGGAGCGAACAAGTTTTTGGCGCCGTTGCCGGGGATCGGTTTAGGCCGAATTCGGTTATCGGTTGTCAAGCTTGGGAGCTTTGCTCTTGTTATTTGATATCTCTTTTGAGTGTTCTTGCAGGTTTGTGTTCTTAGGTACATACGAAGTTCTTGTTCCGGCAACGGAACATAGTTTCGCCAAAGAACAAGTTTTTGGCGCCGTTGCCGGGGACTTGGTCTAGACCGAGCCGGTACGGTTTGCTTTCGGGGCGCTTGCCCCTGTTGCTACTAACTACTCTTTCTATGAGTTTTGTAGTTTTCAGGATTTCTGATGGCTATGTTTGATCCAGCCTGGATAGCAAGACAAAGTGCTAGGGCGGATCATTATGAATACTTGGAGGAGAAGTACTCCTTCTATTGGTTCAACAATGAATGGGAAAGAGAAGAGGCCATTCAACATGAACTTGCGATATGGGATGAGAAGAATGTCCCTAAAAACATTTATGAGCAACCTTTCGAAGACTCTCTCGAATCAAGATTGGAGAAGTTGATGAAGAAGGTGACGGAGCTCAAGGAAAGCACCCTATCCTATGCTAAGCCGGAAGAGGAGCATAAGGAAGTGTTGCACGTTTCGAGCATACATCCAGTCAAACCAGAAGTTTCTCCTGAAGCTTTAGAGGGAGAAGATGTGGAAGATCTCGATCTGACTGTTGAGACCTCGGTCGAGGTGGAAGTAACCTCGGTCGAGATGAAAGAAGAACCTGCAGAACCGGAAGAGGCAGATGCAGAAGACTTTGGCCAAATTACTGAGATTGTGGTCAAGGTGGAAGAAAGACCAGCTGAACTGAGAGAGATTTCGTGGGTGGATTATCAACCCAACACGAAACTTGCCTCAAGCTTTGGAGAACTTTGCAAGGTACGTTCTCCTACTTCATTTGAATTCCCTATTAATATTTCTGAATTTTTCAGGAAGACACCGGAGAGTTGGAGGTCTCTTCCGAAAGAACCTCCTAAGATCAAGATGAAACCTCCCTTGAAACTGTTGGAGGAAGATACTCCTTGGATTATAAGGAGTGAAGTTCGCAAGCACTACACCGTTAAGGCGATGAAGTGTTTCTTGTTCAAGTATGGGGTCCCTCGCATGCTCAGGACCTTGTACCATCCCCAAGTTCTAGATGGGGAAGCTGCTATGATTCTCGAGAAACTGTTTTCTCGATCCAGGAAAGGATGGGACACGAGGGTAGATTATGTCCCATTGAAGTGCAGGAAATCTAGAAGAATTCCGGTGAGAATCAAACCGTACAAGCTTGTACGTGGGAGATCTTACCATTTGCCGGTGAAATTAGGAACCGGAACCTTTTTGGAAGACTCTTATGATGGATGTGATGAGCACTCCACAACGTTCGAAGTGCATTGAGTAATTCTATGGAGAAGGGTCCAGCTAGCGACCTTAAATCAAGCGCTTCTTGGGAGGCAACCCAAGGTATTGCTCTTCTTTCCCGTTTTCTAGTTCAGTTTAGATAGTTTTTGTTTTTGTTTTCCTCTAGACAACAACCAGGTATTCCAAAAAGGAAGGATCACAGTTCAGGAGCTACACTGGAAGAACAAAATTTCGAGAAGTTGAGGAAACGAGCTTTACTGAGATACATCTCGGGGACTGTCAGAACACCTCGACCGATATGTGCTTCGCCAACCGAGATGGTCTTATCTTGGAGCTGTTTCTTACTTCTTCATGCAGCTTAGCTATGTTCGGTGAGTATCCTGTCCTTAGACTTTTATTATACCCACTGGGACAGTGTGTCTCAAGTATGGGGTATTTTATGTATTATTTGACTACGTGACTACTTGATGTATTCGATACTTTTGATGTATTATATTCATCGGATACTTTCATATTTATGCTTCACTTGCCTTTATATGATTATCTGATATTACATGCATACCTACAGGTTATTTGATTGAGAAAAACGTCGAAACCAAAAAAAAAAAAAAAAACGGTTTTAAAAAATTTTTCGACCTCGACCGGGACAGTTCTGGCGAAACGAGGTGTTTCACCTCGGTTGAACCAAGAACATCTCGACCGAGGTGGCGTAACAGAAAGTTTTCGAAAACGATTTTTGTGCTACTTGTCTAGATATAATCTCAGTGAAGACCTTGTTTACCTACTGTTTTTAAATTCTTTGTGTGTTTGAAAGGTTTTATAATATGTTTAAGTTGCTAAATGCTTTGTTTGAAATTATTAGCATGTTTAATACTTTGTTTTTATCCAAATTATGTTGAATTTGAAGGTTGACACCGCAGGTTAAGTTCTCTCACATTCTTCTTGGAAAGACCAAGGCAATTCATTCTCTTCTTCTTCTTCTTCTTGATCATGCTTAGCCCCTCATATACATTTTGCCTCCCTTTACCTATCCGGGAATTTGGAAGCAAGCGAAGTGGTGAAAGCAAGTTAAAGTTGAAGGTGGCTGGAAGTGAAAGTGTTAGAAAGTAATTTTAGGTTTGGGGAAGTCAATCATGAAGATGAGTAACTCGGCACCATTCACATAGCCGGGTGTTTGTGTCTTGCCAAAGTCGGATTGAACGATATTCCTAACGGGTCATGGTATGTGCATCAAGGGTTTGATGCATCTCGAGAAATTGATGATTGCAGATTTCCTAGGCTTCGGTTATTGTGCACCTCTGTCCATGCATCCCAAAAAGTAAAGTAAAAAAAAAAAAGAAGAAAAAGTGTGAAATAAGCAAAGCTTATTGGTGGAAGGTGTTGCAAGTCAAAGTGGAAGTGAAGTTCATCCTTTTCCCGGATTCTAGCACCACATTACCTTACATACATCCCTACCCTACACGTTTCTTGACCTTTTCTTTTGAGAAGACCTTGAGACCTTGAGCTTGTTGATTGACTTAGCGGTTTAAATCGGATTATACATGATTAATTTTGATAATTATGATTTATTATGCATTCTATGATTTTATGCAAAGATGAACAACTTTCTTATATTTATAAAATGTTTTGAGCATATTAAGTTTTTAATTTCAGGAAGTATTCTCTTAGAGAGATCTATGATAGTTGCACACCATAAAATGTTTTTGAAAAACTTTTCAATTGATTTTATTGACTTATAATCCATTCTATCTTGTCTTTTATATGAGGAACTTGCTTGGGGACAAGCAAGGGCTAAGTATGGGGTATTTTGATAGCATGAATTATAGTCTATATTTTGGGGTTTGTTTGGACGTTTTATCTTTCATATTCTGCATGTTTGTATGTACATTATGTGATTTTACTACCATTTCATCTACCTTTGCGAGAATCGAGGTCTACACCTAGTTTCGTTGTAATTGCAGGTAATATGGTACGTTTTGCATCAAAAAGGAGCAAAAGAAGTCAAGAGTCATTTGGAGCTACATCCAGGAAGCACAGCCATGGATTGAAGATTTACTTTGGAGCAAATTCGAGAGATTCCACATTCTGAGTCACCTCGGTTGACCAGAGGTTCACCTCGACCGAGGCGATCCAGAGACACCGACTCGACCGAGGCGAATACCTAGGACGCGGCGAGAATATTTTATTCTTGGAAGAGATCTTTTAAATTTGGAAAGTGATCTTATATTTTTGGGCTGAGCTTCTGGAAGGAAGGAGATATGCAGAATCATATATTTTACCTATATTTATGGGATAATATCTTCTTAAGATTTATTATCTTTGGAGGTTTATTTTTCCTATAAAAGGGTTGGATTTCCACAAATCCAACATCACGCTATACCGTCGATCAGGGTTTATACGACGCAGCAGCCGCAGTATACTCCAAGTTGGGAGTTGTTGAAGAACCTTTTTGAAGGTTGAAGGAAGGTTGAAGATCATAGCTTTTTATAGCTTTTTGAAGGGTTTTGTAAGATTGTCTTCAATTCCTTCCTTGATTGTCTTGTCTTGTTGGATTGCTATCCAAGGAACGCTTTTTTTTGTGATATTTGATTCAGTTATTGAAGTCTTTTCATCAAATTCTTCTTTGTTCAAATATTCACCTTCTTCCCATATATTTAATACTTTCATAATGATGATGAGTGGCTAATTTCCTTGTGTGATTCTAGGGTGATTGGCTGAAGGTTGTGGGAAAAACAATGATAGAATAATCTTAGATTCCAGTAGGATCCTGGAAGTTCGAGTCTTTAACCTTAACCCTAAGCATCTCGTTCGGTTGATGAACATCTCGGCCGGGGTGGAATTCTTCTGACCGAGGTGACTTATCCGACCTAAAACAGAAAGTTAAGTGTTAGAGTTTGCTTAATCCTATTCTTATTACACCTTCCTGGTTCAATGCAAGCTTAGGATGAGACTTACCCGGTAATTCCTTAGTTTGTGTATTAACGATCATAAGTGTAGGTAATAAAGGTTTATCCTTTATTGGGGTTTGAGTGTGCTTCCATCCCATCTTTGTGAGTTAGCCTGAGACTTACCCGGTAAAGGTTGATTCTATTCCCTTAGATGGTATGTTAGTTTGAGGTTATAGTTCTTTATCTTGATTCCTTGAGACTTACCCGGTAATAGGAGTTACGGTTTAGGATTAGTGTGTAGTGAGACTTACCCGGTGACCTACTCCACTTTAGTAACACCTTCCCCAAGCAAAAATCTCAGCTTTGTCCGCTTATCTATAGATCTTGAGTTGGAACCACAACTAGATGCTTTAATCCCTAGAATTGCATGTTTGCTTATTTGACATCTTATTCATCTTTGATTGTGTTAATCGCTCTTGTGGTTAGAATTAACGTAGCATACCATGTTGACTTTGTTTCACTAAGTCCCTGTGATCGACCCCTAGAATTTTCTTGCTTTTACTACGATTGACCCGTACACTGCGGGTTCGCATCCTTGTTTTAAGCTTAAGTCTAGGGTTATAAATTTAAAGCTTGCACACACCGTTTGGAGCGAACAGTATCCCATGCGGAGAAGGCAGTTGATGATAAACCGATGGTCAAGCATATCAAAAGCCTTGGACAGATCCACCTTCAAAGCACATCGAGGTGAGATATTCTTCTGATTATATCGTTTGAACAACTCCTGGGCAATAAGAATGTTATGTTTGATAGAGCGGCCCTTTATGAAAGCACCCTGGTAAGTTCCAATCATGGATGGAAGTGTAGCATTGAGCCTGGCAGCAAGGATCTTGGCGATCACTTTGTAGGGGGTGTTGCAGCAGGAGATGGGTCTATAGTCCGCAGGTAGGCTTGGGTTTGGTTTCTTGGCAATGAGGGATATTGAGGTGTGGTTGAAGTGTGAGGGGAGCACGCCTTTAGCGAAGAACTCAGTAATTGCCTTTGTGAATGTGGTTCCAGTAATGCTCCAAGTCTGCTTGAAGAAATAAGCATTAAACCCGTCAGGGCCAGGCGCTTTCATGTCTCCTATAGAGAAGAGCGCCGACTTGATCTCATCAGGAGAGATATCATGGTTGAGTGATTCGAGGAGATTAGGAGGGATGGTGGGAAGTTGGCAATCGGGGAAGAGGTTACGTGGATTTAGGGCGGTTGGGGGGTTGAGTATACTAGAAAAGTGGGAGGTTAGGATCTTAGAGATCTCCTCAAGATCACTAGTGGAACGGTTACCCATCGGATCCGTGAGGGAGGTAATAGCGTTCGAGGCTCGCCTCGCAGTAATGCATTTGAAGAAAAAACCACTGCATTGGTCCCCATATTTACACCATGATGCTTTAGAGAGTTGCGCGAAGGTGTCTCTGAGAACGGCTTGACATGTGAGGAGGGAGCTGAGTGTGTTTCTTTCGAGGTTAATGAGAGATTGATCGAAAGGGGAGGATTGGAGATCTTTTTGAATGGTTGCGAGGGATGTTTTGAGGTTGGTGAGGTTCGAATGAAGCGTTTCCAGCTTTACACTGGGGAACCGTTTCAGGATGGGTTTCAGGCGCCTGAGTTTGTGAGATAGTGTGAACATTGGGCAGTTTGAAATGTTTGAGCAGGGCTGCGCCCAAGACGACTCCACAGTCGGGATGAAGGCGTCATGTTTGGACCAGTTGTTGTTGAAGCGAAACTGGCGCTGAATGGAGGCCGGCTTGGGGTTGATATTGAGTATGGCGGGAGAGTGGTCTGATATACTGGGGGTGTCAAAGAAGGCAGTGGAGAGTGGGAAGCAGGAGCGCCAAGTAGAGTTCACGACTATGCGATCCAATTTACACCAAACACGGTTTCCAGTCTGCTTATTATTCCATGTGAAAGTGCACCCCGAGGAGTCCAGGTCGGAGAGTGAGTTAGAAGTGAAGCATGAGGCAAGTTCACTCGACTGAACATAGCTAGATGAGGGGTTTTCCGAAATCTTTTCATCAGGGGAGAGGGTAGTGTTGAAGTCTCCGATGAGGAACCAAGGTAGGTTTGTATTGAGGCTAGATATTGTGGAAATAGCATCCCAAAGCGGTGAGCGATCCCTGGCGAGATTATGCCCATAGATGAAAGAGCCTTCGATGACAAGAGGGCTGTTGTTCGGGTAGCTGATGGAGATGGAGCAATGCAAGATTTGGCTATCCTTAAGAATTGTGGTGATTTCAGTAGTGAGGGGTTCCACCATAGCCAGATACGACACTTGAATTCAGAAGAGTAGTTGGAGGTATGGTTCCAGTTGGGGATAAGAGAGGTGAGGTGGTTCATCTTGTTGTCAGTTAACTTGGTTTCGATGATGGCTATGATGTCGAGGTTGTGGTTCTTAACCATGTCACGGATCCCTTGGTGTTTGTTGGGGTGATTGAGGCCCCTTATGTTCCAAGCACCAATATTAAGATACATAAGAATCAACACATATGCAAGACATATGTTGTTCGTCAAACATGTTTTGATATCCCATAACTTGAAGCCTTTCACACCTTTCTCAAATACTAGAAAGATGCATCTATTGGATTTAGAGTCGAACTTCAACCGCTCATCACTAAGAATCAACACATATGCAAGACAACCAAATATCTTCAAGTTTGATAGATCTATGTCTATATCATTCCGTACTTCTTCAAGAACCTTCCCCTCTAGAGAACTCTGTGGTGATATATTGATGAGGTAAACCACCTTTACTACCTCTTCCGGCCTATAGCTACTATAGAATCCCTACAGTCCATCTTAAACACCTAGCTTTCTTAATAATAGAATGATGCATCCTCTCGTTAGTGTTATTTCGTTGTGGTGTCTTCCGTACTATAAAGTGTCTCTAAATACCATGCTCCTTACAAATCTACGAAACTCTGAATCAATATATATACTCTGACCTATTATCAAATCAACTGAGCTCGAATATGAAGAGAAGCATGAATCAAAGAGAGGCAAAAGAGACGATAAATTTATTATTTCATGTGCACGTACAATGTTGTAGATACAGAATGTACTATATAACAGTGTTTACATGTGCTCACACTTGATTGTTGAGGTACTTATGTTCAACATAACCACAAGATGGAGGAATGAATAGTTCACTAACTTAAAAAGTTAGGAAAATTAACCGGTGTTTGACAAATCGAAAAACACTAGTAACTAGTGTTTTTGAAAGTGTTACAAAACCAATAATTTCTCACACCAAAATTTTTTTTTTATTTTTTTTTTACAAAATGACGTTACTTTCCCGAAAGGGAGTTAATTTGATAGTCGCTACCTGAGCTACTAAAGTGACTTTTTCCATTAGACATGGTGATGAGCCTTTTATACAAATTTCTTTTACTTTTGTGATTAGTGGCATAACTATCGGGTCCATCAGAGATGAAAAGAAGCCAACTGGTTTACCAACAAAGAATGTACCAGAATTTGTCTTCCTAATTTGTGAGTTACGTTGTTGGTCTTGAGTAATGCCAACAAATGTTAAATTTGATGCAGTTGGAGCATCTATAAAGCTCAAAGGTGAGAGCTTGCAAATGTGTGGATGTAAGCTCTTGTCGACGAGCATGCTCATTTTCAATATGTTAAGAATATATTGGAGGTGCAAATAAGTAACATATTTGAAGGTACATAATTCAACCCTCCGTTTAATAAGCCTTTAAATTAAGGGGATTAAGATTATGACAATTAAAACGGAGAAATAATTCTCGTAATCTTGTTTGGTAATGAAATTAAGGATATTATAGAGGTTCGATTATGGAGTTTAAGAGAATTTAATTTTAAAAAATTTTGTAATCCTGTAAACGTTAGATTATAAAGATTATTGAGAATTATTGAAGATAAAAGCTCACTTTTACTCCTCTCTTTTTTCCATCTCTTTCATCTATAAAAAATAATTAACACGTACTTTTCTGTAATTTTATCCACAATCATATTAATTTCACCAAACAACCCTTTCACTTATTTTCATCCTCATCCTCTTAAACAATTTCATCTCCTTAATTCTTCATCTAAATAGTTATCTTCATTCTCATCTTCATCCACGTAATCTTATGTTATCAAGCTAGACCATTATTATAATTTATGGGCTCGTTTGAAATCACTAAGAATCATCGCAAGTAACGAAATGATTTTGAATCAATTAAAACCATGTTTATTCAAAGGTCTTTTAAAACATGAAAAAGAATCCAATCATTTTTATTTCCTTTCTTTTTCTCTTATTTGATTTTATTCAATTTCTATTTCACCACTCAAACTAAACACTAATTCTATTAAGTCCTTTTTAACTCCTTCACAAAATCTTCGATATTCTTAGTTGAGCTCCCTTCTTTACTAAGAGCCTTCTTTGCCAACTCTTTCCACTTAATCCCATTCCCATACATCTCCTCCCTGCGCTTCCCATCCACCATCACTTCCTCCAAACACGCCGCGAGCTCCGCCTTCCTAACAACCCCCACCTCGTCCTCCCTCGCTCGCACCCCAACCCTCCAAACGTCCGACACAAACTTAGCATCTGTGAATTGATCCGTCCATTGTGGGACCCCCACCATCGGGACACCAAGACAAAGTCCTTCTAGTGTGGAGTTCCAACCACAATGCGTCACAAAACACCCTAGCGACGGGTGTGCCAGCACCTCAAGTTGGTCACACCACGTCGCCACCATCCCCTTCTCCTTAGTTGACTCCACAAATCCATCCGGCAGCGTGTCAAGTTGTGATTCTCGTACGATCCATAGGAACGGGAAGTCGCGTTCTAGTAGGGTGGACGCAATTTCGGATGTTTGTTGACGCGTTAGCGATGCAATGCTTCCGAAAGAGATGTAGACTACGGATTTGAGCGGCTTGGAGTCAAGCCACGTTCGGCATTGGTGGCTTAGCGGCTTCCATAGGCTTGCGCCATAGCCTTTGTCGCCTTCGATTGCGTTGTCTAGGTAGGCTGATGGAACCATTGGGCCTATTAGCTTTACGGGGAATTCATCTGGTACTATGCCTTTAAGGACCTGCGCACAAAACATAGTTATAACGTAAATAAGAATAGGCACACACAAAAATTGAAACGTATACAAGTATAGAATTAATTTAGTGTCCTTTTTGATATAAACGTAATATGTATGGACCACGTTGTAAGAGATCAAAAGTAAGGGGCAAAGTCCAAGAATAGAAAAAAGTTGTCATGTCAGATTGAGAAGGCGTCGTCTTACTAACAATGTTTTCCATACTAGTTTGTTAGTGATAGTACGTACATCCATGTTGCGTTAAGTAATCAAACAGAATACATATTATTCATGTACGATAAATGACTTAATTCATATACTCAACCTATCCATTCATCTAAAAAAAAAAAAAAGTCTTTTTATAAAAATAGTGTACCTTGAAGTTAGAGAATTATATTCCATCATAAATTTATGTTCATAAGAATGAAAAAAAAATACCCAGAATAATCCCAAATTTAATATTCTTTATAATATTCTTTAACATAACTAGCTCCACGTCTTACCGAAGGGACTCATTCATTGTCCTCGCAACACAAAACATTACTCAGAGTTTAAAGTAAACCCTTTACAAAAATTCTCGGTATGTAAATACTTACGTTATGAACTTGATCGATCTTTTTTAAATACATATGAATTAAAAAAAAAATTGTTTAAATATGAGTTTAGAAGTTTATGGTGGCGTACCTGAGTCTCCAAGTCGTCAAAAGAGTTACAAAACACCCAATGAGCAAAGTCCAAGTTCTTAAACTGACTCAACTTCATCTCCAAGTACGCCGGGTAACTATCGGGCCTTGTGAGGAAACTCGGCAGGTCACGTGTCTCCCACGTGATCCCACCGCCGGGAACTACCTTCATAACCTCCTCAACCTCCAGCGGAAGGTGCAAGCGGCCGCCGTCAACTAATTTGAATAGGGCGGACACAATTGCAGAGTTAGTAAAAAACGCGGTACCACGTACGCCATGGGCCCGAGCCACGTCAAGGGCCCACGGGAGGAAAGCATCGTATACGACGCAGCACACGGGAGAGTCTGTGCGTGCGTGGCGCTCGATTAGCCGAGCCAGTGTTTCTGAGCCGTTGGATTTGAGTGAGGAGAGGAAGTCCGATTCTTGTCCAACCACGGGTGATGACTCGAGGTTATCCGCGATGATCTCGATGGAGATGGAGGCGGGGATGGCGGTGGCGGTGGTTGTGGTAGAGGCGAAGGTGGTTTTGAGGCCGAGGGAGGAGAGGCGTTTGGCGAATTGGAGGAGTGGGTTGATGTGACCTTGGCTTGGGTAGGGGACCACTACCACATGGGGGACGCGCGGCGCAGATTGTGAGCCGCTCATTTCATGATCATCTCTTTGATTCTCCGATCCCATTTTGAAAGATGAATGTGTATTCCTTCTGCTTTCGGGATTTCGTGTGTAAATCCCTACGGCTCTAAGACTTTAATATATAGGCATATCTGGCGAAGGAAACCAAATATGGGAATACATTTTTCTTGCATCATAACCGGCAAAAATAAAAACGTAGCATGTAAATTAATTTTTAGGATAGAAAAATCTATAACAATATTATCGAATTTAAAAAAATTGTGAACAACAAATAATTTTTAATAATAATTCTGAAAAAAATGTGATGACTTAATTCTACCACTAATAAAAAATATTACGAGAAAAACCATAAGGCCGCTACATCACTATTACATTGATTGTTTTAATATATGTATATAAATTCTATATATTAAAAAGTAAAACTATACTTATAACTTAAGAAAATAAACAATATCCGGATACGCCTTTGATTATAGTAATTTCTAAATCTGAATATTTTTTACTTTTAAAAAATAATAGATAATTATCAAAATAATTGAAGAGAGTATTCAATATTGAACAAAATGTTAACTTTTTATGGTGTCAAACCTAGCCTGTGGCCCAACATTTATTTTTAAAAAATTGGAAAAAATCATGTTTGACACTATATTAGACGAAAAAGACCTACTTAACCACTTCACTCAATTCTAAACAAGACCCTTATTCGTACCCATGAAAATTTAATACTGACACTTATAAAAAAAAGGCTTTCACATATAGTGTGCTAAAAAGTAAAAATATAAAAATTTAATCAACTCATCTGGATGGTGCTTTTTGCAGCATTAAATGGGAGTCCAATCTCCAAGGCTCTCGCACATAGGTTGCGAGATGCCATTTTTTTTGTTGCAAAGCTGCATATTCCTTCCCCATGTATTTTTTGTTGCAAAGCTGCATATTCCTTCCCCATGTATTTTTCCCCTTCCCAATCAATGTAATAAACAATATGTGAAAAAAATGCTTTTTGCAGCATAAAAAGTTAACATTTTTTACAAGAAATTGAGTTAGTATATTTTAGATGATATTTTAATTAGTAAACTTACATGAGTATATTTTAGATGAAATTTATGTTGGTAAATTTATATTTGTAGGTTTTAGGTGAAATGTAAGTTAGTAAAATTAAGTTAGTTATTTAAGCTAGTAATATTCGTTAACCTTAAATTAGTAAACTTATATTAGTTTATTTTAAATTAGTATATTGTAGATACAATTTAAGTTAGTAAGTTTATATTAGTATGTATTAGATGAAATTTAAGTTCATAGATTTTAGATAAAATTTAAATTAGTAAATTTTAGATGAAATTTATGCTGGTATATTTATATATGTAAATTTTAGATGAAATGTAAGTTAGTAAAATAAAATTAGTAATTTAAGTTAGTAAATTTATATTACTATATTTTAGATAAAATGTAAGTTTACATGCAACTATGTGTTTTTGGATTAAGTTAGTAAATTTATACACGCAAATACAATTTTTAGTATTTTTCATGCAATTAAAATTTTGTACATGCAATTCTAAATTTTAATATCTTACATGCAATTATAATTTTCCACATGCAAATATAATTTTCCACATGCAATTATAGATTTTAATATCTTACATGCAAATATAATTTTCCACATGCAATTATAGATTTTGTACATGCAATTATAAATTGGGAGAATTTGGCCTACAAGGCCTTTTTGAGTTTTTGTTTAAGAAAATGTACCCCAAATTTTTTATTATTTCATTTAATAGTAGGTAAAAATTATTAACCCTTCTATTTAGAAAGAAAGAATAAATGATGTTTGTTATTTGTTATATAAGTATAAGTTTTAATTTTTAATTACTGAATTTGTTTTCTTTTATTATTTTTCTTGCCTTTTTTTATTTATTTTTTATTTTCTTTTTTATTTTCTGGACTGAATTTCTCATACCGGAATTTCTCATACCAGAATTTTCATACCAATAATTTTCATACCACAAATTCTCATACCAGAAATTTTTTTCATACCAGAATTTTGTCATACCAGAACTTGTCATACCAGAAATTGCAATACCAGATTTTTTTTCCATACCAAAATTTTGTTCAAATGTTTTCATACCAGAATTTTGTCATACCACAATTTTCTACCGGAATTTTGGTCAAATTCATTCCAAAATTTATATACCAGAAACTTATACTAGAAATTAAAATAAGAAATTATCATACCATAAATTTTATACTATAATATTTAATACCAGAAATTTAATACTAGAAGTTTTATACCATAAATTTTATACTATAAATTTTAATACCAGAAATTTAACATTTCTCTCTCCTAAAACTCAAAGTATACGAACTTGAAATCATCAACGGGGGTGATGATTTCAATAGTACCCTTGTTGATCTTGGTGGGAATGTTGAGAACCTATAGCACAGAAATACAAAAGATATTGTTTAGTACATTTGTCTAATAAAAAACAAGTTGAATTTGACCGTAAATATAGACTAGAACTTTACCTGGAAGAAAGAGGTATGTGATGGATCAAGACCAGTGTTGCCAAGAGGGACAACGACATCGATTGGAGCAACCAGACCAACACGAGCAGGAGCTTCGACCAGTAACATCCAAGATGAATCAAATATAAAGATCAAATTGTTATGACCCACACAACAATGAACATATTTTCAAATTACTTATTCAGAAGCAATTATGATACACATTCTTCATTTCATTTACAAATAGATTGTTAATGGACCAATCCTATGCATAGAAACTAATTAACACACAAAATTTCAATAAAATACGAGTCTACGAGATTAGAGCAGTTGCATCAGCAAGAACGTCATATTTAGGGCGAGTACTTTCGTGTAATTTTATACAGATTGAAGAAGCACATAATAGGTCAGAACAATAAACAAAGACAAATCAAGTAAACCAAATACCAATGATCATTCAATTGACCTTGTACTTAACAACCTCATCGTTAACTTCCTTCAAATCACCCTTGGTGAAAATCAATCCAACATTACCCTACAAATCGCAAATAGAAAGACAATCAAGGTGACGACCATATAATAATAACAAAAACGGGGGTTGAAATGAGATTAAACAAAGCAAGACAAAGGTTAAAGAAGATGAAACCATGGAGGCGGATGCGGTGTCGGAGGGAGGTGGTTGTTCCGGCGAGATATTGACCCTAGCGAACAAACCAGAGACGGTAGGTTGGATCGAGCAGATCCGAAAGTAGATCCATGAGAATCCGGAGCGTAACGCCATGGAGAAGCAAGACGCCTCTTACGAGATCCATAGATGGAAGCGAAGAGAGAAAGGAGGGTGCTGCTCTTCTCTAGGTTAGACACAAGGAAGGAATTTGAACGGTAAAAAAAACGAACGGGGTACACTTACTAAAAGAATTAATGAAATAAGCCTAGTTAGTAAACCAAAAATAAAAAAAGGCCTAGTTAGCAAAAAAAAGCCCTTATAAATTTTAATATCTTACATGTATCTATAATTTTCTACATGCAATTATAGATTTTAATATGTTACATGCAAAATATTATTTATTTATATATTTATTTATTCTTGTTCTAAATTATTAAATATACAGCTTAGTAGAAACTTCCAAAACTGACCCGCTATTCATATGTTGGGTCGCACCCAATACTAGATATAGGAGAGCCGTCCACGACACAAAATATGAACAATTTATCATATCTTAGGTTCGACGCCTCTCTTGTATATCTTTTGGACAGTTTAGATGTCCGTACACCCCCAATACCATCCCTATATTTTTCTAGTATATTCGAGAGGATATAGATCTAAACACTCAACCTCAATCTATTGAACGGTGGAGACGCGGAATTGATTTTGATTTTAACGTGGAGTATGTGGAGGAGGACCAATTTCAACCGTCTGCTTATCAAGAATCATTAGTGTAACCCTCCACCATTCATCCCTCATCTCACTATCCTTCGATGGATGCGGGTCCGTCATTTGTTGGTCCATCGGGTTGTGCTTCGCAACCCGATGTGAATCCAACAGATGCGTGGCCGCATGATATTCTCGATACTCATACCGGATAGCGTCTCGCTACTGATATATTGGTCGATTACGGGACACATAAAGCAAAAGCTATTTGGATCGATCCGGAGGCAAAAATAAGTTCCTATTCGTTATAATTAAAAAATGACATTCACAACTTTCAAAGTTGATAAAATTATTTATTTTATTTAATATACTTGATGTATGTAGAGTCTGGAGAACTAGTGCGGCCATGAATGCCTTGCGGCGTACATATATGAACGTCCCCATGGATGCAGGGTGGAGGGCTTTAGTTGATAACTCGGGGTAATTATGTCCATTATTCATGATCAAGATGAGCAATGTGGATCATACTCTTATCCATGCATCTGTAGAGAGGTGGCATCCCGAGACAAACTCATTTCACATGTCTTTTGGGGAGATGACCATCACATTGCATGATGTGTTTCACATTACCGGACTTTCGATAGATGGACATGACCTAGGAGTTTTTTGATTCGTGGTTGGATATACACGAAATGACATATCATTTATTCAAAGGCTTAGTGGCATCAGATTCGTGTGAATAGCGGATTTCGTACAACAAAGATAGAGTCCATGATGGAGGCATTTATCGAGGGAGGTGGTTCTGCAGAAGCGATTGCGTTTGCGTGGCTATTGTTGTTTCTCGGCTACACACTTTTTATGGACAAGACAGGCAACAAGGTCAAGTGGAACTCTTAACCTTCATTCAGGATCATAGACATAGCAACATATATCGCGGTTGAGAGAGATGTTAGGTGTTCATGAGCCTAACCATCCGGTGACACAACATTGGAGAGATTCCCAAGGAGATTATGACACACAACCTAGTCAACCAACACAATATAACTATTTCCATTTGGATGAAATATGTGTGTATTTTATGGACTATGCTTGTGATTTTACATTTAGATGGACTATGTTTGTATTTCATGGATCATTTTTGTGTTACTTTTAAAGTTTGTGTTATTTTCAAAGTTATTTTCAAAATTGATCCAAATGAGAAAATAACATCTAATAGAGGTAGACAAATGATAACGTGATTTATGACGTTAGTATAGGCATACATTTAGATAGTTTTTCCCGTTATTCATGCACGGTTTGACATTAGTTCACGACGTTTACACTCATTTCGTGCATATTTCTAGAAAAGACGTGTACACGAGCTTTTGTCGGTTTTGTAGGTATTTCGGGAATCTTTTGGACATTAATCGATACATTCGAGGGTCAAGTCTCATGGTGGTACACATCCAAGGCCTTGAAGGAACATAATTGGAGCAATGAAGGACACAAAGACCCTTATTGGTGCAAGCAATGGAGCAACTCATGGCTAGATGATCATAACAAGTCTCTGTTGAAGAAAATCGGACCAACACTCAGGAAAATCGGCCGATTTATTTGACTGGGTCGATTTTCTTGCCTTTGACAGCTTAAGCCACGTGTCCCACGATCTCTTTGTCCGGCCTTGCTCTTGGTGGAGAATATAAGTGGTCCTGTAAGCTGTTGCTGAGAATCCTCTCTCTCATATTCTCCCACACACACCTCATTCCATTGGAGGCTAGACTTGGAGGAGAAGAAAAACTCTCTCAATTTGGAGGAGGAAGAAGAACACAAAACTTAGAGTGATAGTGAGTTTTTGAGTGAATTTGAGTGATTTTTGGAGTCTTTGATTGAAGAGCTATTGGAAGGATTGTTAGGAACGTTTTGGAACTTCTTTTGAAGGGTTGTAAGTCTTGTTAAAACTTAGATTCAGCTGAGATTCATTGTTTTTACTTGCTTATCTTTTATCATCCATCCATGAAAACCATGTATGCTTGTGTGATGATTTTGGATCTTGATATGCATACTATTGGCTAGTTTATTGTGATTCTGGAGTGATGGATTGATGGTTATGGCTTGGGTGATGATAGAATGGACTTATATGTTAGTTTATGATGATTTGTATGCACGAAACCTAACTCAGGAAGAAAAATAGGCCTGTTCTTCAGGCAGATCGGCCGATTTAGCTATGATCCACCCGATTTTTCTCTCTGTTGCTCTTTAATTGATGAATCTGTAGGTTAGGATGTTAGGTTTTTGGAATCCTAGTGTTTATTAAGCATAATCTAGCTTAGGATTACCTAATGCTAGCAACCTAAGTGAGGGAAGAGACCTACCCGGTGATTTCCGACCTTAGATACCTAAGATAATGAACTCTAGGTAGTAGTGAGCCTCATAAGCCGCTATTGGATTGAGTGTGCTAGGATTATTGCTTGAGACTGCCCTTTTCCGAGACTTACCCGGTAAGGAGAGGGTTGCCCTTTAAGTAGAAGTCCAGTTTGTGTAGAATTCCCTACTTTAACCCCTTGAGACCTACCCGGTAATAGGAGTTTGATGCAGGATTAGTGAAGCGAGAGACTTACCCGGTAATTGCTTCCATTAGTGAAACACCATTTCCCAACACCGCAGCTTTATCCTTAGAATCTTTAGAAGCTTGAGTCCAATGCCATAACCGGAAATCTTGACCTCTAGAATCCATTTTTCTCTCTTTGATCACATATCTTGTATTTGTGTTACTTGTTTGTTTTGCTAGCTTGAAGTTGTTAGTTTGATTTATTATCTTGCTTGATTTGTGATCTTTGTTTGATCACCACAAAACCCCAACCAAAAAAAATCATGATTTTCATTTCTTAGTTCCTTTCTCTTCTCTTAGACTAGATTCACACTATCTATGCTCACTTTTTGATTCGATTTCACCTTAGTCTTCGAGTTCAACCTCGGAATACTATCCTTGCTACAAAACGACCCATTCACTGTGGGTTCGCTAGGAGTTAGAAAATTATATCGAGTTTATAAATTGTAAGACTTTTGTGCTACACAATCTTAGCGTGACAACAAACATAACATAAACATAATATCTAATATAGGTAACGATCCCGATATAGGTTTTGACATAAAATAACATAAACATAACATTCAATATAGGTAGACAATGCATGCCATGACAAACATAACTACGCTAGTGATCGATTATGCAATGCTCGCAATCTTTGAAATTCTTGGATGCGTCCTTGATATTATACCTCCAATCCCGCCACACTATCATCACGAAGTTGCAACCAAGCATTCAATATTGGTGGCATTGGAAATCCTTCATAGCACCACATCTATACACAAGTATAGGTAAATATAATAGTTAGTACAATTAAAAGAAGAATAAAAACATTATTAGACCCGTACCAATCAATCTCAAATCGTCTAAGGAATCCAACTCAATTGCCTTTTTGAGGTCCATGAGAGCAATTTGGCTCTCATTGATCTCAACTCGTTCATCTGCATCACTCGATTGAACTCCATGCCAATCATCTCACAACAAAATACATGGACATCCGTCACGAGGAAAACCCGTCCTTCTCTCATGATACTTGCCACTTCATGCATGTGCATAAGGTAATCCGGTAGACGACCACACAAAGCATTTAACACAATTCTCAAGGTTATCCCCTTGCATATGGTGATGTACGTTGCATACAAATCCTGTAGGAAAATATCGGAAACCCTACCCAATAGTTGGCGAAACATCGGTAAGTTTGTAACCTCACTCGGAATCTTGAAACGGGATTGCTCCAATGGTACCATCAATCGACGAAATTGATCCATCGACATCAAATTGATATGTTTCAAACAAGTCAAGAGTCGGAAGTTAGATGCATCAAACATCTTCTTCAAAGCAGAGCGTGCGGATTCAACCCTACACATTAAGTTTATTTTAAACATGACATAAAATATGCAATGCTAGTAATTCAAAAGATAATATTATTAAATCGAAACATACCTATTTGTGGCTTGGTTACCAAGATGAAAATGTTGGTCAACCAAGTAACATGTAATTTTCTCCTTATGACATATCCATGTCTTGTTCAAGTAATCCATCAACCCCCACCGATCTCCCCAATGCTTGATCATTGCTTGGTGTCGGGCCTCAAATGTCACACTTGAATTTGATTTGAATAAAGCTGTACAATCACTTTGAAATTTATGTTGCATAGTTACTAACCTTGTCTTCTTAAAGGCTTGTCCCTCTATCCCACGGTCGGCGTGCCATGAATACAACAAATGAGTTGCATCTGGAAAAACCCAAGGGATAGCCCTCAAAAACCCAAGCTCCCGATCGGTCACTATCACCTCCGGTCGGTATTTAGACTCTTGACACAACCCTTCGACTTGGCGCAACACCCAATTATATGTATCGGCACCTTCCCTTGTCATGAACGCAAAGCCCAAGTGAAATGTCAAGTCGGTGCATGTTTGACCGAGAATCTCTAAAAATGGCATTTTGAACCTAAAAGAAAAAAAATTAATTAATTATTTTATTAACTAAATTTATTAAAATGGTAAAAATTACCGTATTTAAAGCTTACATGTTAGTGTTATAGGTGGTGTCCATGATCATGACGTAATGATATTCCTCCCATAACTTGATCGATTGCTCATGGGCAAATGCAATGTCTTACAAGCTTCCATCGTCAGATTCCCTGAAACCAAAAATGAGTTTTCCTTCCACCAACATGTTGAATAGCAATTGCATCGGACTCATTTCTCTTTACTTTAACCTTTGAATCTTCGTTTGTGCATTGTATACATGTTGTCTCGCAAACCAACTACCTTCATACTTTTGTCTCAACATCTCATAAAAAATCTTCGGTGCTGTTCCGGCAGCTGTTGCCCTTTCCACATCCTGAAATTGTTCACTCATCAAACGACCCGCAAAAGCGTGATCTTCTAGGTGTTTTGGCAATGCTCGGTTATGAAATCCACACTCAACCGCCAATCACCACATCTCTTTCTCTTGCTCATATCCATTTAGCAAAAATGGGCAACCGCATTTCTTCGAATGACTGCACCGAGTCTTCACCAGGACATCATTTAAATCTTTAACATTTTTCTTTCCAACCTTCTTGCTCCAGGATTGTTCACAAGCTAACTGCACCATACCATAATTTCGTGAATCTGATGCTTTTCATGACCGTTTTATTGTAAGCACCATAAAATATTTTTATTGCCTCGGCCCGAGCCCAAGCAATCATGGAATCTCTATTATTCCACCATATGTCCGTTACGAATATCCCCGAATGATCAGGTTCTTCATTTTAGTTAAATGATGGACCATCGTAAATTTAAAAAATAAATAAATGAAGAACAAAATAAAGTTCGCACAAATAAAAAAAATATAACATAATGAAATTTATAGATTTCGAAATAATAAAAACGTTCCTCAATTTGACCTACTTGATTGCCTCCTTCATCCGAAGAACTTGAAGACATGTTTTTGTAAGAACAAAAACTAACAAATCTCTCTCAAACCTCTCTTTACACCCTCCAATTTTCTTCAAACTTCTCTTAAACTTTTATCCATCTTCCAAATTCTAACTAATATATATACTAAGGGACCGTTTGTTTTAAACTCCGGAAACGAAAACGGACTGGAAACGGATCTAGTCCATACGTATATCCTTATTCATGAAATTTTTTAGAATCATTCCTTGTGGTTTGAACTAATTGGTGTATAATTTGATTACTTTTGATACCTTATAGAGAAACAAAATACAAGAAACAAATGCATTTTGCATGAGACCACAAGGAATGATTCCAAAAACATTTATAAAAAAGGTGCATATATGGACTAAATTCATTTCCATTCCGTTTCCGGAGGTTAAAACAAATGGGCCCTAAAACTTCTCATCCGTAACATTAAATTTAACCCACAACCGTTAACCCCCAATCGTAACATTAAATTTACGGTTCAAAAATTACCAACTTTTTACTACTCGCACATATGGTGCGAAAGAATGCGTTAATTTTTAATTTTTTTTGCCTCTCGCATATAGTAGGCAAATCTTCAATTATCAAATATGGGCTGACATTATCAATTTAATGGGGGTGCCATCAACAAATCCTATTCTAAATCGCCGGAAAGAACCGGATTTTTAAATTAAATTTTGATGGTAAAAAAATTGACATTTTGATTAATATATTTCATTGTTATTTTGATTTATATTTTATGAATTTTTGAAATTTTAATAATTTTTTTATCTTTATAAAATATTATAATAAAAAACGTAACCGAACATTGTTTGCATTTGTACCGATACGGTTTTTTAATGTATAGGAAATTGGGCAAAACTTTGAATTTACGGTTGAAATAATTTCTACAAAATATTCCTTATATATTAGATATAAATTAGTGAGTTTTTATTCTATAAATATTAATAATTATCGAAATTATATCTCTAATATACATCTTTATAATTATTATCTTATTTTCAAAATAAAAAATGTTGGGATGCAAAATAAATTCATAAGTTTTGATGTCAATAAACAAAACTTTAAAGGTTTTAATATTTCACAAGTTTTCTTTTGTAAGGAATTGACAGTGAAGAAAGTGATTGTAGATCACTAACTGAGTGTCAAATTTCAAACAAATATATGCTCAAGTATACAAGGGCTTTGAGTTTCGCGAAACGCTAACCGTTGGTGCACCGAGACACTTTAACCGTTGGTGCTCTGAGATAAAATGTTACACTAAATGATAGCATGTATTATAGTCTATATTTTGGAATAGGTTTAGATGTTTTATCTTCACAAATCTGCATGTATAGATGTATATTCTTTGATTATATTTTTGTTTTGTCTACCTTTGCGGGAATCGATGTCTACACCTAGTTTCGTTGTAATTGTAACGGCCCGTTTATTCGGGTGCGTTCCGACTTCGCTTCCTTCTCCCTTCTATTGATTCGTTAGTAGCTTGAATTATTAATAAAAGTATTTTTATATATATTAAAAATATCTTCCGTATTTTATTAAATTAATTTTGTCGGAAAATCGGAAATTCCCGATTCGAAAATCCCGTTCGGATCGTTTAATCGATTTAAATGGTCCTTTTCCCTTTTTTTTTCGGTTCTCTCTTTCTTTTTTTTTCTTTTATTTCCTTTTTTTTTCTTTCTTCCTGCTTTTCTTGTGCTGCTTTTGCGCTGAGCCTCCCGCCTGGTGGTAGTGAGGAGACGCCTCCTCGTTCCCCACCATCTGCAGCCTACTCCCTAGCCTGTAGGCCGACTCCTCGCCTCCCTCACCTCTCCTTTGCCCTGTCTTCTGTTCCCTCAGCTTTGTACGCCAGCCTCCCTTCTTGGCTCACCTCTTTCCCCATCCTTCCCTTCTCCTCACCACACCTCCTCCTTTCTTCAGTTTCTGGACACCAACCCTCTTGAGCCTTCCTACCGCCATGATGCCGGAGAGCTCATTGGAACCACCGGAGGAAGGCCACGAGTGACCTGGTGCTTTACCTCGCCCCGAGCCCAGCCCTTGTTGAAGGCCAGCCTTGTCGATGCCGAGTCCTCTCAGGAATCCGGGAAGACCGCAACAGCATCCGGGGAGTCGTCTTTGCAAGCCGCTAATCACCGGGAAGAGCCGGAACCAGCGCCGCCTGGAGAAGCCCCGCCTCGACCCCTTCAGCGCCTGCAGATCGCTTCCTCCGTTTCCCCCTGCGCGGTGCTTCTCTGTTGCGAGGAGAGATGACGCTGCAGCCTGGAGGCCGCCGTTGCAGAGAGCTGCACCGCCGCCGGCCGCCGCTCCTTCCCCGCCTGCACCGACGCCGGATCTCTCTATCCCTCTGCCTGCTTAGCCGCCGGAAACCCTCTCTCCCCTTTCCTTCTTCCAAAGTCGCGTAACAGAAGGTTGAAGAAGGGTTTATTTTACAATATTGTAATTTTGACCCTAAAATTGATATAATTGCAAATTGTACCCAAATCGTATATATATTTCAGTTTGAACCCACTCTTTTGGAATTTGCAACTTAAGCCCCTGCTGATTTGTATAATCAAGGTTTTGACCCATTATTCTTGAGAGATGCAGTTTTTGCCCTTGTGAATAAATTACAGTTTTGGCCCTAAGTTATTTTCGGGAATTAGCCTAAGTTTCTTGATACCATGATAGGTTGGATCTTAGCATAACTTAGGGCAAATGCCAAGTAGTGGCTTGGAACCTTTAGGTGAGTGTTTGAGGTTATTAATGTTCTATGACATGTGGTGTGTTGATCTTGAGTTCTTATACGGTTGTGAGCCTCGTGGTTGATCTTGTAAGACTTGAGGTGATATTTATATGTTGGTTGACATGGTGGAGTTTAGGATGATAGTATCCTAGCACTTGGGGCTATAGTTGAGATATCGTGAGTTTATGAGGGCTAGGAGTGTATCCTAGATTATGAGAGTATATGACCTAGTAAGATGATATAGGACTAGAAGTCTAAGGACTTCTAGCTTGTGAGTAGTTGTTGATTATCGTGCCTTGTCTTGAGCAGACTTTGGTTATATTCCTTCGGAGAGTGATATCGGTTTCGTTTAGCTTTGAGACGAGGTAAGTCCTCGGACTTACTTAGCCGCTTTTATGCCTTATTTGGATATATATGGTAGTGTGTGTTTACCGCTTTTAAGCATGAAAATGGATTAGGATTTACTTGACCTTATTTATTGGCCCATCGTTACTACTATTATTATTATCGGGCGGTGACATCACCGCTCAGTTTCCCGAGGGAGACTGGGGGGATCTCTGCGACCAGGCCATACACGGTATACGGGCGGGCTTCTTCATCACTCCCACAGGGTATACGGGTTGGGCGCCGCCACACTCCTGTTGGTTACACGGGGACAGAGGCGAGAGTTATAAGACTCTCGTGTCACACTTGAACGAATGAATTAGATATGGAATAACATAAAAAGATAATAAGTAACGGATGTGTATGTTTATAATCATGTTGTGTGTTTGTGTTCCTATGTGTGTTTGTGCCATATTATTCTTATAATGCCTAGAATGTGAGCTAACGGTTTTATACCGATTGTTGTAGTTGATGTGCAGGATAGGATGTGGCCGAGTGATCCGGAGGAGTGGGCAGCCGGGGTTCCGTACATCTTAGGTTGTTTTGGGTTTTGGAGTCTTTGTGTTGTTGTTATTATATATTATGTTGATGTTGTTGTAAGGACGGCTGAAGTCTTTTCTTTCTTTTATTTTCGGGTTTCATAACATTGCATAAAAATGTATTTCGGTTTTGGCCTTTATTTGTACCTTGTTGCAAGATCCGGTGAAATTGTTGTCAGGCTAAGGGTCGGGACCCATTGTGAGGCCCCAACCCGTAGCGCCCCGAGTCCCGCGGATTTGGGGTGTTACAGTAATTGTAGGGAAAATGACACGTTTTGGACCAAAATGGAGCTAAGGAAGCTAAGGAGTCATTCGAGCTACATTCTGGAGTTTGAGAAAATCTCAGGAAGCATGGAAATGATTTAGAGGATTGATTTCGGACTAGATTCAAGATGATTTACATTCAGCTGAGATTCACCTCGGTCAGCTACAGTACCACCTTGACCGAGGTGATCTTGAGGAGTGTGTGGACCGAGGCGAACACCTCACCGCCGACAAGATCTTTATTTTTGGCTGAGATCTTCTATTTTTGGTAAGAGAATATCACATATTTTTGGCTGGATTTCTGGAAGGAAAATATTATATTTGGCTGATATATTTTGAGAGATATGAATACATTTTCTAGGAAATTATCTTTTTAAGATATTTTATCTTTGGAAGATAATTCTCCTGTATATATGGGCTGATTTTCTACAATTTAGCTATCTTCGAATCAAGGATTTTCTGGAGGATTTTCTGAAGAGTTTGAAGGAAGTTTTGAAGGTTGAAGTTCAAGGAAGGAAGGAATCAAGTTGAAGTTGGCTTTGAAGGAGTTTGTAAGATCTTCTTAGTTTGGCTTTTGGTTTTGTTGTCTTTTCTAATTGTGATTGAGGAACGCTTGTTGTTTGTTTGATTCATTAAGTTATTGAGACCTTTGTGTTAAGGTTTTCTTGTTTGAATATTGATTACTTTCTTATAAATTTGATTATTGTTATCATGATGATTGTTGGCTAAGTTTCTTATGCGATTCTAGGGTGATTGGCTGAAAGTTGTTGGAAAGATGATGATATAATGATCTTAATCCCTTGAGTCTTTACCTTAGCCGTAGAAAGCCTCGGTAAGTCATTGAACATCTCGGCCGGGATGGAATTTAACTGAACGAGGTGAACCTTTCCTGAACCTTATCTGAGTTAAGAGTTTCAGTTTACCAAACCCTATCCTTGTTATACCTTTCCTGGTTCAACACAAACCTAGGATGAGACTTACCTGGTGATTCCTTTGTTTGTTTACCTATGATCATGAGTGTAGGTAATAAAGGTTTATCCTTTATTGGGGTTTGAGTGTGCCTTCATCCCACCTTTGTGAGTTAGCCTGAGACTTACCCGGTAAAGGTTGATTCTATTCCCTTGGGTGGTGTGTTGGTTTGAGATTATAGTTCCTTTCCTTAGTACCTTGAGACTTACCCGGTAAAAGGAGCTTTGGTTTGGGAAAGTGAGTAGTGACACTTACCCGGTGATCTATTCCCACCTTAGAAACACCTTCCCTTTGCAAACCTCATCTTTGTCCATGTTATCTTTTGAGATCTTGAGTCGGAACCACAACTGGATGCTTTAATCCCTAGAATCCGCATTCCCTTTATCTGACTTTTATATCATCTTTGATTGCTTTAATTTGTTGTTTGTGGTTATTTGACAACCTGATTACCGTACTTTGTTTCACCATAGTCCCTCTGATCGACCCCTGGAATTCTTGCTTTTATTACAATTGATCCGTACACTGCGGGTTCGAATTTTGTTCAGGCATACTTCTTGGGTTATAAACATTAAAGCTTTCACACACCATTTAGAGCGAACAAGTTTTTGGCGCCGTTGCCGGGGACTTGGTCTAGACCAAGTTCGGTTTTGGTTGTCTTTCGGGGCTATTGCCCTTGTTGCTATTGATTACTTTACTTGAGTGTTTTCTCAGGATCTTTCCTTAGGTTTATGCGAAGAACCCGTGTTAGAAAGGAAATCGTTCCTTACGATCCCGAACCAGAAAAGACCTACCAGAGAAGATTGAAAGAAGCTAAGATGGCCGATCAAGACAATCGTGATCTTGAAGCTGAATTGAAGGAGACATTGGAACAACTATGCCTCAGTAAGGAAGAATTGCAGCGAGAGAAAGACGAGACTCGCGTAAGAAAAGAAAGAATTGAAGCTGATATGGCCGCTTTAAGGGCCCAGTTTCTGCCTCGACCGATCCCAGATCCTCGACTGAGGCAAGAGCCAGTTCAAGTTGCCCCGGCCAAGATACACCCACCACCTCGGATGCCTATCCAAGATGTTCTTTTTGCTGGAGTTCCACAAACCCTAGGACAGAGGATGGACCCCAATCAGCAAGTCAGGCGTCCAGGAGTCAACCTAGGAGATCCAGCTGAGAATGATCATGAACTTTGACTGCAAGTTCTAACTATGATTCGACAATGTCAATTTGGAGGTTTGAAGAGGGAGTCTCCGCATCAGCACTTGCAAAATTATGAGATTTTGATGGTGACTTTTAGACCTTCAAGAGTGGAGAATAATAACTACAAGTTGAGGCCTTTCTATTTCTCTTTGAAAGACAAGGCGCTTGCTTGGTATCAATATCTTCCGGCCGGAAAAATCAACACTTGGGAAGAGATGACGACGAAGTTTCTTACTAAATTCTTTCCTCCCTCTAAGACCGCTGAATTGAGGGGAAAGATCAATGCTTTTATTATGAAGGACAAAGAGAGTTTGTCCATGTCATGTGAGAGATTCAAGGATCTTCTGTTGGATTGCCCACATCATGGGATTCCAAAGATCGAGTTGCTGGAAATTTACTTCAAGGGTTTGGATGGAGATACTCAATTCAAGCTCCAATTACTTTACGCCGGCACCTTCATGGATATGCAAATAAATGAAGCTTGGGATTTCATTGAAAAGCAAGCATTACACATGGAAAAGTACTCCCATCAAGGAACTAAAAATGGAGCAAGGAGCTTTAGCTTCCAAGACACATCATCAAATGGAGCTCAACTCACCTCGCTTAGCAATGAAGTAAAGGCATTGAAGGAGCTTTTAGTAGATCAAACAAAGAAGGATCAAGATGGAGGATATCAAGGAAGAAACAACTATTAAGGGCCGCGGAACAACAATTACTACAATAATAGAAACTCCAACAATAACAATTGGAGATCTAATCAACAAAATTCCGGTAACCCTTATTCTCATGCTAATAATGCTCTTAACGCCCCCTCTTCTTCTTCTACTCCATTGAGAAGCAAAGAGCCTGCATCAAGTTCGTCTCAGCCAGAAAAGAAAGATGTTGTGCTGGAGGCAATTCTGATCAAGCTTAACGTTATGGAGACATCGATGAGTTCATTTTCGAAGGCACAAAAAGCCTTAGAGCAACAATTTTCAACAAGGCAAATAAAGTGTCAAGAGATCCAAGGAAGCTCCCAGCAAGGACAGAGAGTAACCCCAAAGGACAGATCATGGCAATAACAACACACAATGGATTGAAGACTACAGATCCAGTACCTCGGTCGAGCCACGACCATACAAACACTTCGGTCGAGGTGCCAACCGAGATGGATCCCCAAAAACCAAAATATGATGTTTATGTTCCACCTCCTGCTTATAAAACACCACTTCCATTCCCTCAGTCAAGGGCGAGGGCGCAAGCACTTTGGTAAGTTTCTAGACCTTATGAATAAACTACATATTAACATCCCTTTCCTTGATGCCATTCTAGGGATGCCCGCCTATGGGAAGTTTCTGAAAGAGATTCTATCAAATAAGAGGAAGCTGGAAGATTTTGATGAAGTAAGGATGACATCTAGGTCTTCGGAGCTCATTCAAATCACGAAGGAGAAGATGCCACCTAAATTAAGAGATTCCGGTTCATTTTGCATTCCCATTCAAGTTGGGGATGTAACTTATGATGCATTATGTGATCTAGGAGCCATCGTGAGTATCATTCCGCTGGAGCTATGTGAGAAAGTCGGACTTGGAGAGCCCAAGCCGGTGAAGATGACGCTATACATAGCGGATCGCTCCATTACCCGTCCCGTCGGTATTTCGGAGGACGTTCCCATCAAGCTAGGTAATTTCTACATACCTATAGACTTTTTTGTACTTGACATTCCCGCAGATTATCCCATTCCTATCATTCTCGGGAGACCATTCCTAGCAACTTCGGGTTGCAACATGGATTGTAAGAACGCCAAGTTGAAATTCAACATTGGTGGAGATCATGTGGAGTTTGCATTGCTTGCTGCAATGAAGGGAGAGCCGCTAGAAGATGACATCTTCAACATCTATGATGAAGAAGAATCTAGAAAATTGGTGAGCTCTATCCTTATTAACGATCCTCTTGAAAGAGTTCTTAGTTTTAGTTTAATGGAGGAAGGTATAAATGTCTCTTGTGATGCAGATATACGGAGCTTAAAGGCATTGAAAGAAGATCCAGGAGCTAGATTTGATAGACTGATTCTAGAGAAGAAAAACACGTTAGGTTTCGGTCCCTATTCCAGTACCTCGACCGAGGCACTTCCTGAACCAAGCCAGGTGTTCTTATCTGAAGAACATTTTGGTCACCCACCTTGGACCTCGACCGAAGTCGCAAGCGAGATGATGTTAACTGAGACTTCTGAAAATCCAGTTCTTCGATCTAAGTTCACTTCACTGGAAGGAGAAGGCACATATCCGCCTCAGAAAGCACCCCCGGTCGTGGAGCTTAAACCGCTTCCAAGTCACTTGAGGTATGCTTTCCTTGGTCCGGATTCTACTTATGCCATTATCGTTAGTGCTTCCCTTTCTGAAACTGAGTTATCTAAACCGATGTATGTTCTGAGGAAACATCAAAAGGCTTTGGGTTATACTATTGATGATCTTGTTGGTATTAAGCCTTCTTTTTGCATGCATAAGATACTAATGGAGGACGATCATAAGACTTCATGGGAACCTCAAAGACGGTTAAAACTTAAATCCGATCATGAAAAAGGTTGTGAAGAAGGAAATTCTTAAGTTGTTGGATGCAGGTATCATATTTCCCATATCAGATAGCAAGTGGGTGAGCCCGGTGCATGTAGTTCCGAAGAAAGGAGGGATGACCGTTGTGACGAATAAGAACAACGAGTTGATTCCAACTAGGATCGTTACGGGCTGGAGGATGTGCATTGACTATAGGAACCTGAACGTGGCGAATCAGAAAGACCACTTCCCGCTTCTCTTCATCGACCAAATGCTCGAATAGTTAGCTCAACACTCCCATTTTTGCTACCTAGATGGTTATAGTGGCTTCTTTCAGATACCTATCCACCCGGATGATCAAGAAAAGACCACTTTCACTTGTCCATGGGGGACATTCGCTTATAGGAGGATGCCATTCGGATTGTGTAACGCACCTGCTACCTTCCAGTGTTGTATGATGACTATCTTTTCTGAATACATTGAGGAGATCATGCAGGTAATTATGGATGACTTTTCGGTATATGGTTCCTTTTTTGACAATTGTTTGGCTAACCTTTCTCTAGTGCTACAACGTTGTGAAGACACTAATCTTGTTCTGAATTGGGAGAAGTGTCACCTTATGGTTAGCAAAGGAATTGTTCTAGGACACCTCGTTTCAAACCGAGGCATTGAAGTCGATCGAGCTAAGATCGAGACTATTGAGAAACCTCATCCCCCTTGTTCTGTTAAGGGTGTGCGGAGTTTTCTCGGGCATGCAGGTTTCTACAAGAGGTTCATCAAGGATTTCATAAAATCTCTAAACCACTCACTAATCTCTTGAATAAGGATGTTGTTTTTGAGTTTTCGCAGGAATGCCTTGATGCTTTTTACAGGATAAAGGAAGCGTTGATTACCGCTCCCATCAATCAACCTCCCGATTGGCCCTTGCCCTTTGAGATCATGTGTGTCGGTAGTGATGTGGCCGTAGGAGCGGTACTTGGACAAAAGAAGTATGGCCGGACCAACACCATTTACTATGCTAGCAAGACGCTAGACGAAGCTCAACTGAGCTACGCCACCACCAAAAAGGAGCTATTGGCAGTTGTATATGCTTTTGAGAAATTTCGCTCTTACTTAGTTGGAGTGAAAGTTATTGTTTATACTGACCATACAACTATTCGTTACTTGCTTGCTAAGAAGGATGCAAAGCCGCGCCTCATTCGTTTGATTATCTTACTTCAAGAGTTTGACCTAGAGATTCGCGATAAGAAGGGATCCGAGAATTCTTTGCGGATCACCTCAGCCGGATACCTCCCTCCTCACTCAAGAAGGATGATATACCCATAGATGATTCGTTTCCCGATGAGCACTTGCATTTGTTGGAACATTGGATAGAATCCTTTGTTTCACCCCATGATGAAGATGAAGTATGGGGTGAGGACACCTTCTACCTTGTTTGAGGATGATGTACGGTCCAGCTAGCAACCTTAAATCAAGCGCTTCTTGGGAGGCAACCCAAGGTATTGTTCGCCCAAAAGCGTGCGTGCAATCAAGTCTTAAATTTATAAAACTAGAATAAAAGCAAGCGAACCCGCAGTGTACGGATCGGTGTAGATTAGCAAGTATTCCAAAGTATCGATCACAGGGATTTGGTGAAACAAAACCCAGTCTCAAGTTATCGAGCAATTAGAAGGTAAAGCTTTGCAAATATTTGGGAAAACAACAACCCTAAAGATCCAGGTATCTAATTGTGGCAATCGATTCAAGATATACTAAAGAACTAAAGACAGAGTTAAGAGTTGCAAAGGTATGCTAAAGTAAAGCAATGTACGGTGAAGTTCCAAGACTTTATATGACTTATCTAAAGACACTCTCTATAAAGGTTGTTGAGGCTTCCGTATAGAAAGGATCTATGGACAAGAATTAATCTCAAATACCCAAACTTGTAACCCAAGGATCAAAACTAACTAAAACGATTAAGGTTGTGACACTCAAAATCGAAATAGAGGGTGATGAGTCTCACTACTACCTAGAAAAGGGCAAGCCAAGATTAGATTAAAGCTAATCTTTAACCTTGGATCAAAGTAAAAGCAAAGTTCGTAAACTAGGGTAAATCACGGTCAGATCTTGAGAACCACGGCCGTGGAACTCCAAGAAGAAGCCGTGATTTGGGTTCGTCGACGAGATCTCTCTAACTCTCAGGGTCCAATCAATTTACGATCGATCTATCATCATCTAAGCCACAACTATCAACCCTTCACCTTAGAATTGCTAAAGGGTTTTAGCCAATAACCATTGTCATGATATCAATATTCAAATAAAAGAGAATAAAAGATGAAACCCTCGAATACTTAATAAAACTTCAAAACCAATTCTCAAATCCAAACACAAGAAGCGATGATAATGGATTCAAAATATAGAACACAAAACCTCACAATGATCTAAGGTAAGTATGAAGAATATAGGTTGTCAATCCGTCTTCAATGTCAAAACCTAAGAAAGAGGTTAAAACCTTCGGCAATCTTCAATCCACCCTAGGCAAGAAAGCTCCAAGCAAGGTAAGCGGCCGTCAGCGTCTCCGCGGGATCAATCGCAAAATGTTGCGAGATTAAGCGGGCGTAAGCACGGTTTTCCAAAACTCCTTTTTCTGACCTTTTTGTAAGACGAGAAAAAAATAACCGTCCAGGCCTATCACGTAAATAACGTGACAAATAAAGACTCGTCAAAAGATCGCCTAAATCACGGTCTCAAGGGTTTCCACGACCGTGGTTTAGGGCGTGGAAATGGATTACGGCCTCTTGTGACTTCCACGACCGTACTTTAGGCCGTGTAACTTACTGGAATGCTCCACGCTCATGATGCCAAGATCCACGGCCGTGGTTTAGAGCGTGGACTCTTCTACGGCCGTAATTTAGGGTGTGGAAGTGTAGAATACTTGTAGTTTCCTTTGTGTCGTGACATTCTTCATCCTAGCTTCTTCCTTAGCTTCCTTGATGTGTTCCTAATCCTCGAACATGATCGAATCCTCTCTTTTCTCTCTCAATAGCTCCCATTTAGCTTCTTTTCGCCTACAATCAACACAAAGCTAGTGTAGACATCCACATCGACAATAATAGAGGAACAAGCTAACCATTGCTTCTAAACTTCATCCATGTACACAATAATGAGGCAAAAACAACTAAAATAGGTGCCTAGAATATCGCAATATTTCATGCTAACAGGTATTGCTTTCTTTTCCCTTTTCTAGCTTACTTTTAGATAGTTTGCTTCGTTTTGTTTTTGCGTCTTCTGGACAGGAACCAGGTACTTTCTAAGGAAGGATTACAGCTTAGGAGCTACACTAGAAGGACAGAAGTTCGAGAAATTGAGAAGACGGAGCTTGATTGAGACACATCTCAGTTGTTGTCACAATACCTCGACCGAGATGTTCTTGGGCAAACCGAGGCGACTAGGTCTTACATCCAGTTAAACACCTCAGGCCGGTCGGGACCACCTCGACCGAGGTGGAATCAAATTCAGCGAGGGGTATAAAAGGCGAGACGGTTTCTCTCTCTTCACCTTTTCCCTCCCAAGCGAAGCCTCGACCGCGGCGACCCCTAAGCCTCAAATCCTTGATTCTTGCTCGTTTCTTGCGTTTCTTGGCTCGATTTCACCGGAGGAAGCAAGAGAATAAGTTTCCAAGCATCAAACATCAAGAAAAACGCTTCAAATCTGCAGAATCTGGGTACTTTGTTCCAAAACCCTAATTTCTTCTTCTTTTATTGATTTCGAGCAGATTTGGCTTTGGTTGCCATTGTTTGTTGCTGAGAAAGATATAAGTACCCCTTAGGAAGCTTTTGGTAGTGATTTGGGGGAAAAGAACTTACAGATTTGCGATCGAACAACAATTCGCCTCGGTCCAGTCGAATGTGTCTCGGCTGAGGTGTTCTTGGGGCAACTGAGGTGACCTTGTCAGAAAATATGAGCAATAGATCTGATCGCCAGTTGACCTTAAGGGATAGGCCTAGCAGCTCCCATCAGTCTTCTCCTTCCTCTACTTCTCAGTTTGCTATTCCGGTGATCCATGAGCGTCACCAAAAGGTCTTTGATCGTATTTGCGGGCATCCGATAGTTGCCCCGCATTTTCTAGATGTTTCTTCGTTCGAATGCCTCCATGTGGCGGAGGACTTGAGGAAGATGATCTCCATGGTAGGGTTGGAAGAGTTCATGGATGTTAGAGCGCCGGCTTATCTGGAGCCGACGATGGAGTTTGTCAGCTCAGTTACTTACGTGTCGAAGCACAATGGAATCAAGTACTGGCTGCTAAACAGGAACTATGTAGTTCCTATGGACCAGTTTAGGGAGATTTTCGGCTTCCCTACCCCGACAGTGACTCATTTTCCTTCCCGAGCGGTGGCTCGGAGTTTCTGGGGCGAGATAGCCCATGTGACTGACCACAGTGACAGGTGGATGCCTGGAGATTCCCGGGAGCATATCATATTTCATCTTGCTTTTCGCCTTGCTCACAGGATCTTCAATGAGACACTTTTGGCGCGTACTGAGACACCCCAAAAGGTCCGATAGGGGGAGTTGTTGAGTCTATTCTGTATGGTGACGGGAGCAGTTCTTGATTTTGCTGCTATGCTGACAGAGGACTTGCACAGGATCAAGGGCAAGTCGAAGGGCGATATCTACTATGGAGGGTTGGTGACCCACATCACCACTTCTATGGGGCTGGATCTACCGGCTTGTACACTAGTTGCGGATGCGAAGCCGTTGGGACTGTAGGAGATGATCACAAGACGTATTCTCGTTCCTCGTGGCCTTGGCATGCCTTACGTTGCCATGCCATGGGAGACGATTGCACCACAAGGCATTATGTGGTCATCTCAATTTTCTATTTTTGATCGTCAGTACTGGTCTGCTACTTGGTTTCCCTACATGCAGGATGCTAGAGATGCAGCTGACGATGATGATGAGGAGGGATATGATGGAGGAGCTGCTATGGAGACTAGTACTGATACCGGCGGCCCTAGTGTTCCCGTTGTCGATCTTGATGATGAGGCGACGGAGGAGGAGAGAGCAGCACCACCACCACCACCTCAACGCAGATCCCGCCGCCGATTCAGAGATCCCGAGGCACATCAGAGGATATATGATCTTACTGAGCAGATGATTGACTCCTACGCATCCCTTATAGTTGACATTCATGAGCGCTTTGAGAAGCGTAGACATATCGAGGGATGGACGCATCAGATGTTGGAGAGCCAGCACTATACTAGACGGATGATGGAGATCCAACATCACCAAGTTATGGGCTACCCATTTGACCCGTCCCAACATCCCTACATTCCACATCCACCACTGCCAACTGACGAGGATTAGAGCTGCATGGATTTACTTTATATTTATTATGCTGTTCAACTAGGTCCGGTGAGTACTTTATTTCCTTAGACTTATATTTGACCCATTGGGACAATGTGTCCCAAGTATGGGGTATTTCGATGTATTTTATGTGACTTATGTGTATGTTTGTATGACTCCCTCGGATATTATGATCTTATTTTGCTTTACTTGGCTCTATGTGTTTATCTGTCATTACATGCTTACATACAGGTTTTTGTTGGAGAAAAACGTCGAAAACTGGCTTGAAAAAAAAAAATTTATGACCTCGACCGAGACGTTCATGGCCGATTGAGGATGACACCCCGGATGACGTCAGAATACCTCGACCGAGGTGCTTTAACTGAAAGGTTTTCAAAACAGTTTTTGTGCTTCTTCTCTGGATATAACCTCAATGATGATTCTGTTTGCATATTGGTTTTTAAATCTTTATATGCTCGAAAGGTTTTATGATATGTTTAAGTTGCAAAATGCTTTGTTTGAAGTTTTGGCATGTTTAATACTTTGTTTTTATCAAAATTATGTTGGATTTGAAGGTTGATACCACGTGATGAGTTCTATCACATTCTTCCTGGGATGATTAAGGCAATTCATTCTCTTCTCTTCTTCTTCTTGATCATGTTTAGCCCCTCATATACATATTTGCGTCCCTTTACCTATCCGGAAATTTGGAAGCAAGTGATGAAAAGCAAGTGAAGTGAAGTTGAGATGTTGGCTTAAAGTGTTAGAAAGAAACAATTAGGTTTGGGGAAGTCAATCATGATGATGAGTAACTCGGCACCGTTTACACAACCGGGTGTTTGTGTCTTGCCAAAGTCAGATTGAGCGATATTCCTAACGGGTCATGGTATGTGCATCAAGGGTTTGAGGCATCTCGAGAAATTGATGATGTTGATCTCCTAGGCTTTGGTTATTGTGCACCTCTGTCCATGCATCCAAAAAAGTAAAGTAAAATAAGCAAAGCTTATTGGTAGAAGATGTTGAGATTCAAAGAAAGTGAAGTAAGATCCTATTCCCGGATTCTAGCACCACATTATCCTATATACATCCCACCCTGACACGTTTCTTGACCTCTTTTAGAAGCCCTTGAGACCTCGAGTATGTTGATTGACTTGGTGGTTTAAACTGGATTATACATGATTGATTTCGATAAATATAATTTATTATGCATTATATGATTTTATGCAAAGATGAACAACTTTCTTATATCTATAAAATGTTTTGACCATGTCTTGATTTTATTTGTCATGAAGCATTCTCTTAGAGTGATCTATGAGTGGAGCACACCACAAAAGGTTTTGAAATGTTTTTTTTCATTGATCTTTCTAACTTATAATCCATTCTATCTTGTATCTAAGATTTGAATCTTGCTTGGGGACAAGCAAGGGACAAGCAAGGGACAAGTATGGAGTATTTTGATAGCATGTATTATTATATTTTGGGATAGGTTTAGACGTTTTATCTTCACAAATTTGCATGTATGGATGTATATTCTTTGATTATATTGTTGTTTTGTCTACCTTTGCGGGAATCGAGGTCTACACCTAGTTTCGTTGTAATTGTAAGGAAAATGGCACGTTTAGACCAAAATGGAGCTAAGGAAGCTAATGAGTCATTGGAGCTACATTTTGGAGCTTTAAGAAGATCTCAAGAAGCATGGAAATGATTTAGAGGATTGATTTTGGACCAAATTCGACATGATTTACATTCAGCTGAGATTCATCTCGATCAGCTACAGTACCACCTTGACCGAGGTGATCTTGAGGAGCGTCTGGACCAAGGCGAACACCTCACCGCCGACAAGATCTTTATTTTTGGCTGAGATCTTCTATTTTTGGAAAGAGAATATCACATATTTTTGGCTGGATTTCTGGAAGGAAAATATTATATTTGGCTGATATATTTTGAGAGATATGGATATATTTTCTAGGAAATTATCTTTTTAAGATATTTTATCTTTGGAAGATAATTCTCCTATATATATGGGCTGATTTTCTACAATTCAACTATCTTTAGATCAAGGATTTTCTAGAGGATTTTCTGAAGCGTTTGAAGGAAGTTTTGAAGGTTGAAGTTCAAGGAAGGAAGGAATCAAGTTGAAGTTGGCTTTGAAGGAGTTTGTAAGATATTCTTAGTTTGGCTTTTGGTTTTGTTGTCTTTTCTACTTGTAATTGAGGAACGCTTGTTGTTTGTTTGATTCATTGAGTTATTGAGACCTTTGTGTTAAGGTTTTTTTGTTTGAATATTGATTACTTTCTTATAAATTTGATTATTGTTATCATGATGATTGTTGGCTAAGTTTCTTATGCGATTCTAGGGTGATTGGCTGAAAGTTGTGGGAAAGACGATGATAGAATGATCTTAATCCCAATAGGACCCTGAAAGCTCGAGTCTTTACCTTATAGCCGTAGAACACCTCAGTCAATCATTGAACATCTCGGCCGGGATGGAATTTAACTGAACGAGGTGAACCTTTCCTGAACCTTATCTGAGTTAAGAGTTTTAGTTTGTCAAACCCTATCCTTGTTATACCTTTCCTGGTTCAACACAAGCCTAGGATGAGACTTACCCGGTGATTCCTTTGTTTGTATACCTAAGATCATGAGTGTAGGTAATAAAGGTTTATTTTTTTTGGGGTGTGAGTGTGCCTTCATCACACCTTTGTGAGTTAGCCTAAGACTTACCCGGTAACGGTTGATTCTATTCTCTAGGGTGGTGTGTTGGTTTGAGATTATAGTTCCTTTCGTTAGTACCTTGAGACTTACCCGGTAAAAGGAGCTTTGGTTTGGGATAGTGAGTAGTGAGACTTACCCGTGATCTATTCCCACCTTAGAAACACCTTCCCTTTGCAAACCTCAACTTTGCCCATGTTATCTTTTGAGATTTTGAGTCGGAACCACAACTGGATGCTTTAATCCCTAGAATCCGCATTCCCTTTATCTTACTTTTATATCATCTTTGATTGCTTTAATTTGTTGTTTGTGGTTATTTGACAACCTAATTACCGTACTTTGTTTCACCATAGTCCCTATGATCGATCCATGGAATCTTGCTTTTATTACAATTGATCCGTACACTGCGGGTTCGCATTTTATTCAGGCATACTTCTTGGGTTATAAATATTAAAGCTCGCACACACCTTTTGGAGCGAACACCAAGTCAAAGCTACCGCAATCTTGAAGATACAATATGATATTATTGAAGACATATTTTATATGTGTAAGAGCCTTAGTTTTTATGTGTTGAGTAGTGCTGAGACAGGACCTAGCCGCCCCTGCGGCTCTACAGGTCCGCCCCTGCGGTTTCCTACGGCTGCAGTCGTCTTTGTTGACCTCTTGACTCGTCCTTTACCTTGGCTTCCTATATAAGCTTCTTCATTCCTTCATGATGAGGGTTTCCTATCTCCCTTCAGCTTCCCTTTCCTTATCACGTTCTTCATCTTCTTCTTCTTCTTCTTCTTCTTCTTCTTCTTCTTCTTCTTCTTCTTCTTCTTCTTCTTCTTCTTCTTCTTCTTCTTCTTCTTCTTCTTCTTCTTCTTCTTCTTCCCTTCTTCTTGTGTTTTTTTCGGTTTCTTCAAGATTTGATCTTAGTGGAGCCTTTGTGGTGTTGTGTTGATGTTTTGAGATGGTTCTGATGATGTTGATGTTGTGTTTTGTGTTTTGAGGAGCTAGATGTGTGAGAGTTGTACTGAGTGATTGTGGTAAGCCTTCCTCCTTTCTTCTTCTTCCTTTCCTTCCTTTCCTTCTTTAGTTTAGAGAATTCCCACAAGCTTGATCTTGTGTTGATCTTCCTATACATATATTGATGTATATATGTATATATATGTGTATGTTTGGTTGTTGGTTGATGAAGAGGTGAAGAAGAGATCAAGAGAAGGATAGAAGAGAAGTCGGATTCAGCTCTCTACAAACCAGCCGCCCCTGCGCCTGAGCTGAGCCACCCCTACGCCTGGGTTGAGCCGCCCCTGCGCCAGAGTTGGTCCGCCCCTGTGCCTCGTTGGTGCAGCGCCCTTGCGTCTTTTGCTTCCACCGGTGCGTGTCCAGGGCATACCTAGTTGGTATGTTTCCTTCCTTCTTTTCCTTTGGCCTTGGCTTTAGATATGGCTAGGCTAGAATGGTTTATGATGAGCTTGATGAGATGTATATTGGGAATGTGACTTAGGTACTTGTATGTATGTTGAGGATCTGGGGTTTAGATGCGAGTTATAGTTGGTTATGGTTATCAGGTGTAGGAGACGAGTCTCCTAACCTTTGTAGCGTTTGATATTGTGTATGCCTTGCTTATGTAGGCGTTGATCGTTTCCTCAAGGGGAAACTGTGACGTGGTACAGGTTTACGAGTTTCAGGTAAGTCCATAGGACTTACTTAGCGAGAAGTTGTGAATTTGAGTGGTTGTGATGGTTGTGTGTGTGTGTGCATATAATTGTTGCATTTATAACCTAAACCGGATTAGGATGAACACTTCATTACCTTATATGGCTCAAGTGTATTATAACCGGGCGGTGACCACTTGTCAAAGCTCGTCGAGAGTGGAGAAGGTGCTCGGAAGCCAGTAGCTCATGGAGGACGTAGCTGCTCACGCAAAACCTGAGTTAGAGGGGGAAGAGGCGAGGTTCTTTAGGCTCCTCGTGCCACAAAATAAGTTGAATTAGTAATGTAATAACGTAATTAAAGATAATAAACAATTGTGTGTGTGACATTGCATATTGTGATGTGTTGGTGTGTGTATGTGCTATTACTTCATTCTTATTCATTTTTGTTAGCTAACGGTTTATATATACCGTGTTTTAGATGATCTGCAGGTTAGGAAGACTATAGAGTGAGCTATACATGGTGATCAGCCGAGGGCTTCTGTAGACTAGGATATGCGAGGGTTTTGGGGTGTTTTATCCTTGTATGGATATGTTGATGTTGTTTTGTCCTCGGCTGTTGTTTTGTAAACCTTATGATGTATATATTGTACAGTTTTATGTATTTGGTATTAATCTATATGTGCATATTTGTAAGATCTAGTGAACTTGTTGTCAGGGTAGGGTTAGGATCTATTGTGAGATCCTAGCCCCATTGCATCCTGAGTCCCTCGGATTTGGGGTGTTACAATATGTGTGGACAAGATTCGTTGGATGACCTTTATCCATATTGTAATGTGTATGTTAGAAAGATATCTCTTTCTTACAATTGAGTATCTTGAGATCTTTTAAGATTGAAAAAGAGATCATTGACATTACCTATTCCTTGGCTGACAATGATAGGAAACAAGATCTTTTCATTTTAGGGTTAATATGCTATAAATACCGCTACATTTGTTATAGTAGATTAACTTTCTAGAAAAAATTTATTATTGTAAACACCTAGTTACGTGAGTGATCAACTAAACGAGCGATGTCAGAGACAAGTTGGAGACGAAGTCCATGGGAGACGACATGCGATGAAGACGAAGACAACGTGAGTGAAGTGAAGAAAAATGAAGGCCTTTATTGGATAGTGTTGGAGTTTAGAAATTGAGGAGTCTTATGAGTTGCTGGGAGTGATGAGGGTATATTCCGGTCAACCTATTAATAAAATGAGTGAGGATTTGAAGTCTGTGCTAGTTGTGTACTAGCCGGACAAGTGGTTTTAATCCAGATTTACTAATTGCTCAGTTAGAGTTTTCACTATAAATCTCAAATCTTAACCCATTTATTGATTTTAGTTGTTATCGTAACTAATCATACTCTTACATATATACTTCGTTGCCTTGAAAATTGAGACTATTTTCCAGTACTAACGATCCACGATTCAACAATTGGTATTAGAGCAGGATGATCTAGATTATGTTAAGATACTTGCAAGTTAAGATGAGTTCCTCAACTAACAAAGTGTCGGAAGGATCTTTCTATAATCCTCCAGTGGAGAATACGATATACGGGTTCCAAAAATGTAGAAACTTGTCAAGTGTGTATATGATGAATGTTGGTGTATCATCATTATCGGTGACATTATCTACTAGACAAGGACGGAAAACCCAAGGATATCAAGGACCAGGAGGAACAAGATTTCAAGATGGTTGAAAAGAACGTTAAGATGGATAAGCTTTTCACTACCGCTCTAAGCCCCAACGATAAAGAAAAGGTGATGTCACATATCACTATAAATGAGAAATGGGATGATCTGAAAAAGATTCATCAAGTTGCTTTATATTTAATCATGTCTAGCTAATCTTAATCATGATCTAAGGATTGAATGATCCCTATAATGGTTTCGTTTATTATGACATATATGGTTGTCAATTGAGATTGTGATATTGTTTCTTTTCAAAGAACTTTATAGCGTCTTTTATAATGGGTTTAGATAAAAGAGCTTGTGCCACAAACGAGGTTATTTTATTGGATATATTGAAAACACTTGGTTTAAAAGATTGGATCTAAAGGGCATGTTAATATGCATATTGTTGCTTAACAAAACAAATATCCGAATATTCTTCATAACTCACTTGTCAAATCCATTGATATGGTAAAAGTGCTATTTTTCTAACATCGGAAACTATAATAAATTTACACATCACAACATAAACTCCAAGTAGCAAATTTATAGAGTACTTATGTTCCTTGTTTAAATCGTCTCTATGATGTAACTTGAAGCTTCTTCTTCTCCAACTTCTTCCTACTGGCTTTTCTCGATAAAGATGAGGTGTGAAATGCAAATTTAAAGTTTAGAAAATTGCCATAAACTAGAAGTTGTCTTTATTTCTTAAAAGAAAAAAAAGCAGTTACTAAACTTCCTTACACTTATTTGGATTTTCAAGCTTCCAATTGAACTCCTTCCATCTGAACTCAAATTGTTTCTTTTATAAAGGAAGTGCAGTACATTAACATCAAAAGACAATTGATATAATTGCACAATGAAATCAAAATTAATGCATATAAAACATATCAAGTATCAATCTCATAAGTAGATACACGATATATCCCAATATTGATATCTATATAACGTTGTCTGAAATTTCACAAATTCTTTAGGAGGTTCAAATGTTTATAAGACACCATACTTAATGTTTACCACAAAATATTGAATATGTCCATTGTTAGGTGATAACATGAAATTTGACCTTAGTATAGATGTGCATATAGTTAGTTTTTCCCTTTTTTTTTGCATACATAGACATACGTTCATGGCAATTATGGTTCATATTCATCTATTATGTTAGAATCGAGATCTACACAAGTTTTATAACAATTGTAGGTGAATTGGCGCAAATTAGAGAAAAAATGGAGCATTCATGAACAATGGATCAAGGTGGATCACATAGGAGGCATTGAAGGACTTAAAAAGAAGTATAAAGTCAGGTTTTGGGAGATACAAGGAAGAACAAAGAAATCATACGCCTCAGAAAAGAAATCCTGGGCAAGGACATATTTCCACGCCGAGATTTGCTTTAGGCCAGGCCGTGGTTTCTACATTTCATCCAAAAAACGCAATCTTTCAAACCCTAACTTCATTATATAAGATAGACCGCAACAAAGATGAGGAGACACGATACAACACAACATCAATTGGAGAGAAAGCAGCATTGCAGCGGGATAGTATTGGACTCGCACTTGGAAACGGATTGACAACCCGTACTTCATCAAGATTTGAGATTGAGAGATACTTTGTGAGATATTTTTAGTTTTTTTATTTTCCCTTCTTTATAACACACGAACGTAGTTTGTTATTGGGTTTGATTCAGGTTATGTTATTTGAGAAAGCCTTGCGTAGCAATTCTTGTGTTTATTTCAGTTATATTGATTGCATTCTATTTGTGGATATATATTGCATTATTGATTTGAATATGATGATTGTTGGCTAAAACCCTTGCGATTCTAGGGTGATTGGTTGAAGGTTGTGGTTTAGATGATGATACATTGACCTTTACAAACAACTTGGACCCTGAGAGTTGTGTAACCTTCGAAGTTACGTTTCCGCGGATTGTTCTTGAGAATCTCGGCCGAGATTTCACCAAGGTCCACCCGTGGTTTCTTCTATCGTGCATATCATGTTTTATCCTTAAACTAAAGTTAAAGATTGCCTAAACCCTTGCCTTATTGAACCTTACTAACCTAGCTATATCCAAGCTTGGGAAGAGACTTACCCGGTGATTTCCTTGCTTGGTTGCCAACGATGATGAGTTCTATGTAGTAAAGGTTTATCCTTTATTAGGTTTGAGTGTGCCTTCCTCTTGCCTTTGTGAGTTAACTTAAGAATTACCCGGTGATGGTTAATTCTATTCCCTTAGGTTGAGTGGTTGGTTTGAGACTATCATTCCTTTCCCTTGAAGCTTTGAGACTTACGCAATTATAAGTTTCTTTGGTTTGGAATAGCGGATAGTGAGACCTCCCATGTGATCCATCCCACCTTCGAAACATGTTTCCTTTGCAATCCCAGCTCCGTCCTTTGAATCTTTAGAAGTCTTGAATCGAAAACCACAATTGGATACTTTGATCTCTAGATGTGTGTTTCCCAATTATTACACATACTCTTGTCTTTGCTTTTGATAATTGCTACTTGCATATGGTCTAGCTAGAGTGATTTTATCAATTCAGTTTCACCAAATCCCTGTGATCGACCTTGGAGTATTTGCCTTTACTACGATTGATCCGTACACTGCGGGTTTGCATATCGTTCAAACTTATATTGTAGGTTATAAATTTAAAGCTTATTTGCACACACGTTTTCGAGCAAACAAGTTTTTGGCGTCGTTGCCAAGGATTTGGTCTAGACCAAATTCGGTATTTAAGTTGTCTAGCTTAGACGCTTTGCTTTTGTTATTGATCTTTTGCTTGAGTAGTTTCGCTTTGCAAGAATTTTATTTTTAGGTATATGCGAAATACTCGTAATAGTAGAGAAATCGTTCCTTACAATCCGGAACCAGAAAGAACCATCCGGAGAAGGCTAAGAGAAGCTAGTCAAAGGAGAATGGATGAAATAGATCCCCAAACTGCGTTGGAACGAGCCTTTGAACAATTAAGGGCTACGAATCAACGAACACATGACGCGGAGCGACAAACACGTCAAGTACAAGAAGAGGCTCGCGAAAGGGAGGAAGCACTTCGAACGCAATTGGACGAGCATAATAACAACAACAACAACAACCACAACAACAACAACAACAACAACAACAATAAAGAGGAGGAAACGCCCATGTTGAAAAGCACCTCACATTTCGGTGAGGAACGTTAGAGCGGATCCGATTGTGGAAAGGCCACAAACACTAGGATAAAGAATGAATCCGACTCAACACACCCGCACAATTGGAATAGATTTTGGAATTCCAGCTGACAATGACTACGAGTTCCGCGCTAATGTCATCACTATGATCCGTCAAAGTCAATTTGGAGGATCCCCAGGGGAGTCTCCTCATTTACATTTACAGAATTTTTAAATTCTTATGGAAATATTGAGACCCGCTAGATTAGAAAGTAACAATCATAAATTGCGAGATTTCTCTTTTTCTTTGAAAGACAAGGCGCAAGCATGACTTCAATCTTTACCACATGGGAGAATAAACACTTGGGATGAAATGACCTCCGAATTCCTTACAAAATTCTTCTCACATTCTAAAACAGCTGAATTTAGAGGTAAAATTAATGCTTTTACCATAAGAGACACGGACCGCTTGTTCGAACCTTGGGAGAGATTCAAGAACCTTCTACTTGATTGTCCCCATCATGGAATCCCAAGAATAGAACTCCTTGAGATCTATTACAAAGGATTGGATGATGATACACAATTCCGACTTCAATCCCTCTCTAGTGGTACCTTCATGGATAAGCGCGCTGACGATGCATGAGAATTTATTGAAAGACAAGCCTTGGTGCAAGAGAAGTATTCCCAAAAAAGGAGTGATGATCGACTCCGGTGACCCGGAGTCCATGAGGTATGTCTTACTACCAATTTGTCTGTTGAAGTTGATATTCTTAAGCATCAAGTAAAAGAATTGCAGAAAAATCAAGCTCCAGCACAAGAAAATTTACCCCCTAAAGAGCGAGATCTAAATTTCACGGGCGAGAAAATTATCAAGGAAACCGGAACAACAATTACAATAACAGAAATTCCGGAAGAGGGGGCGGATGACTTCCCGATCATAGTCATCTTGGATTTTCATACTCGAATCCGGATGCCGCGTTGAATCTTCCCATATCCTCTAGCAACGCTCCATCAACAGGAACTCAAAATCCCCCACCGGGATTCAATCATCCTCCAGACAATCCAACGAAGGCAATCTTGGAAAAGGTGCTAAAACAGATGAAAGAGATGAACGACAATATAACTTCTATTTCTAAAAAGCTTTAGAAAATCAAGTTTTTAATAATACAGGAGAAATTCCTAGGGATCAAGGAAAACTTCCCAGAAGGATGAAAAACAACCCAAAGGGGCAAGTGATGGTGATAACCACAAGAACCGGAATTAAAATTAATGAGCCATTGGCCAAGAGCGTTGATATAGGGAAATAACCGATGATCGAGGAGGAGCCGGAGCCAAGCAACAAGGAAAAGAAGAAAGAAAAAGGACCGGTTTATGTACCTCCTCCCGCATAAAAACCACCTCTACCATTCCCGAAATATCACGCTAAAGTGCGCCTCGACAAACACTTCGGAAATATCCTTGAACTTATGAGCAAACTGCATATTATATCCCCTTTTTGGACGCCATTGTAGATATTCCAACATATGGGAAATTTTTGAACGAAATCCTCTCCCATAAGAGGAAATTAGAGGACGTTGGGGAAGTAAGGATGACCAAGAGGTCATCCAAACTTATCCAAACAATGAGAGAGGAAATTCTACCAAAACTAAGGGATCCCGGATCCTTAAGCGTTCCCACGGGAGTTGGAGAGGTGACTTAAGAAGCATTGTGCGATCTTGGAGCAAGTGTGAGAATTATACCGCTTGCACTATGTGAGAAAGTAGGACTTGGAACGCCAAAACCCGTCAAGATGACACTCTATATGGCGGATAGATCAATAACGCACCCGGTGAGAATTCTCGAAGACATTCCCGTCTTGCTAGGTAAATTCTTTATTCCCATTGATTTTGTAGGTTTGGACATTCCTGTAGGTTATCCGATTCCAATTACACTTGGAAGACCGTTCCATGCAACTTCGGTTTGCATGGTTGACTGCAAGCATGCAACGCTCTCTTTCAACATAGGTGAAAAGCATGCCGAATTTCAGTTAGCAGCTATGGTCAAAGAACCAGCCCTTGGAGAGATGTTTTCAACATCTATGATGAAGAGGAATCGAGGGAGATAGTGAGTTCTATTTTGCTCAGGGATCCACTACAAAAGGTCATAAGTATGAGCATCGTTAAAGAGGGAATAGAGGAAGACTACGATTCTGAAGTACGAGTTTTAGAAGAGTTGGAGGAAGATCATGAAGGTGAATTTAAAGATTTAGAAGAAGGCACGAAAATTGCCAAAAATCTCGGTCAAGTACAACTTTCCACGGGCGAGATTTTAATTAATTCACCCGTGGAAAATTATGTTGATTGTCACCTTGACAAAAATCTCACCTGAGATTTTCAGGGTCAGGCCATGGAATCTAGAAATTCTGACATTCCTCCGAAACTCCTTAGAAGCATTCCCGGGCGTCTCTCTATCCCATCTACAACCATGGAAGCATTCCGCAATGCTTCGGAAAGCCCAAACACCTCAACAAAGGAACCTACTACCTTGGAGTTGAAATCTCTTCCTACACACTTAAGGTACGCATTTTTAGGACCAAACTCTACATATCCGGTCATAGTTAGTGCTAACTTAACTCATGATGAACACAATAGAATGATGAATGAATTGAAATTGCATAAGAAAGTTTTGGGCTACACTATTGATGATCTAGTTGGTATTAAATCTTCTTTATGTATGCATAAGATCTTAATGGAAGATGATCACAAACCTTCACGAGAACCTCAAGACGGTTAAACCCGATCATGAAAGTGGTTGTGAAGAAAGAGATCCTTAAGTTGCTCGATGCAAGTATAATCTTCCCAATTTCTGATAGCTAGTGGGTGAGCCCCATTCATGTAGTACCAAAGAAAGGGGGAATGATCGTTGTGACAAACCAGAACAATGAGTTAATTCCTACAAGAAGTGTAACAGGATGGAGGATGTGCATCGACTACAGGAAGCTGACGTTGCAACGAGGAAGGATCACTTCCCTCTTCCTTTCATCGATCAGATGCTCGAGAGATTGACACACCACTCACATTTCTGTTACTTAGATAGGTATAGAGGTTTCTTCCAAATCCCCATCCACCCAGATGATCAGGAGAAGACCACCTTTACGTGCTCATAGGGTACGTTTGCTTATCGGAAAATGACATTCGGACTTTGCAACGCACCAAACACCTTCCAAAGATGCATGATGGTAATATTCTCCGAATATATATAAAACATAATGGAGGTTTTTATGGATGACTTTTCTGTTTACGGTTCCTCTTTTTATGATTGTCTAGCTAACCTTTCTTTAGTTCTTCAAAGATGTGAAGACACTAACCTTGTGTTGAATTGGGAAAAGTGTCATTTTATGGTTAGCGGAGGAATTGTTTTAGGAAAACTAATCTCAAACCGCGACATTGAGGTTGATAGGGCAAAGATAGAAACCATAGAGAAACTACCTCCACCATCATCGATAAAGGGGTAAGAAGTTTTCTTGGTCAGGCCGGATTCTATAAAAGGTTTATTAAAGACTTTTCTAAAATTGTTAAACCATTGACTAACCTACTTGTGAAGGATGTGGTTTTTGAGTTTTCGAAGGATTGTCTAGATGCATTTTTCAGGATAAAAGAAGCTTTAATATCAGCTCCATCATTCAACCGCCATATTGAAATCTTCCATTCGAGATCATGTGTGATGCAAGTGACGTTGCCGTAGGAGTGGTACTCGGACAAAAGAAGGTTGTACGCAGTTACGCCATCTACTATGCTAGCAAGACGCTAGACGAGGCTCAACTCAACTATGCCACAACAGAGAAAGAACTTCTCGCGGTGGTATATGTTTTGAGAAATTTTGTTCCTACCTTCTGGGAGCGAAAGTGATCGTCTACACCAAGCACGTAGCAATACGGTATTTGCTCACCAAAAAGGATGCAAAACCGCGGCTTATTAGATGGATCTTCCTCCTCCAAGACTTTGATTTAGAGATCCGGGATAAGAAAGGATCCGAGAACTCTGTGGCGGATCATCTAAGTTGTCTTCCCCACATCACAAGCATGAAGGATGATATCCCAATTAAAGGAGAAGAGCATTTTATTTTGTCCACCTAAGTCTAGAGAAGGGTTTGAATCGAGAGTTTCCTCACACTATTTTTAGAGAAGTAAGGAAATATTCAAACTGACTTTTAAAGGAGAAGAGCATTTTATTTTGTCCAGCTAAGGCTAGAGAAGGGTTTGAATCGAGAGTTTCCTCAAACTACAGAGGAGAGATCAGGGACAATGATAACCATAATGTTGATCTAGATGGTGAAGTCATTGAAGATTGAGGTTGAAGACAACGGTGGAGATAAGGGGTTTTCTTCCACTCAAGCAGAGTGTTTTGCATCAGAATTCAACTTCTTTCGTAGATCTAGTTCTCCATTTAGGGCCCGTTTGGTTCCAACTCCGGAATGGAAACGAAATGGAAACGAATTTAGGCCATATGTATATCCTTATTCATGAAATTTTATGGAATCATTCCTTGTGGTTTAATACAAAATGCACTTGCTTCCTCACATTTTCTTTACGTATAGGGTATCAAAAGTATTTTTTTTGGTGAGAAGGGTATCAAAAGTAATCAAACTATACTCCATTTACTTCAAACCACAAGGAATGATTCCAAAAGCTTTCATGAACAAGGGTATACGTATGAACTAGATTCGTTTCCATTCCGTTTCCGATTTCGAAGATAAAACCAAACAGATCCTTAGTTGGCAGGTACAACCCTAACACGCATATATTAGGCGGGTTAACATTTGTATCCTCTCTTCAATTACTGAAATCGTGATCGCAAGGCAAAAATAGTGAAAATATCATGGTTTGACAATTTCCATAGATTGTGATCGCACCGACTCTCATTCTCGATCTGTTATCTCGTCGATTGCGTCAAACCCTAACGTCTTGTTCGGATTATGATGATATCAGGAGTATTTTACGAACCGAAGCAAAAAGCAAGACAAAACCGAGTCAATGATATACAAAAGAATCAATGGAAGCTTGAAAAACGAAACAGCACACTCATTCTTGTACCTATCTTTACAATATCCAAAACAAACCCTAGTTAGACGTTGTCCTTCCGGTATGAAAAACTGATCACCGAATCTGGCGGGAAAATGATCTGAAGCTGAGTCCCACTTTGCCCAAAACTGATCTGAGACGATCCCAACTCCGAATCACAGTACCAATTTACATGCTTCTGCTTCATCCTCTCCTTCTTATGCGCGTTTTGGTGCCCTCCCAGCGCCTGCGAGTTTCCGAACTCTTTCAAACAAAACCGACACTCGAATTTCTTCGCCTTTGCCTTGAAATCTTGATTTCCTTCCATTTTGGGTCTTGTTGGATCGAACTCAACGCCGAACAGCTTCATCAGTACTAGGACCATAGCCCATCCAATGTAAAGGCCCATAGCCCAAATGCTATCTGACCTATCTCTATATAATCAGTGCAATGTAACAGTGAAATGAAATCAATAATATACAGAAAATATCTTCTCATAGAATTCAGTTTTAGTATGGTATCAGAGGCCACAAACAGGACAAACGTCCTCTAAAAGCAAGAATACAAAAAAAAAAATCAAATGTCAGGCGACAACTCCTCCACCTCTCCGGCAGACATTAATCCATCTCCAACAACACACCCTACTCCCTCCACAAACACCTTACCACCGCCTCCTCCAGACCTAGCTCCACCACCTCAACCCACATCTATATCGACCACTCATGCCACACCCTTACCAGGCTTTTCCAGTTTCATCACTATCAAACTTTCCCCAACCAACTATCTTCTTTGGAAGACGCAAGTCATCCCTGTCCTCCGAGCTTATCACCTCTATGGTCACATTGATGGCTCTTCTCCTTGTCCAGGCTCCACTTCCACCACCCCTACTCAATCCCAACTTGACTGGCTTGCCAAGGACCACCTCGTTCTTGCTATTCTTACCTCCTCTCTCACTGAAGAAGTACTTACCCATGTCACCGATTGCTCCACAGCTTGCGCCGTCTGGCAAACATTACAGGACCTCTATACTGCACGCTCCAGTGCCCACGTTCTTCAGACCCGGTTGCAACTTGCCTCTGTCAAGAAAGGTGGTGACTCCATCACCACTTTCTTCAACAAGGTAAAAGCGCTTGTCTCAACCCTTCAAGCAGCAGGCCAGCACATTTCAGATTCTGAGTTTGCTGCATCCCTTTTCTCTGGCCTACCCTCAGACTATGATCCCATTATTACATCTCTTAGCACCCAACCCTTTCTACCCACTTCCCACATGATTCTCTCCCATCTCCTCAACCATGAAGCTCGTCTACTTCACACCTCCACTTCTACTCCAACTCTCCCCAATATGTCGGCCAACTCCACATACACCAATCCGGACACAACTGATTCCAGAGGTCGTCGCAGAAATCATAACAATAACCCCAACAATCAAAATAGAAACCCTCCCACCAACTACAGAGGAAGAGGTCGCTCTAACAATAGCCCATATCAAAGCACACCCTTCAGAGGCTCTCCTTCAGGTCGGGGTCAGAGCAATTTCCCTCAAAACTTCAATGGACAGCCTGATACACGTCCTACATGCCAAGTGTGTTCGAAACCTGGACATACGGCCCTCCAATGCTGGCACAGGTTCAACCAATCTTACCAGGCACCTGCACCTTCCTCTTTTCAAGCTCATTACTCCTCTTCTCAGTGGACACCAGACACAGCGGCTACAAATCACTTCACACCAGATTTCAACCAGTTGCAATACGATACACAGTCATATCATGGTTCGGATACTGTCTCCATTGGTGATGGCTCAACCTTGCCCATTCAGCACTACGGTTCCAATTTTCTTTCCTCCCCTCACTCTCCCTCTGTCAATTTCTCTCTTAAACACATACTTCATGTTCCATCTATCAACAAGAATCTTCTATCTGTTCGCCAATTCTGTCTTGATAATCATGTGTTTTTTGAATTTCACTCTGACTGCTTCTTTGTGAAGGATCAACAAACACGAGCAACGCTTCTGCAAGGCACCATTGAAGACGGATTGTATGTCTTTCCCTTGTCAGCTACTAAGCCTACTCCAAAAGCTCACTCCACCACCACATCTACCTTTCACCTCTGGCATTCTCGGTTCGGTCACCCGTCTTCTCGCACCACTCAACAAATGCTCCGCTCAATTAATGTCGCTTGCCCCATTTCTTCCGGTTCCCCTTTTCGCTGTGTCGCCTGCTCTCGTGCAAAAGCGCATGCCCTACCTCATCCTCAGTCTCCGTCCAAAGCTACTCAGCCCTTTGGGCTTCTGTTTTTGGATTTGTGGGGACCGGCCCACACCATATCTTCAAGGGGTCACAAATATTATCTATCCATATTAGATGACTACTCTAACTTTGTGTGGATTTTTCCCATGACTAGTAAAACCACCACTTCATCTTATGTGCAGTCATTTATCTATTTTGCTCAAAATTATTTTTCAGCTCATATTAAATCCATACAAACTGATAATGGTACGGAATTCAAGCCTCTTAAACCTTTCTTTGCTAAAATGGGTATTAATCATAGACTCACTTGTCCTTACTCTCATGCTCAAAATGGTAGCATTGAGAATCGCCATCGTCACATTGTGAACACCGGCCTTGCCCTCCTCGCTCATTCATCCTTGCCTCTATCCTTTTGGGATTATGCCTTCGAGACTGCTGTTTACCTCATAAATCGTCTCCCTACCCCCACATTGAAAAATCAATCTCCCTACCACTTACTTCACAATCAACCACCCGATCTCAAATTTCTTCGGGTTTTTGGCTCTCTTTGCTTTCCCAATCTTCGTCCATATAATCCTCACAAACTCAACTTCCGCTCCACTCCATGTGTGTTCCTGGGATATGCCTCCAATCATAAGGGATATATATGTTTTGATTATGTCTCTCACAAAGTCTATCTCTCTCGGGATGTCCTCTTCCATGAGTCACAATTTCCATTTCAGTCTTCCACCCATTTTTCAAACAATTCTCAGCCAACGTCTACTGGCCCATCTTGTAGCTTACCACTCCCCCCATCTCTGGTATCACCACCCTCACCAGCCCATATTTCACCAGCCCATATTTCACGGCCCATTTCGGAGCTTCCCTCACAAATTGGTGACACCACATCTGCCACTCCTTCAAGCCCAACCCCTCATCAGCCCACTTCTTCATTACCCATTGATTCTTCTCCAAACACCGTTATCTCACACAACTCTCATACCTTACCCTCTTCCTCTTCCCCTCCTATCGATCCTTCACCACCAGCACCACTACCTCCACGATCAGTTTCAACCCGCTCACAACACAATATATTCAAACCTCGCATCCGTACCGATGGTACCATTCCCTGGCCACCTCCATCGGCTTCATCCACCAAAATTGTCCCAGAGGAACCCACCTCCTTCAGTCAAGCATCATCCTTTCCGGAATGGCGGGCTGCAATGTCTCAAGAATTTCATGCCCTACTTTCTACTCATACATGGTCCCTTGTCCCACCTCAACCAAATCTTAACCCACTTGGCGTTAAATGGGTCTTCAAGACCAAACGAAAATCTGATGGCACTCTTGAGCGACGAAAGGCTCGTTTGGTCGCTAAGGGGTTTAATCAAGTTCTGGGTGTTGACTATACTGAGACTTTTAGCCCTGTAATTAAACCATCCACCATTCGCCTGGTCCTTACCTATGCAGCCATGTCCAACTGGTCTGTCAAGCAGATTGACATACAAAACGCATTTCTTCATGGTGACCTGACTGAAGACGTTTATACTACTCAACCACCAGGTTTTGTTAATCCTCAATTCCCTACTTATATCTGCAAACTTCATAAATCTCTTTATGGCTTACGACAGGCTCCCAGAGCTTGGTATTCCAAACTGAGTGACACTTTGCTTCACCTCGGTTTTACAATGTCCAGGGCTGATAGCTCTCTCTTCACTTATCATACCAAAACTGAATCTGTGTTCATTCTTGTTTATGTTGATGATATCCTGGTTATTGCCTCTTCTGATTCACTTGCAAACAGATTTATTTCTTCAATTTCCACTCATTTTCCAGTAAAAAACCTTGGTGATTTACATTTCTTTCTGGGTGCTGAAGTGTCCCGCAACTCCTCTGGATTCCATCTCTCTCAATCAAAATACATTCGCACTCTTCTGCAATCTACCAATATGCATCTTTCTAAACCAGTCTCTACACCTATGTCCCTTAATTGTGATCTTTCAAACACAGATTCCCCTCTCTTTCATGATCCCACTCTCTACAAAAGCGTTGCAGGTAGCCTTCAATATCTCTCGTTCACACGTCCTGATATTGCATTTGCAGTCAACAAAATCTGTCAGTTTATGCATCAACCTCGTCAACTCCACTGGCAAGCCACCAAACGCATCCTTCGTTACCTCAACTCCACCATTTCCCTCTCCCTTCATCTCTCCTCCACACCAAATCCCTCCCTTGCTGGTTTCTGTGATGCTGATTGGGCAGGTGACCTCATTGATAGACGCTCCACTGCTGCGTATTGTATATATTTTGGCTCCTCCTTGATATCCTGGTCGTCCAAGAAGCAGCCGACTGTGTCTCGTTCGTCCACTGAAGCTGAATACCGTGCCCTTGGTCAAACAACATGCAAGCTCATCTGGCTTCAACATCTTCTTGCTGAGCTACGGGTCTTCTTACATCATCCACCGATTCTCTGGTGTGACAATTTGGGCGCCACATACCTTGCAGCTAATCCAGTCTTTCATCACCGAACCAAGCACATCGAATTGGACTATCATTTTGTTCGAGAAAAGATTGCAGCAAAAACCCTTCAGGTGGCTTTTATAACTTCAAAAGATCAGATTGCTGATGCCTTAACAAAACCCCTTACATCCGCTCGGTTTCAGCTTCTTCGATCTAAACTCTCACTCTGTGCCGTTTAGTTCGAGGGGGCATACTAGGACCATAGCCCATCCAATGTAAAGGCCCATAGCCCAAATGCTATCTGACCTATCTCTATATAATCAGTGCAATGTAACAGTGAAATGAAATCAATAATATACAGAAAATATCTTCTCATAGAATTCAGTTTTAGTAATCAGTTTCTTCTTTTCACCAGAAGACGAAATCTCCATCTTTTTCAGAGGATTTTGTGGTAGCATGAGGAGAAATGGTTTTAAGTTATAGTCGATCCTCGAATGTGACAATAATTAATTCTTCAATTTTATAGTCAAGGAAGAAATTAAAGAGGAAGTCAGATAAGGAGGCTCATGCAACCATTGGATTCTTATATGAATATAGTTTTTAAAGTAGATATGCATCCGTCAAAGAGGATTCACTGGATTTAACTAAACCACGATCAATGTCATCTGCAGGCATTTACTAATATAATAATAAGTATATCATGTGATTATAGCACAAATAGGGATTATTAAACTTGTATTCCCTAGATCATATATATTTATGTATAATTAATCACCTGGAAAAGATGTTTAGGTGTAGTTTTTTAACAAAAAGAAACCTTCCATTGGATCGAGGGATAAATATCATAAACTGAAGTGCTCTTCTTACGTAATCACAATCAAAGCTTAACTATCAATGTATTTATTGTTCTGTATATGAGAATTAAAGAACGGTAATGTTGGAATTACAATTTATTTAGGTTCATTGATATTAGTGGGGTTTTTTAATCCTAGTAAAATTCTATATTTAATGTTTATTATAATCCTAATAGAATTATAATTTAATTAACACAAACAAAAAAAAAAGTTAATGCAAAACTTTCGTGTGATAGTGTCCGGATGTAGTCACAATTCGTGGCAAACTAGGTAATCAAGGTTCTATTTTTTCTTTGATTGCATTCTAATCCTAAAAATTAGTTCAAAACTCCGTTCTTGCAATCGACGGGGGACAGAAAATGACAGAAAATCTCCGGTGGAGAAATTTAACAGGACATATTTCTGGTTCTAGAAGATGCAGATCAAGTATTACATGTACGATAAAGATTTGTATATACCTCTGAAGGAAAAAACTGAAGGACAACAACTTGAAGTTAGTGAACAAAAAAAAGATGTGTGTGATACATTTGTTGTTGTCCAAAAATGTTGCGCATCACACGAAAATTCGGAAAGGACGAAGTAGATTTTGGAAACCCTATATATTATGTATGAGAAACCTTATGCAATAATAAGCGTTCGCTTGATGCGGAGGATGTTTAACCTACAGATGGTAGAAAACGTAGTAATATCTAATCGCCTGAAATTCGGTATTATTATCGCACAATTGAATTTTGTGTCGATAAAACTTGAAGATAAAATGAAAGACTTGACCATGTTGCTCTCTCTTCTAGAAAGTTGGAGTAGAATAGTTACAGTTGTAAGTGTTTCAATAGGGAAGGAAAAGCTCAAACTTGATATATGATGTAAGAAATCTGATTATCATCAAAGATGACCGCATGAAGAAGTCGGGATCTACTTTATGATCAACCTTGAACACATGAAACATGGGAAGATCAAGATCAAGATCAAGATTGAATCGGGGCAAATCAAAGCCGAAAGGAACTGAAAAACCCAAAGAGAAATGCAAGATCAAGTGTTGGAATTGTGATCAGAATGGTCACTACAAGAATGAATGTATTACAACACTGGAGAATAAGTTATAAGTCCTTGGACACGTCAATGAAATATTCCGGATCTAGATCAAGCTGAAGCTCAACTACTCCTTAGTTGAAGTGCGAATGCGATTGAAGAAGGGTTGCGGAAGCTTAGAGATGGAGGCGGAAGTTGAATGGATGAGTCGATCTAGATTGATCGATCAAGCCTTGAAGTGGGTCGGTTGAGTTGGTTCTTGAAGAACCCTCGAATGTGGTTGAGTTTGGATCGAAGATCCAAAAGAAGAACTTTGAGAGGATTGGAAGAGGGATATATGCTCAAGTAAGTAGGAGGAAAATACTTCTCAATACTTAATCAAATTGAACAAGATTTACAAATGAGTCAAGCATCCCCTTATATAGTTGATGAAGTCCGTACAAAGGGTCGGAAATTAAATGACGGAATTAAAGTCGGAATTTAAGTTCCGAAAATGAAAAGCCTAAAAATATGAAAGGTTGGAAATTTAAGTTCGGAATTAAATTTCCGAATTAAATTCCGAAACCAAAAGTCTAATCTTAAATTCGGGAAATTAAGTTCCGGAAATAAAGTCCCGGAAATTAATAATTCGAAAATAAAAAGACTTATTATTACAAAACGCTAATATGCGGAAAATGCGGAAAATGCACCGGAACGGTGCCAGCTTGACAAGCTTCATGTCATAGTGGCGTAGAGGCACGGTTTGCAACCAATGGGTCCGTGACAAGCAACGGTGCAGCTAATGATGGAGCCGGTAGCTTGAGCGATTGCCTTTGCACGGGAACGGGTGAGCGGTCCATCGTAGCGAACCCGGAGTGCCTTGTCTTCCTCATCTTGGGACATAGGGGTCAAGGGCGCATCAGTCCCCCCATCTTGGATGTGAAACGTCCCCGTTTCACCGTCGTCAAATAGGGGCTCAATGTAAGGTGCAAGATCCTTGACATTGAACGTCGGGTGCACGCCATAGTCGTCCGGAAGCTCCAACTTGTATGCATTCGGGTCATGATAGGATAAGATGCGGAATGGTCCATCACCGCGGTCCGAGAGCTTGCCTTTGCGGCGAGATAGAAAACGCTCCTTCCTTAAGTGGAGCCAAACAAGATCACCGGGCTCGAATGAGAGTGGACGACGCCCTTTGTTGCGTTGTAAGGCAAGTTGATCGGCATGCCGTTGGAGTTGTGTCCTAGTCCGCTCATGAAGCTCAATGATGTGAGCGGCACGACTTGCTCCGGTGATGTGTTCTCCGTCTTTGAGTGGACGCGGAGTGAAGTCCATCGGGGTGTGTGGATTAAGGCCGTAGACAACTTCAAAAGGTGAAAGCTTAGTTGCCGAGTGTCGAGACCTATTATAAGAAAACTCCACAATAGAAAGTAAGTCCTCCCACTTGCGTGGGTTGTTCCTAAGGGTCGCTCTAAGTAGAGCGACGAGAGTCCGATTGGTCACCTCCGTTTGACCATCGGTTTGGGGATGATAGCTACTTGAAAACAACAAGTTGGTACCAAGTTTCCCCCATAAGGTTCTCCAAAAATACCTCACAAACTTTACGTCCCGATCACTAAGGATGGAACGCGGTATTCCATGTAAGCGCACAACATTGTCAAAGAAGAGGGTAGCTACTTCGCTAGCATTTTGTGTGCTCTTACATGCAATAAAATGTGCCATTTTTGAAAAACGATCGTCTACCACGAAAATGAAGTCTTTTCCTCGTTTTGACATGGGTAGGCCAACCACAAAGTCCATAGAAAGATCCTCCCAAGGTCCCAATGGTATAGGCAAAGGAGAATACAATCCATCCGGACCTTAGCGCGATTTTGCATGGTGACATGTGATGCAACTTGTGCAAAACCGTGTCACATGCTTGCGCATTCGGGGCCAAAAGAAGTGCTCTTGTAGAGCGGCGAGAGTCTTGGTAGCACCGAAGTGACCACGACCCTCATGGGCCTCCTTTATCAACAAATGACGAATACTCGAGCGCGGGATACAAAGCTTGCCCGCACGGAATAAGTAGCCATCGTTAATAAAGAAAGACTCATGCTCTCGGAGGTCAAGGCATTGAGCAAATATATCCTTGAAGTCAAGATCCGTGGCATATAACTCTTTGATAAGAGCAAAGTCATGGATCTTGGCGTCCATATGCACAAGAAGGATATATCGGCGAGAAAGGACGTCGGCTACCACATTCTCTTTACCTTTCTTATGTCGAATGACATACGGAAAGGTCTCAAGAAATTCTACCCAACTAGCATGGTGCCGACTCAAAGTAGTTTGATCCTTGAGATACGAAAGAGCCGCATGATCCGAATGAATCACGAACTCCTTCGGCTACAAGTAATGTTGCCATGTTTTTAGACAACGAACTAAAACATATAGTTCCTTGTCATAAGTTGGATAGTTGAGTGAGGAACCGGAATGTTTTTCACTAAAGTAAGCAATGGGCCGATTCTCTTGTAGGAGAACCCCCCAATGCCCACATTAGATGCGTCACACTCCACCTCGAAGGTTTTCGAAAAGTTGGGGAGTTGGAGTAGTAGCGCATTACAAAGACTGTCTTTGAGCGACTCAAACGCTCGAGCATGGGTGTCACGCCACTCAAATGTGACACCTTTATTAGTAAGCTCATGTAACGATGCCGCTGTCGAGCTAAAGTCCTTGACAAAGTGTCGATAGAAGCCCGCTAAGCCGAGGAAGGCTCGGACCATGGTGGCCGTAGTAGGAATAGGCCACTCCCGAATAGCGCGAACTTTTGATTCGTCCACTCGTAGTCCGTCCTTAGACACGACATAGCCAAGAAAAATTGCGGTGTCCGAGAAAAAGACACATTTCTCCAAATTGACATATAATTGCTCTAGTCTAAGACACTCGAGCACTTGGCGAAGGTGCTCGATGTGTGCATCCAAAGACTTGCTAAAAACTAATATATCATCAAAATATACAACTATGAAAATACCCAAAAACTTGCGCAAGACGTGATTCATGAGGCGCATGAAGGTGGATGGTCCGTTGGAGAGGCCAAATGGCATGACAAGTCACTCGTAGAGGCCGTGCTTCGTCTTGAAAGCCGTTTTCCATTCGTCACCTTCGGCCATGCGGATTTGATGGTACCCGCTTCAGAGGTCAACCTTTGAAAAGATGGTGGCGCCATGGAGCTCGTCCAACATGTCATCTAAGCGCGGGATCGGATGACGGTACTTGACGGTGATTTGATTGATGGCTCGGTAATCGATGCACATCCGCCAAGATCCGTCTTTCTTGGGCACAAGTATGACCGGTATGGCACATGGAGATAAGGACTCACGGACATATCCCCGGTCTAGGAGCTCTTGGACTTGGCGTTGTAGCTACTTAGTTTGGACTTGCACGGTATGCGGCACGGTTGGGCAAAGATGCGTTGGGCACCAAGTCGATTTGGTGCTCAATTCCTCGGATTGGTGGCAAGCCGGGTGGTAGTTTGTCGGTCAAAATGTCCTGAAATTCGGACAACAACAAGGACACCTCGTGTGGAACGTTACTCGGGTCATGAGAAATGAATAAACAAAAAGGGACAAGTAAGAAACAAGGAAACTTACCTTTCATGACCGGTGTCAAATTATGCCGTCGAGCCAATAGAATTCGTGGCTCACATCGCCCTTGAATGGTAGGAGCGGGAGGTGCATGTGTAGGGACAATGCTCTTACTACCTCTTGCTTCGGTAGCATGAATCTTAGGGCCGGAGGTACGGGAGCCGGAACCATCCACAACATCGGGAGAGGTTCGAGGAGAGTCCAATGTTGGCGGTACTTTAGTTGTGTCATCGATAACTTGTTGTCTCTTTCGTTCTGCATAGTCAACTAAAATTTCCTGTGAAGTCATAGGCAAAAGTGTGATCCGTTTTCCATTATATTGGAACATGTACCGGTTGAGATAACCATCATGAAAAGTTTTACGGTCAAATTGTCATGGTCGTCCCAACAATACATGTGTGGCGTCCATTTTGATAACATCACAAAGGACCTTATCAACATAGGCGCCAATAGAAAACGTCACCCACGCTTGTTGTGTGACGGTGTCACTTGCCTTATCGGAAATCCATTGGAGTCCGTAAGGTTGTGGGTTGGGGGTTGTAGGTAACTTAAAGTGTTTCACCACTTTTTCGTTGATAATATTACAACACGAACCCCATCGATGATTAGAGAGAGACTAGTGTTATTGACCAAGCAACGAGGGTGGAAGAGATTCTCGCGTTGGTCAATAGGGAGATGCTCTTTTATAGCCAAAATGCGACGAGAGACAAGAGCAAACTTACCTGGTTGTGCCGGACCGCAAGCAAGTTGGTCATCGCATGGCTCCATGCCATAGTAGGGGTCGGCATCTTGGTCATCTTCCAAGAGGATATCACCATTATATTCTTCTTTGCCATCGTCATATGATGGGTTGGCAAACATCACCCGCTTGGTGTTCGGGCAATCACGTTGAACATGACCAAACCCACTACATTTGAAACATACGGGTTCTCTTGGGCGGGCCACCGTTTGAGATCCTTGTTGGCCTCGACCCGGAGGCGTTTGTGGTTGAGCAACGGTGCCACGGTATGGTGTTTTCTCGGTACCTGCTTGCCGGGTGGGTTGACTCATCCGTGGTGATCCTTTAACGGCTCCGGAATCTATAGGACTAGAAACATCTCGAGAACAGGAATTAGTCATATAAGATTATTGACTAGTGGAAGAGTTATACCTTGAATATCGAGGCGTTTCTAGTTGTTGCTTATGAAGTTTCATGGCGGCATGACATAAGGCTCCCAAGTCCTTGTATGGGACAATCTCGAGGGGGCGCCGTATTGACGGATTAAGGCCACTCATGAATTTGGTTTGAAGGGCGGAGGCGGAGGCCGAGATGCCGACCTTCATATGCATATCCTCAAGCTTGGCTAAGTAAGCCACCGGAGTAAGACTTCCTTGTTGGAATTCGGCAATTTGCAACCGCATGTCGTTTTTGAAGTCGTCGGGCACGTACTTCTTTGTCATGACATAGATCAATTGATCAAATGTCGCAACCGGTGCACATCCTCGGTTCTCACGGTTGGTCTCGTACCGGTTCCACCAAGATTTAGCATCACCCTCAAAGTAAAGGGTCGCCGCTTCGATTTTCTCATATTCCTCACAATGGCAATGTTTGAGAGCTCTTTTCATATCCTGTGCCCAATCAAGAAAAGCACAAGGATCATATTCACCAAAAAATATCAGAAATTTAATCTTACCTTCCCTACAAGCTCGGTAGGGATCCGGTCGGGGTGGTGTCATGTATGCCTCTTTGTGATGGGCTCGCCGGTGACTAATCGTTATGCCGTTGGCGCCCGTGATTAGGTTGTGCATGCCTTGGTGGGTTAGGAGGAGGCAACCATTCTTCTCCTCGATCTTGGTTCTCAAAAGGCTCTCGGATGGGTGGGTGTCATGGACGGACATGTGCCACCCGTTCCATGTCCGACTCATCATCGGAGAACTCGTCAAAGTCATCTCTCTCGTCATACTCTTCATAATCATGATACATCGGTTGTCGGCTATGCCGTTGGCGGCGTTGTCCGGACCGGTCATTCTCGGGACGTTGAGAGCGTTCATTTGTTTGATGATGGTACCGGTTATCAACCCGGGAGGGACGGTTGGTGCGTTGGGCACTAGATGGAGGCGGGGAATTGCCATACTTACGTCGGTTGTGCTCATAACGCTTGTGCCGATTCTCCGGGTCAACATATAGCAAATCATTCGGAGAAGGGTCAAGGTGCATGTCACCTTTATTGTGGGACTCATGACCGTCATCTTGTAAGGGCCTTTGATTTTCAATGACAGAGGCAAGCCGTCGACCGTTAGATGGTTCGGCTCCCAATATACCTTTGCCTTTGCGACGTCCATCGGATGTTGAAGCATCGACCAAGGTTCCATTTGGATTCGGTGGGGCGATCGTAAGGGTAAGCATTTGGGCCTTCAAAGCTTCAATTTCTTGCCGAAGTGAGGCATTTTCTTTGGTCAAAGTAGTGAGCTCTTGCCTTTCACGAGAGTCCTGAGAATTTTCCATTTCGATGTTAGTCATAACTCCAAAATTAGAGACAAATTTGCAAGCAATCAAATGAGCAAGGTGACAAGTTAAGTCAATGTTACCCAAGTTCAAGTGCGTTAGGGTTCTACCTTTGGGAAAGCCGTTTGGCGGTTAGGCAAGGAAGGCAAATCCAACAAATTTGAACCAAAATGCACACAAAATCAAAAGAAAATTGCAACTTGTAAGAAAATGGAGAGATAGGAAATGGACGGATTGTTTATCGGCAAGTTTTACTTGCTTTGGTCTTTGACCTTTTCAAAAATCTGATTTTTCGGATGGACCGGTTTGCCGGACGTCTTTTACTTTTGTTTTTGTGGAATTGTTTCTTGTTGAAACTTTTGAATGCAACATTTGGAATGCAAGAGATGAATCCACTTTTTCTTTTGAAAAAAATCCGTTTTTTGAAGAGTTTTTTTTTTGTTTTTGGTTTTTGGAATATCGAAAGACGCGATATCCGATTTTGTCAACAAAAAATCCCAAGAAAATGGTGAGAAATTGATCAACAAAAATGTCAGATTGGATGAGGAAAAACGTTTTTTTGATTAATGGTTTGATGGCAAACCAAAAATCTCCTAAATTTGCTTTGCAAAATGGATCGAGAAAAAAAAAAAAAATTTTCAAGAACGTGGATGAAGATGCGAAGAATGAGATGAAGATGATGATGAACAAAAGGCAAAAGGATGAATGATGATAACGCACAAAAACAAGAGTAAAGAAAACTTAGCTTAGATCCCTTTGCTCTGATATCAATTTGATGCGTCCTTGGACACGTCAATGAAATATTCCCGATCTAGATCAAGCTGAAGCTCAACTACTCCTTAGTTGAAGTGCGAATGCGATTGAAGATGGGTTGCGGAAGCTTAGAGATGGAGGTGGAAGTTGAATGGATGAGTCGATCTAGATTGATCGATCAAGCCTTGAAGTGGGTCGGTTGAGTTGGTTCTTGAAGAACCCTCGAATGTGGTTAAGTTTGGATCGAAGATCCAAAAGAAGAACTTTGAGAGGATTGAAAGAGGGATTGATGCTCAAGTAAGTAGGAGAAAAATACTTCTCAATACTTAATCAAATTGAACATGATTTACAAATGAGTCAAGCATCCCCTTATATAGTGGATGAAGGCCATACAAAGGGTCGGAAATTAAATGACGGAATTAAAGTCGGAATTTAAGTTCCCGAAATGAAAAGCCTAAAAATATGAAAAGTTGGGAATTTAAGTTCGGAATTAAGTTTCCGAATTAAATTCCGAAACCAAAAGTCTAATCTTAAATTCGGGAAATTAAGTTCCGGAAATAAAGTCCCGGAAATTAATAATCCGAAAATAAAAAGACTTATTATTACAAAACGCTAAAATGCGAAAAATGCGCCGGAATGGTGCCGGCTTGACAAGCTTCATGTCATAGTGGCGTAGAGGCACGGTTTGCAACCAATGAGTCCGTGACAAGCAACGGTGCGGCTAATGATGGAGCCGGTAGGTTGAGCGATTGCCTTAGCACGGGAACGGGTGAGCGGTCCATCGGAGCGAACCCGGAGTGCCTTGTCATCCTCATCTTGGGACATAGGGGTCAAGTGCGCATCAATAAGTCTGCAAATTCGGCTGTAAAGGAGATTACTGACGCATGAATCTTGAGCATGAGCAACCCATTGGGTTCTCGGGTGTTGGGTTATAGAGCTTTGGTGCACTCGTGCAACAACATTGACTTAATGGAAAGATATACCCAATAAGATTTTGGAAAGATCTATCATTTTGATAATGAACCCTTAGGTGTTGTCAGGAAAAGAGTTGTTCATATCTACACTCCAAATGGATATGAGTTGCACTTGCATAAGGAAAGACACTGTGGGCCGTTAGAACATGGAGGCTATGTTGTAACTTTTCTGGGTTTTGACTACATATGGGAGAACCACCAAGTGATGGATTTGCACTATATTTTTCAGTGCGATGACAATTACAATAATAAATGTGGGTATATATAGGGGAGTTAAAATCTTAATTCTACTACGATAATAATAAACACTAAAAAATAGAATTGTATAAGGATTAAAAAAAACCCTAATACCAATAAGCCTAAATCAACACGGTTCATTCGACTTCATAACCTAATAATTTCCCACCTAGAGATTGTTCTAAATCATAATAGTCTTCTTCGATTGCTACCTACATCTAATGATAGTGTAATCTTCAACTCAGTTATAAAGGTTTATTGAAGCTATACAAAAATTCAATTTCTTTAAAGTCACCACCTTTGTTCAATTCAACCAGACTGAATTTGTTCATCAAAGGGCTGCTTTACTATAATTATTTTAAGCACTATAAAAATGTGATTAGTCGAAGCACTAAATGAAATTTATTTGGTATGATCCGAAAGCCAAGCACAACCCAGAAAGGTATATAGAAAATTGAATTGTAATGATGCCATGATGATACATAAATAAATTAATAAAATACTGTGTTAACCATGTTTAAGAGTTTGATCTTACAATTTCAACCATAAGAAAATAGTTGTGCTGAGAACAAAAGGAATATTCAGCAAGCAACTGTGTCATGTCCCTATATTTTTTATTGTAGCTCCATAAATAATACTTCAAAACAACATGATAAAGCATACAATATGAGTCAATGTTGACTGATTTAATTTGTACCAAACATAATTTAACGTACGTATAGAATAATCTAAGTTTTCCTTTCGCTTTACTCTTTCAAATAAATACTTCCTACCAGATAACATTTTCTTTAAAATTAAATACTAAAGAAAGATGAAGCATATGCTATCATTAATATTATTGAAATAATCGCATACGTGATAGTTGATATAATATATTTTATCATTCATCTGAACTACATTGTTCTTCAACCACCCAAATTTCTCTTATGTTCTCCCTCTACAACCTATGCCTTACCTTTATCCATGATCTTAAAGTTACAATACATGAAAAGAAGCAAATGATATGTTAGTATTGATTAATTGATTTCAATTTTTGTATGTAGTTTAGTTTTATTTTTATTAGTGATGTACTTTTCAATCAAAACGTAAAATGATTGGAGCAAAAGTTTTTCTTACTTGAGTTTCTGGCCAAGATTTCTTGCTTATTTGTTACCATCTTTTCAAGAAACGTATTTATATACTAAAAACCGACGCCTTTAAATCTAAAATATAATACACATTAACTCGTGATACGATTTAAATATTTGAGCTTAACACCCGGATGACAACCTATGTTAACTCCACCTTGATGAATATGTTCACTTTTGTTTTTGCAGGATGATAGATGACAAATGAATGGCAGGTTTTTTTTATCAAATATCAATATTTATATACATGGATATACGTGGTTGTGGTTGTTAATTATGTGCGCAGATTTTGTGGGACAAACAAACTTGAAATAACCAAGATTTGATGCAGAATTTGTGGGTTGTTCTTCAAGATTCAAACAACCAAGATTCACACAGATTTTGTGGAAACTAAACATCCAAGATGCATGCAGATTTTGTGGAAACAAAATGGCCAAGATATGTGCAAATATTGTGGGATCAAATTAAATCAAACGGCTACAAAATATGTTCCTACAACAACCCTATAAAAGAGACAATCAAGCAATGAAGAAAGCAACGGTTACACATATATCTTCAAGCTTTCTTCATCTACATCGGGTGTCATGTTCTCGATTGTTATCGGTTATATTTCCGTTGAGAGTTCAAGTTAAACACAAGAGCGGTATAGGAATATCTTAAGTGTTATACTCAGTGTTACTCTACGAAGTGACTAAGCTATTGTTCACTAGAACTGAGTTGACTAGATCGTAGCGGTGAGGCTACAAGTGAGAGAAGAAGTGAAGTTCTTCTAGGTTGTATCTAGTACTCTAAAGGAAAGCGAGATAATAGATAGTTGAAATCCTAGGGTCGGAAATCCTAGGCGGAGACGTAGGCGTTAGAGCCGAACTTCGTATATATATCGTGTGTCGATCTTTCTATTTACGCACTCTATTTTACTTGAAATTGTGACCAACCATTTTACAGGTTGAAGACCTTAAAATCCACTTCATGACCTTGAGATACAGTTTACATCACAGGTTTCGAAGGTCGACTTCAAGGCCTTGAGAATCATTTCAAAGCCTTGACATCTACAATTGCGAAAAGTTTTCATACTCTATTCAACCCCCTTCTAGAGTATCTTCTTCCTTAGTCTATCTCCTACTCGGTTTTTCAATTGGTATCAAATCTATACTCACATATAATTTGATTTAACCATCGGTGAGACTAATCATGAATTATGTAGGTGATGGAGGATTCGCACAAGGAAGATCCACCATTCGACCACCCCTTTTCCGTGGTAATAATTTTACACATTGGAGATCTCTAATGCAAATGTTTATTATGGATCAAGGTATGTAATTATGGGACATCGTCCAGAAAGGCCCAAAAGTACCAACAAAGACGAATGCTACTAGAGCTATTGTGCCTAAAGAGGAGAGTGAATACTCTAAAGCTGATTTGGAGAATGTTGCTAAGAACTACAAAGCTATGAATCTACTCTACTGTAGATTGGATGCAAATGAGTTCAACTGTGTCTCATCATGCAAAAGTGCAAACGAATTATGGGACAAACTGGTGGTGACATACGAAGGAACAAGCCAAGTAAAGGAGACCAAGATCAGCATCTTCCTAAGGCAGTATGAGTTGTTCAAAATGACACCCAACGAGACTATAAAGAAAATGTTCACAAGATTCACTCAAATTGTGAACAACCTAGACTCTATCGACAAAATCTTCACAAATGAGGAGAAAGTCAGAAAAATCCTAAGAAGCTTGCCCAAGAAAAAATGGGGACCAAAGGTGACTGCCATCGAGGAAGCTCAAAATCTAAGAACTCTACCTCTAGATGATTTACTTGCGAAGCTCATCACTCACAAAATGGTCCTTGATGAAGAAGATGGTGAACTATTTCAAGTGTGAAGAATTTGGTTTTAAAATCTAAAAAGGAGGATAATCCATCAGAGGATGGAGAAAGTGATGAAGACGAAGAAGACCCTTTTACTTTAATTACAATAGGACTTGATCGAATTTTGAAGATGAAGAAACACTTTTCAAACAAAGAGTATCTTTTATCATCAAAGTATAAAGGTAAGTATTCTAACCCTAGTAAGAAATCTAAGGTACTAACTTGTTTTGAATGTGGAGAAACAGATCATCTAGTAAAATATTGTCCACAACAGAAAAGGTACAACAATCGGAAGAATGACCAAAAGAAGAAAGCGTTGAGTGAATTTGATTCCTCTAGTGATTTAGATTCTGAAAATGATCAAGCAAATCTATGCTTGATTATTGGCCAAACAAAGAATCCAAATCGATACCTTGAAGGAGTGGTAAGCAATTTAATGTCTAGACATACTAAAGTACTCTCCGAATTCCTGCTAAACATGCTCATAAATGAAAAGAATTACATCGTTAAAAGTAGGTCCTTGAGAGAGAGAAGCTATTGGAACATGAGAAGAGTATGAGTGATTTGTCACTGGAAGTTGAAAATCTCAAAACTTCGCAGTCAGTCCTTGACACTTATGTCAAGGCCCTTGAATCCAAAAATTTAATTCTATAGGAAAATTTTTCTTCTCTACATCACCTCAACGATGATCTAGAGAAAGAAAAGATTGAGCTGATTGAGAAGTGTAGACACAAGAAGGCTGCACTCATTCAATTCACTCTTTTAAAGCTAATCTCAAAAGGATGATGATTGAACAACAATCTTCTCTTAACAAGAGTGGTCATGGATACAACAAGAATTTTTCAAGAAAAACAGTTACCACTTTTGTTAAAACTAAAGGAAATTTAAGTACACCCACATGTTTCTATTATTGCAAAAAAGGGACATGTCAAATCAGCTTGTCCATATAGGAGAAATGATCCTTACATCATATGAAGTATTTTTCCCATTTGTTTAAGAGAACAAGTGAAACAAATTTGGGCTCCTAAAGGGACTAGACTACAAAACATGGTTCACCCTGATTATGGATCAAAATTTGTCATTTGGTCTAGCCGGAAAAGTTGATGTTTGGTTGTTTTGCAAGATATCACCATGATTAAGGAAGCATTATCGTAAAGGGAGGAATGTCTACTAGTTTATAATGCTTATCTGATTGTCCTCTTTCAAATTCAGTGGTACCCTCTTTGATTTCAAGTTCTTGAAGTCTGTTTTTCCTGGACTTACATTTTCTAATTTCAAGGTCTTGAGTTTTTGGTCTTTCAAATTCGGTGGTACCCTCTTTGATTTTTTGAATTTCTGGTTTTCAAAACTTTTTCCTCCCCTTACATGTTGGAAAACAAAAAGGGGGAGAAATCACTATTGATTTTGGGTGCACTATGATATGTGTTATACTATTATTATTTTCTACACCATTGATATTTGTTTTGTCTTCTATCAAGGGAGAGATTTTTAACTCCACCTTGATGAATATGTTAACGTTTGTTTTTGCAAGATGATGGAAGACAAATGAACGGTAAGTTTTTTCAAATATCAATATTTATATATATATGAATATATATGGATGTGTTTGTTATATATGTGCGCAGATTTTGTGGGACAAATAAACTTCAAACAACCAAGATTTGATGCAAATTTTGTGGGTTCATGTAAGAGCCTTAGTCTTCGAGAGATACCGCACTTGCGCCTCAGTTGAGACGCAACTGCTGTGAGCCTTTGGAGCTGCAAAGGACAGCCCCTGCACCCTGGCTGGCCGCCCCTACTACCAGGCCAGTCGCCCCTACGGTTTATGGCGGGATGCAACCATCTTCTTTGACCCGAGCCCTTGCTTTTGACCCTGCATCCCTTTATAATCTCTTCTTCTCTTCCAGGTGAGGGTTTACCTCATTCTCTCTCCTGTTCCTGTTCCATCTCTCTCACGTTCATCTTCTCCTCTCTTATCCCTTGGATCTCTTTTTGAGCTTCCTTGAGCTTTGATTGAGTTTGTGAGAGTCTTTGATGGCTTTGTTGTGGATTGTTGATGGTTGATGGTTTTGTGCCTTGTTGAGCCAACTTGGAGGTCATGGTGAGAGTTTCTACATCTGCATAGGTTCATCTTGGTAAGCTTTCATGGCTTCCTTCCTTCATTCTTCCATCTTCCCTCCTCTTCTATTCTTCTAGCTTAGATCCCCTTAGATTGGATCTTGTTCCATCCATGATTGGCATATGTTGATGTATATATATGTATGTTTCTGTATGTATGTGTGTTGGATGAAGAAGGAGTGAAGGAATCGAAGGAAGGAGTGAAGAAGGGGCTGACTTGGTGTCCTTGTTGTCCAGCCGCCCCTGCGCCACTTGCAGCCGCCCCTACGCCGGACAAGGTCCGCCCCAGCGCCTCCTGGAACCGCCCCTACGGCCACCTACAGTCCAGCCTTGTGTTGGTCTTGTTGCAGGTGTGTGTGTTGCTTCTAGGCTTGCTTTAGGATGCCTTTGTTCCCTCCTTTCCTAGTGTAAGTGTATAGGTTCATGCTAGATGTGTGAGGAGGTGTTTTGATGAGGTTATGATCGGTATATGCCATGTACGGCCTTTGAGGTTTATTAGGTTGTGATGTTAGGTTGAGGATGCTCCTATGGATCCCTTGGGTCTAGGTGTGACCCCTTTGATTGATATGAGATTGATATATATTTATGCCTTGTTATTAGGCAGTGCCCCTCTCAGGAGTGGAGATTGATTGTGGTTGAGGTTGATTGAGGTTGAGGTAAGTCCATAAGACTTACTTAGCTACCATCTTGATATTGGGTGTTTGCATGAGTGATGTGTGCATTATATGTTTGCTATGATAGCATGAGTTATCGTTATTACTGACCTATGTTTTATTGGTTGCCCCGTATGCGTGGCTGTGATAACCTTTCCCTTTCATCCCGGCGTGGAGTATGGGAGGTTCTCTGACGTCAAGCCAGACTGACTTTATAGGAAGGGCGCAATCAACTCCCATAGGGTACACGAATTGTGTGACCGATACTAGTACAACTGGCTAGCAGGCCCAGAGGTGAGGATGTATCGGTCCTCGTGTCACATACTTTCATCTATATATATATAAACGATTGGAGTGAATGACTATTATATAAAGATGATAAATGGGTAAATGTGTGATAGCATGCTGATGTGTTTATCTTTCTATGATTGTGTTTGTGCTTATGCATTACCTTATAGATGTATGGTTAGATAATGGTTTTGTACCATGTTGTAGATGCCCTATAGGATAGGCATGCTGTTGAGTGATCTGGTAGGGTGGCAGACTGAGGACCTCTCGTACATAGGATGATTGTGGTCTTTTGGGGTTGTTATGTTTCCCTCCTGCGTGAGGATGATATTTTGTTACCTCATGTGTAAGGATGTTGTTGTTTATACTTGGCTATGATGTTGTTACCTTTTGGTTGTACAATTTATACAGGTTTATGCATTTGTTTTATATATGTCAGTGCCATGTTGTAAGGTCTAGTGAACTTGTTGTCAAGTTAGGGTCAAGATTCACTGTGAGATCCTAGCCCAATGACGCACTCCGAGTCCCGCGGATTCGGGGTGTTACACTTCAAGACTCAAACAACCAAGATTCACACAGATTTTTTGGAAACAAAACAACCAAAAGTCATGCAGATTTTGTGAAAATAAAATGGTCAAGATATGTGCAGATTTTGTGGGTATGTTCCTACAACTGCCCTATAAAAGAGACGATCATGCAGATTTTGTGAAAATAAAATGGTCAAATTAAACTTCAAACGGTTACAAAATATGTTCCTACAACTGCCCTATAAAAGAGACGCTCAAGCAATGAAGAAAGTAGCGCTTACACGGATATCTTCAAGCTTTCTTGATCTACATCATGTGTCTTGTTCTCAATTGTTATCGGTTATATTTTTGTTGCGAGTTCAAGTTAAACACAAGAGCGATATAGGAATATATTAAGTATTATACTCAGTGTTACTCTACGAAGTGACTATGCTATTGTTCGCTAGAACTGAGTTGACTAGATCGTAGTGGTGAGCTTACAAGTGAGAGAAGAAGGAAAGTTCTTCTAGGTTGTATCTAAGACTCTAAAGGAAAGCAAGATAATAGATAGTTGGGATCCTAGGGTCGGAAACTGATAGCATGAATTATAGTCTATATTTTGGGGTTTGTTTAGACGTTTTATCTTTCATAATCTGCATGTTTGTATGTACATTATGTGATTTTACTACCATTTCATCTACCCTTGCGAGAATCGAGGTCTACACCTAGTTTCGTTGTAATTGCAGGTAATATGGTACGTTTTGCATTGAAAAGGAGCAAAAGGAGTCAAGAGTCATTTGGAGCTACATTGAGGAGCAAAAAGGAATCCTTCAGGAAGCATAGCCATGGATTAAAGATTTACTTTGGACCAGTTTTGAGAGATTCTACACTCAGTCATGATCACCTCGGTTGCCTAGAGATTCATCTCGACCGAGGCGATCCAGAGACACCGACTCGACCGAGGCGAACACCTAGGACGCGGCGAGAATATTTTATTCTTGGCTGAGATCTTTTAAAATTGGAAAGTGATCTTATATTTTTGGGCTGAGCTTCTAGAAGGAAGGAGATATGCAGAATCATATATTTTACCTATATTTATGGGATAATATCTTCTTAAGATTTCTTATCTTTGGAGGGTTATTTTTCCTATAAAAAGGGTTGGATTTTCCACAAATCCAACATCCGCTTACAGTTAGAACATCCCGCATACGACGCAGCAGCCGCATCCTACTCCAATTTGGGAGATTCGAAGAACCTTTTTGAAGGTTGAAGGAAGATTGAAGACTATAGCTTTATAGCTTTTTGGAGGGTTTTGTAAGATTGTCTTCAATTCTTTTCCTTGTTGTCTTGTCTTGTTGGATTATTATCCAAGTAACGATTTTGTGTGATATTTGATTCAGTTATTGAAGTGTTTTCATTAAATTCTTCTTTGTTCAAATATTCACCTTCTTCCCATATATTTAATACTTTCATTATGATGATGAGTGGCTAATTTCCTTGTGTGATTCTAGGGTGATTGGCTGAAGGTTGTGGGAAAAACAATGATAGAATGATCTTAATCACAGTAGGACCCTGAAAGTTCGAGTCTTTAACCTTAACCCTAAGCATCTCGTTCAGTCGATGAACATCTCGGCCGGGGTGGAAACTGGCTGACCGAGGTGGCTTATCCGATCCTTAACTGAGAGTTAATGTGTTAGAGTTTGCCAAATCCTATTCTTATTATACCTTTCTGGTTCAAAGCAAGCTTAGGATGAGACTTACCCGGTAATTCCTTAGTTTGTATACCAACGATCATAAGTTTAGGTAATAAAGGCTTGTCCTTTATTGGGGTTTGAGTGTGCTTCCATCCCATCTTTGTGAGTTAGCCTGAGACTTACCCGGTAAAGGTTGATTCTATTCCCTTAGATGGTGTGTTAGTTTGAGGCAATAGTTCTTTATCTTAATTCCTTGAGACTTACCCGGTAATAGGAGTTACGGTTTGGGATTAGTGTGTAGTGAGACTTACCCGGTGATCTACTCCACTTTAGAAACACCTTCCCCATGCAAAAATCTCAACTTTGTCCGCTTATCTATAGATCTTGAGTTGGAACCACAACTAGATGCTTTAATCCCTAGAATTGCATGTTTGCTTATTTGACATCTTATTCATCTTTGATTGTATACTTGCTCTTGTGGTTAGCATTAACACTAGCATACCGTATTGGACTTTGTTTCACTAAGTCCCTGTGATCGACCCCTGGAATTTTCTTGCTTTTACTACGATTGACCCGTACACTGCGGGTTCGCATCCTTGTTTTAAGCTTAAGTCTAGGGTTATAAATTTAAAGCTTGCACACACCGTTTGGAGCGAACAAGTTTTTGGCGCCGTTGCCGGGGATTTGGTCTAGACCGAGCCGGTACGGTTTGCTCTTGGGGCATTTGCCCCGTGTTGTCTTACCACTCTACTTGAGTGACTTTTGCAGGTTCTTTCTTAGGTATATGCGAAGAACCCGCACTGGAAAAGAAATCGTTCCTTACGATCCCGAACCAGAAAAGACATACAAACGACGCTTAAGAGAAGCGAAGATGGCCCAACAAGACGATCACGATCTTTTGGCCCAATTGAGAGAGACGCAGGAGCAGCTACGTCTCAGTAAAGAAGAGCTAAGGCAGGAAAAAGAAGAGAATCAGGCCAGGAATGCAGCAATCGAAGCTGAGATTGCAGCAATTCGGAACCAGATTCAACCTCGACCGATGCAGGATCCAGTAATTGATCCTCGACCGAGGCAGGTCCCAGTTCCTAACGCCCCGGCCGATGTGCATCCACTTCGGATGCCAGTCCGAGATGTTCTTCTTGCAGGAATTCCACAAACCCTAGGTCAAAGGATGGACCCTAATCAACAGCTGAGGCGTCCAGGAGTGAACCTAGGAGATCCAGCGGACCATGACTACGAACTTCGACCACAAGTTCTAGCGATGATTCGCCAATGTCAATTCGGAGGGCTAGAGAAGGAGTCGCCGCATCAACATCTTCAAAACTACGAGATCTTGATGGAGACCTTGCGACCTCCCAGAATTGAAAATAACAACTACAAGCTAAGACCTTTCTACTTTTCTCTTAAAGATAGAGCTCTTACTTGGTATCAATCTCTTCCTGCAGGAAAGATCAGCACATGGGAAGAGATGACTACGGAATTCTTGACTAAATTCTTTCCCCCCTCAAAGACTGCTGAAATGAGAGGGAAGATCAATGCTTTCATCATGAAGGACAAGGAGAGTTTGTCCAAATCATGGGAGCGGTTCAAGGATATCCTTTTGGATTGCCCACATCATGGGATTCCAAAGATAGAGTTGCTGGAGATCTACTTCAAAGGACTGGACGGAAACACCCAGTTCAATCTCCAACTACTCTCCGCCGGTACATTTATGGATATGGCGGTTGACGAGGCTTGGGATTTCATTGAGAAGCAAGCCTTGCACATGGAGAAGTACACCCACCAAGGAGCTGAAGGTGGAGTTAAAAGAGTCAACTTTCAAGAGACTCAAACCAACAACAACCAATTCACGTCCTTGAAGAACGACGTGAAGCAATTGAAGGAGCTATTGATGGCTCAAACTAAGCGGGAAGAGCAAGGGCAAAGGAACAACAACAACTACAACAAGAACGGGTACCGTAACAACAACAACGGACCCCGAAACAACAACTACAACAACAATAGAGGATCCAATAGCAACAATTGGAGAGCGAATAATAACCAAAACAACGGTAACAATTATTCAAACTCCAACTCTAATGATTCCTCTAACCCTTTCCTCTCTCCTCCTTCTTCTTCTTCTACTCCATTGAAGAGCCAAGGGCAAGGATCAAGTTCGTCTCAGCCGGAAAAGAAGGACGCAGTCCTGGAGGCGATCTTGATCAAGCTTAGTGCTATGGAGAATTCTATGACTTCATTTTCGAGGGCCCAAAAATCCTTCGAACAACAACTTGCTAATAAGGCGAATGAAGCGCCAAGAGATCCAGGGAAGCTTCCAGCAAAGACGGAAACTAACCCTAAGGGCCAGTGCATGGCCATCACGACGAGGAGTGGACTCAAAACCACAAATCCAGTACCTCGCTCGACGCAGACCACCTCGGTCCAGATCCAGTCGAAGAACACCTCGACCGAGATGCCAACCGAGGCGGTGCAACAGAAAGCAGGAGGAACAACTGAAGCCTATGTTCCACCTCCTGCATATAAACCACCACTTCCATTCCCCCAGTCCAGAGCCAGAGCACATCTTGACAAGCACTTTGGTAAGTTCCTTGACTTGATGAATAAGCTCCATATTAATATCCCTTTCCTTGATGCTATTTTAGGTATGCCCGCCTACGGGAAGTTCTTAAAGGAGATCCTATCAAGGAAGAGGAAGCTGGAGGATGTTGGTGAAGTTAGGATGACATCTAAGTCTTCGGAGCTTATAAAGATCATGAAGGAGAAGATGCCACCTAAGTTGAGAGATCCCGGCTCATTTTGCATTCCCATTCAAGTTGGGGATGTCACTTGTGAAGCCCTATGTGATCTAGGAGCCAGCGTGAGCATCATTCCGCTGGAGCTATGCATTAAGATCGGTCTTGGAGAGCCCAAGCCGGTCAAGATTCGACTTTACATGGCGGATCGCTCCATCACCCATCCCGTGGGCATTTTGGAAGACGTTCCGGTCAAGTTAGGTAACTTCTATCTACCCATAGATTTTGTCGTACTTGACATTCCCGCAGATTATCCTGTTCCTATCATTCTCGGGAGGCCATTTCTAGCAACTTCGGGTTGCAATGTGGATTGCAAGAACGCCAAGTTGAAATTCAACGTTGGTGGCGATGAGGTGGAGTTCGCACTACTTGCAGCCATGAAGGGGGAGCAACTAACTGATGATATCTTCAACATCTACGATGAAGAAGAATCAAGAGAATTGGTGAGCTCTATCCTTATTAATGATCCACTCGAAAGAGTTATTAGCTTCAGTTTAATGGAGGAAGGTATAGATGCTTCTTGTGATGCAGATATACGGAGCCTGAAGGCACTGGAAGAAGATCCAGGAGCCATGACTGAGAAGCTGATCCAGGAAACGAAGATTTCCAGCCTCGGATCCAGTAGCAGTACCTCGACCGAGGCACTTTCTGGACTGAGCGAGGCGTCTGAAGAACACCTCGGTCAACGCCTTTGCGCCTCGACCGAGGTCGATAGAGAGACAATGTCAACTGAGATTGCTGAGAATGACAATTTTTCTACTCCCTTCTCTGACATTTACCCACAGTTGGCGGATCATTCTCTCCACCAACTTTCTGATAATAAAAGTCCTTGGTATGCTGATATTGTGAATTATCTTGTTTGCCAGGAAATACCACCCGGATTGACGTACTCCCAAAAGAAGAGATTCCTCAAGGAAGTACGACATTACTACTGGGATGAGCCGCTGCTATTCAAGCGCGGACCGGATGGGATGCTTCGAAGGTGCATTCCGGAAGACGAAGTTAATAGCGTCATAAAGCATTGCCACTCACTTCCATGTGGAGGGCATGCTAGCACCGATAAAACATGCGCCAAGGTGTTGCGTTCCGGTTTCTTTTGGCCTACATTATTTAAGGATGTGCAATCTTTTGTTGTTTCTTGTGATGCATGCCAAAGAACAGGGAACCTATCAAGGAGGAACGAGATGCCACTTAACAACATCCAAGAAGTAGAAATCTTTGATGTATGGGGGATTGACTTCATGGGACCTTTCCCATCCTCCGGAGGAAACCTCTACATTCTCCTTGCAGTGGATTACGTCTCTAGATGGGTCGAAGCCATCGCTTCTCCCACTAACGACGCCAAGGTGGTTGTGAAGTTCTTGAATAGAACTATCTTTCCACGATTTGGAACTCCACGCATCATCATCAGCGATGGAGGAACGCATTTCATCAACCGGAAGTTTAAGGCACTTCTATCGAAGTATGGGGTAACCCACAAGGTATCAACCGCTTATCACCCTCAAACTAGTGGACAGGTCGAGATCTCAAACAGAGAAATCAAAGCAATTTTGGAGAAGACCGTCTCTAGGACGAGGAAGGATTGGTCCATGAAATTAGACGATGCTCTTTGGGCGTACAGGACCGCATTCAAGACTCCCATAGGCACCACCCCTTATAATTTGGTGTATGGGAAATCTTGCCACTTGCCCGTTGAGTTGGAGCACAAAGCATATTGGGCTATCAAATGGTTGAACTTTGACATTAAGGAGGCTGGTGAGAAGCGACTATTGGAACTTAACGAGCTGGAAGAGCTGCGTTTGAACGCCTACGAGAATGCCAAGATCTACAAGGAAAGGACGAAGAGATGGCATGACAAGCGTATCGTTCCAAAGGAGCTTAACGAAGGAGACTTAGTTCTACTCTTCAACTCCCGCCTCCGTCTTTTTCCAGGTAAGTTGAAATCTAGATGGACCGGACCTTACGTTGTGAAACATGTCTTCCCTCATGGTGCAGTTGAGATATGGGGTGAAACTAGCGGAAGCTTCAAGGTCAACGGTCATAGACTTAAGAAGTACCAACCGGAAACGCCGGTTGAGGAGGTCGCACCGATCTACCTCCTTTGAGACGCACTATGGTCCAGCTAGCGACCTTAAATCAAGCGCTTCTTGGGAGGCAACCCAAGGTATTGTTTTCTTTCCCGTTTTCTAGTCTAATTTAGATAGTTTTTGTTTTTGCTTTGCCTTGCTTTGCTTTGTTTTTGGTGTTTTAGACAGATAACAGGAAGGAGCACTCCAGAAAAGGGAGAAGTTCGAGATTCTGATAAGAAAGAAGTACCTCGGTCACTGTCAGAACACCTCGACCGAGTTGATTCTTGAAGCAACCGAGGCGACTAGGGTTTCTGCAGAACCGCCTCGGTCCGTACCACCTCGGTCCAGTCGAGACCATCTCGACCGAGGTGACAGCAGATCTCGCGACGGTATAAAAAGCGAAAATTACTTTTCACTTTTTATTTTTTACCCATTTCGACCGCGGCGACAAGAGCATCTCGTTCTCCTCCGTTTCTCGCTCTTTTTCGACGATTTCTGTTCCAAAACGCGATTAAAGGGAAGAGGAGTCGATTGCAACCACAGATCTGCAAGAAATCTGAGCATTTTCGACCGAAACGAGGTAAACGAAGTTCGAAAACCCTAACTCCTCGTTTGCTGTTTATTGGGCTTTGGTTGCCCTTGATTCTGCTGAGGAAACCCATAAGTACCCCTTAGGAAGCAATTGTAGTGATTTTAGGGGGAAAAGAACTGGAAATCTGAGAATTGGAATTCGAACTGCTACGCCTCGGTCCAGTCGGCCTGCATCTCGACCGAGGTGATTTCTGGAACTTGTCAGTCGACCGAGGTGATCTGACAGATTGATTTGTGAAGATGAGTTCAGATAGGATACTAGCCCTGAGAGATAGATCTTCACCTTCCCCTTCCCCTTCTTCTTCCCGACCTTACCGCCCGGTCATCCACGAGAGATGTCGGGTAGATTATGAGAGGATAGCGGGCCGTCCGGTTATCGCACCGCGATTTCTGGAGGTATCCGCTTTTGACTGCCTAGGGTTAGAGGCTGACCTTAGGAGGATGATAGCTACAGTCGGGCTGGATCAGTTTTCTGAGATCCGAGCCCCAGCCTACATAGAGCCGACACTAGAGTTCGTCAGCTCCTTCTCCTACCTACCCACAGAGGGATCTGTGAAGTACCGGCTGATGAGCCGGAACTTCATAGTTCCATTAGAGATATTCAGAGAGATTTTCAGCTTTCCTACCCCTACAGCTTAGACTTCCCCTCCCGATCCGTAGCTAGGGAGTTTTGGGGTCAGATAGCCCACATCACCACTCACGCAGACAGATGGCGCCCTGGAGATTCCAGGGAGAAGGTCATTTTCCACCCAGCTTTCAGACTCGCCCACCGGATATTCAGCGAGATGCTTCTGGCGCGTACTGAGACGCCCCAGAAGATCAGACAGGGGGAGCTATTTTCGCTGTACTGCATGGTCACGGGAGGATACCCGGACTTTGGCTTGCTCCTGGCAGAGGATCTGCACAGGATCAAGGCCAAAGGGAAGGGTGATATTTGCTGTGGAGGTCTAGTCACCCACATCGCCTCCTACCACGGGATGGATCTCAGTATCTGCACATTGGCGGCGGCTCCGAAGCCGCTGGGTCTGCAGGAGATGATCACGAGGCGGATTCTTGTTCCTCGTGGGTTGACTACTCCGTATGTTGCCATGCCTTGGGAGCGGACAGCGCCTCAGGGCATCAGATGGTCTGCACAGTTTTCGGTCTTCGACCCACATTTTTGGCAGACAGCATGGGCCCCGCTGATGGAGGACTACAGAGAGGGAGCAGCTGCAGCTGCTGAGGAGGCTGAGGAGGCTGATGAGGAGGATGATGACGAGACAGTTGATGAGAGAGGAGGCGGCGTCCCGATGGACACAGGGACAGATACAGCTGGGACGAGCGCGCCTCCCATTATTGATTTGGATGAGGATGAGGAGGATACTGAGCCTGCACCTGCTGCACCTCCCGTTAGATCTACTAGACGTCGGACACGCCGTCACAGAGATGCAGAGGCTCATCGTCGGATCGACGATTTGACAGAGCAGATGATAGACTCATATGCTGCCCTTACAGTAGACATGCATGAGAGGTTTGCCGCCCAGCACCGACACCTTGACAGCTGGACTCAGCAGATGTTGGAGGGGCAGCACTATCAGCGTAGGATGATGGAGCTACAGTTCCAGCAGACTATGGGCTATCCATTCGATCCGACCCAGTATCCTTATGTACCACCACCACCACCACCGGATCAGGACTACTGAGGAGCTGCAGAGTTTTATTTATTATATTTTTATGCAGTTCGGCTCTTTATCCGGTGAGTCCTCCTTTCTTTCAGACTTTATTTACACCCACTGGGACAGTGTGTCTCAAGTATGGGGTATTTAGTTGATGTATTATCTGACTTATTCGACTCATGATGTATTATTTGACCTTTGATGTATTATTTACCGGATATTTTCATATTCATGCTTTATCTGCATTTATATGTTTATCTGAGATTGCATGCATACTTACAGGTTATTTGATTGAGAAAAACGTCGAAACCGAAAAAAAATGGTTTTTCTTAAAAAAAAAAAATTTTTTGACCTCGACCGGGACAGTTCTGGCAAAACGAGGTGTTTCACCTCGGTTGAACCAAGAACATCTCGACCGAGGTGGGTTAACTGAGAGTTTTCGAAAACAATTTTTGTGTTACTTATCTGGATATGATCTCGGTGAAGATTTTGTTTACCGACTGGATTTAAATTCTTTATATGTTTGAAATGTTTTATGATATGTTTAAGTTGCTAAATGCTTTGTTTGAAATTATTGGCATGTTTAATACTTTATTTTTATCCAAATTATGTTGAATTTGAAGGTTGACACCGCAGCATAAGTTCTCTCACGTTCTTCTTGGAAAGACCAAGGCAATTCATTCTTCTTCTTCTTCTTCTTGATCATGCTTAGCCCCTCATATACATATTGCCTCCCTTTACCTATCCGGGAATTTGGAAGCAAGCGAAGTGGTGAAAGCAAGTCAAAAGTTGAGAAGTGGCTGAAAGTGAAAGTGTTAGAAAGCAATAATAGGTTTGGGGAAGTCAATCATGAAGATGAGTAACTCGGCACCATTCACATAGCCGGGTGTTTGTGTCTTGCCAAAGTCGGATTGAGCGATATTCCTAACGGGTCATGGTATGTGCATCAAGGGTTTGACGCATCTCAAGAAATTGATGATTGCGGATTTCCTAGGCTTCGGTTATTGTGCACCTCTATCCATGCATCCCAAAAAGTAAAGTAAAAGAGAAAAAAGTGTGAAATAAGCAAAGCTTATTGGTGGAAGATGTTGCAAGTCAAAGTGAAAGTGAAGTTCATCCTTTTCCCGGATTCTAGCACCACATTACCTTACATGCATCCCTACCCTACACGTTTCTTGACCTTTCTTTTGGGAAGCCCTTGAGACCTTGAGCTTGTTGATTAACTTAGCGGTTTAAATCGGATTATACATGATTAATTTTGATAATTATGATTTATTATGCATTCTATGATTTTATGCAAAGATGAACAACTTTCCTATATTTATAAAATGTTTTGATCATATTGAGTTTTTAATTTCCAGGAAGTACTCTCTTAGAGTGATCTATGATAGTTGCACACCATAAAAATATTTTTGAAGGACTTCTCATTGATTTTCTTGACTTATAATCCATTCTATCTTAATTTCTATATGAGGAACTTGCTTAGGGACAAGCAAGGGCTAAGTATGGGGTATTTTGATAGCATGAATTATAGTCTATATTTTGGGGTTTGTTTAGACGTTTTATCTTTCATAATCTGCATGTTTGTATGTACATTATGTGATTTTACTACCATTTCATCTACCCTTGCGAGAATCGAGGTCTACACCTAGTTTCGTTGTAATTGCAGGTAATATGGTACGTTTTGCATTGAAAAGGAGCAAAAGGAGTCAAGAGTCATTTGGAGCTACATTGAGGAGCAAAAAGGAATCCTTCAGGAAGCATAGCCATGGATTAAAGATTTACTTTGGACCAGTTTTGAGAGATTCTACATTCAGTTATGAGTCACCTCGGTTGACCAGAGATTCATCTCGACCGAGGCGATCCAGAGACGCCGACTCGACCGAGGCGAACACCTAGGACGCGGCGAGAATATTTTATTCTTGGCTGAGATCTTTTAAAATTGGAAAGTGATCTTATATTTTTGGGCTGAGCTTCTAGAAGGAAGGAGATATGCAGAATCATATATTATACCTATATTTATGGGATAATATCTTCTTAAGATTTATTATCTTTGGAGGGTTATTTTTCCTATAAAAAGGGTTGGATTTTCACAATTCGAACATCACGCTATACCGTCGATCAGGGTTTACGCAGCAGCAGCAGCCGCATACTCCAAGTTGGGAGTTGTTGAAGAACCTTTTTGAAGGTTGAAGGAAGATTGAAGACTATAGCTTTTTATAGCTTTTTGAAGGGTTTTGTAAGATTGTCTTCAATTCCCTCATTGATTGTCTTGTCTTGTTGGATTGCTATCCAAGGAACGCTTTTGTTTGTGATATTTGATTCAGTTATTGAAGTGTTTTCATTAAATTCTTCTTTGTTCAAATATTCACCTTCTTCCCATATATTTAATACTTTCATTATGATGATGAGTGGCTAATTTCCTTGTGTGATTCTAGGGTGATTGGCTGAAGGTTGTGGGAAAAACAATGATAGAATAATCTTAGATTCCAGTAGGATCCTGAAAGTTCGAGTCTTTGACCTTAACCCTAAGCATCTCGTTCGGTTGATGAACATCTCGGCCGGGGTGGAATTCTTCTGACCGAGGTGACTTATCCTTTCCTAAACTGAGAGTTAAGTGTTAGAGTTTGCCAAATCCTATTCTTATTACACCTTTCTGGTTCAAAGCAAGCTTAGGATGAGACTTACCCGGTAATTCCTTAGTTTGTGTACCAACGATCATAAGTGTAGGTAATAAAGGTTTGTCCTTTATTGGGGTTTGAGTGTGCTTCCATCCCATCTTTGTGAGTTAGCCTGAGACTTACCCGGTAAAGGTTGATTCTATTCCCTTAGATGGTGTGTTAGTTTGAGGTTATAGTTCTTTATCTTAATTCCTTGAGACTTACCCGGTAATAGGAGTTACGGTTTAGGATTAGTGTGTAGTGAGACTTACCCGGTGATCTACTCCACTTTAGTAACACCTTCCCCACGCAAAAATCTCAGCTTTGTCCGCTTATCTATAGATCTTGAGTTGGAACCACAACTAGATGCTTTAATCCCTAGAATTGCATGTTTGCTTATTTGACATCTTATTCATCTTTGATTGTATACTTGCTCTTGTGGTTAGCATTAACACTAGCATACCGTATTGGACTTTGTTTCACTAAGTCCCTGTGATCGACCCCTGGAATTTTCTTGCTTTTACTACGATTGACCCGTACACTGCGGGTTCGCATCCTTGTTTTAAGCTTAAGTCTAGGGTTATAAATTTAAAGCTTGCACACACCGTTTGGAGCGAACAAGTTTTTGGACGAGGAAGGATTGGTCCATGAAATTAGACGATGCTCTTTGGGCGTACAGGACCGCATTCAAGACTCCCATAGGCACCACCCCTTATAATTTGGTGTATGGGAAATCTTGCCACTTGCCCGTTGAGTTGGAGCACAAAGCATATTGGGCTATCAAATGGTTGAACTTTGACATTAAGGAGGCTGGTGAGAAGCGACTATTGGAACTTAACGAGCTGGAAGAGCTGCGTTTGAACGCCTACGAGAATGCCAAGATCTACAAGGAAAGGACGAAGAGATGGCATGACAAGCGTATCGTTCCAAAGGAGCTTAACGAAGGAGACTTAGTTCTACTCTTCAACTCCCGCCTCCGTCTTTTTCCAGGTAAGTTGAAATCTAGATGGACCGGACCTTACGTTGTGAAACATGTCTTCCCTCATGGTGCAGTTGAGATATGGGGCGAAACTAGCGGAAGCTTCAAGGTCAACGGTCATAGACTTAAGAAGTACCAACCGGAAACGCCGGTTGAGGAGGTCGCACCGATCTACCTCCTTTGAGACGCACTATGGTCCAGCTAGCGACCTTAAATCAAGCGCTTCTTGGGAGGCAACCCAAGGTATTGTTTTCTTTCCCGTTTTCTAGTCTAATTTAGATAGTTTTTGTTTTTGCTTTGCCTTGCTTTGCTTTGTTTTTGGTGTTTTAGACAGATAACAGGAAGGAGCACTCCAGAAAAGGGAGAAGTTCGAGATTCTGAGAAGAAAGAAGTACCTCGGTCACTGTCAGAACACCTCGACCGAGTTGATTCTTGAAGCAACCGAGGCGACTAGGGTTTCTGCAGAACCGCCTCGGTCCGTACCACCTCGGTCCAGTCGAGACCATCTCGACCGAGGTGACAGCAGATCTCGCGACGGTATAAAAAGGAAAAATTACTTTTCACTTTTTATTTTTTACCCATTTCGACCGCGGCGACAAGAGCATCTCGTTCTCCCCCGTTTCTCGCTCTTTTTCGACGATTTCTGTTCCAAAACGCGATTAAAGGGAAGAGGAGTCGATTGCAACCACAGATCTGCAAGAAATCTGAGCATTTTCGACCGAAACGAGGTAAACGAAGTTCGAAAACCCTAACTCCTCGTTTGCTGTTTATTGGGCTTTGGTTGCCCTTGATTCTGCTGAGGAAACCCATAAGTACCCCTTAGGAAGCAATTGTAGTGATTTTAGGGGGAAAAGAACTGGAAATCTGAGAATTGGAATTCGAACTGCTACGCCTCGGTCCAGTCGGCCTGCATCTCGACCGAGGTGATTTCTGGAACTTGTCAGTCGACCGAGGTGATCTGACAGATTGATTTGTGAAGATGAGTTCAGATAGGATACTAGCCCTGAGAGATAGATCTTCACCTTCCCCTTCCCCTTCTTCTTCCCGACCTTACCGCCCGGTCATCCACGAGAGATGTCGGGTAGATTATGAGAGGATAGCGGGCCGTCCGGTTATCGCACCGCGATTTCTGGAGGTATCCGCTTTTGACTGCCTAGGGTTAGAGGCTGACCTTAGGAGGATGATAGCTACAGTCGGGCTGGATCAGTTTTCTGAGATCCGAGCCCCAGCCTACATAGAGCCGACACTAGAGTTCGTCAGCTCCTTCTCCTACCTACCCACAGAGGGATCTGTGAAGTACCGGCTGATGAGCCGGAACTTCATAGTTCCATTAGAGATATTCAGAGAGATTTTCAGCTTTCCTACCCCTACAGCTTAGACTTCCCCTCCCGATCCGTAGCTAGGGAGTTTTGGGGTCAGATAGCCCACATCACCACTCACGCAGACAGATGGCGCCCTGGAGATTCCAGGGAGAAGGTCATTTTCCACCCAGCTTTCAGACTCGCCCACCGGATATTCAGCGAGATGCTTCTGGCGCGTACTGAGACGCCCCAGAAGATCAGACAGGGGGAGCTATTTTCGCTGTACTGCATGGTCACGGGAGGATACCCGGACTTTGGCTTGCTCCTGGCAGAGGATCTGCACAGGATCAAGGCCAAAGGGAAGGGTGATATTTGCTGTGGAGGTCTAGTCACCCACATCGCCTCCTACCACGGGATGGATCTCAGTATCTGCACATTGGCGGCGGCTCCGAAGCCGCTGGGTCTGCAGGAGATGATCACGAGGCGGATTCTTGTTCCTCGTGGGTTGACTACTCCGTATGTTGCCATGCCTTGGGAGCGGACAGCGCCTCAGGGCATCAGATGGTCTGCACAGTTTTCGGTCTTCGACCCACATTTTTGGCAGACAGCATGGGCCCCGCTGATGGAGGACTACAGAGAGGGAGCAGCTGCAGCTGCTGAGGAGGCTGAGGAGGCTGATGAGGAGGATGATGACGAGACAGTTGATGAGAGAGGAGGCGGCGTCCCGATGGACACAGGGACAGATACAGCTGGGACGAGCGCGCCTCCCATTATTGATTTGGATGAGGATGAGGAGGATACTGAGCCTGCACCTGCTGCACCTCCCGTTAGATCTACTAGACGTCGGACACGCCGTCACAGAGATGCAGAGGCTCATCGTCGGATCGACGATTTGACAGAGCAGATGATAGACTCATATGCTGCCCTTACAGTAGACATGCATGAGAGGTTTGCCGCCCAGCACCGACACCTTGACAGCTGGACTCAGCAGATGTTGGAGGGGCAGCACTATCAGCGTAGGATGATGGAGCTACAGTTCCAGCAGACTATGGGCTATCCATTCGATCCGACCCAGTATCCTTATGTACCACCACCACCACCACCTGATCAAGACTACTGAGAAGCTGCAGAGTTTTATTTATTATATTTTTTTATGCAGTTCGGCTCTTTATCCGGTGAGTCCTCCTTTCTTTCAGACTTTATTTACACCCACTGGGACAGTGTGTCTCAAGTATGGGGTAGTTGATGTATTATCTGACTTATTTGACTTATGATGTATCGGATATTTTCATATTTATGCTTCATTCTGCATTTATATGTTTATCTGAGATTGCATGCATACTTACAGGTTATTTGATTGAGAAAAACGTCGAAACCGAAAAAAAAAATGGTTTTAAAAAAATTTTTGACCTCGACCGGGACAGTTCTGGCAAAACGAGGTGTTTCACCTCGGTTGAACCAAGAACACCTCGACCGAGGTGGGCGTAACAGAAAATTTTCGAAAACGATTTTTGTGTTACTTATCTGGATATGATCTCAGTGAAGATTTTGTTTACCGACTGGATTTAAATTCTTTATATGTTTGAAATGTTTTATGATATGTTTAAGTTGCTAAATGCTTTGTTTGAAATTATTGGCATGTTTAATACTTTATTTTTATCCAAATTATGTTGAATTTGAAGGTTGACACCGCAGCATAAGTTCTCTCACGTTCTTCTTGGAAAGACCAAGGCAATTCATTCTTCTTCTTCTTCTTCTTGATCATGCTTAGCCCCTCATATACATATTGCCTCCCTTTACCTATCCGGGAATTTGGAAGCAAGCGAAGTGGTGAAAGCAAGTCAAAAGTTGAGAAGTGGCTGAAAGTGAAAGTGTTAGAAAGCAATAATAGGTTTGGGGAAGTCAATCATGAAGATGAGTAACTCGGCACCATTCACATAGCCGGGTGTTTGTGTCTTGCCAAAGTCGGATTGAGCGATATTCCTAACGGGTCATGGTATGTGCATCAAGGGTTTGACGCATCTCAAGAAATTGATGATTGCGGATTTCCTAGGCTTCGGTTATTGTGCACCTCTATCCATGCATCCCAAAAAGTAAAGTAAAAGAGAAAAAAGTGTGAAATAAGCAAAGCTTATTGGTGGAAGATGTTGCAAGTCAAAGTGAAAGTGAAGTTCATCCTTTTCCCGGATTCTAGCACCACATTACCTTACATGCATCCCTACCCTACACGTTTCTTGACCTTTCTTTTGGGAAGCCCTTGAGACCTTGAGCTTGTTGATTGACTTAGCGGTTTAAATCGGATTATACATGATTAATTTTGATAATTATGATTTATTATGCATTCTATGATTTTATGCAAAGATGAACAACTTTCCTATATTTATAAAATGTTTTGATCATATTGAGTTTTTAATTTCCAGGAAGTACTCTCTTAGAGTGATCTATGATAATTCCACACCATAAAAATGTTTTTGAAAGACTTTTCATTGATTTTCTTGACTTATAATCCATTCTATCTTGATTTCTATATGAGGAACTTGCTTAGGGACAAGCAAGGGCTAAGTATGGGGTATTTTGATAGCATGAATTATAGTCTATATTTTGGGGTTTGTTTAGACGTTTTATCTTTCATAATCTGCATGTTTGTATGTACATTATGTGATTTTACTACCATTTCATCTACCCTTGCGAGAATCGAGGTCTACACCTAGTTTCGTTGTAATTGCAGGTAATATGGTACGTTTTGCATTGAAAAGGAGCAAAAGGAGTCAAGAGTCATTTGGAGCTACATTGAGGAGCAAAAAGGAATCCTTCAGGAAGCATAGCCATGGATTAAAGATTTACTTTGGACCAGTTTTGAGAGATTCTACACTCAGTCATGATCACCTCGGTTGCCTAGAGATTCATCTCGACCGAGGCGATCCAGAGACACCGACTCGACCGAGGCGAACACCTAGGACGCGGCGAGAATATTTTATTCTTGGCTGAGATCTTTTAAAATTGGAAAGTGATCTTATATTTTTGGGCTGAGCTTCTAGAAGGAAGGAGATATGCAGAATCATATATTTTACCTATATTTATGGGATAATATCTTCTTAAGATTTCTTATCTTTGGAGGGTTATTTTTCCTATAAAAAGGGTTGGATTTTCCACAAATCCGATCATGCTTAGAGGCTGCATACACCGCATACAACGCAGCAGCCGCATCCTACTCCAATTTGGGAGATTCGAAGAACCTTTTTGAAGGTTGAAGGAAGATTGAAGACTATAGCTTTATAGCTTTTTGGAGGGTTTTGTAAGATTGTCTTCAATTCTTTTCCTTGTTGTCTTGTCTTGTTGGATTATTATCCAAGGAACGATTTTGTGTGATATTTGATTCAGTTATTGAAGTGTTTTCATTAAATTCTTCTTTGTTCAAATATTCACCTTCTTCCCATATATTTAATACTTTCATTATGATGATGAGTGGCTAATTTCCTTGTGTGATTCTAGGGTGATTGGCTGAAGGTTGTGGGAAAAACAATGATAGAATGATCTTAATCACAGTAGGACCCTGAAAGTTCGAGTCTTTAACCTTAACCCTAAGCATCTCGTTCAGTCGATGAACATCTCGGCCGGGGTGGAAACTGGCTGACCGAGGTGGCTTATCCGATCCTTAACTGAGAGTTAATGTGTTAGAGTTTGCCAAATCCTATTCTTATTATACCTTTCTGGTTCAAAGCAAGCTTAGGATGAGACTTACCCGGTAATTCCTTAGTTTGTATACCAACGATCATAAGTTTAGGTAATAAAGGCTTGTCCTTTATTGGGGTTTGAGTGTGCTTCCATCCCATCTTTGTGAGTTAGCCTGAGACTTACCCGGTAAAGGTTGATTCTATTCCCTTAGATGGTGTGTTAGTTTGAGGCAATAGTTCTTTATCTTAATTCCTTGAGACTTACCCGGTAATAGGAGTTACGGTTTGGGATTAGTGTGTAGTGAGACTTACCCGGTGATCTACTCCACTTTAGAAACACCTTCCCCATGCAAAAATCTCAACTTTGTCCGCTTATCTATAGATCTTGAGTTGGAACCACAACTAGATGCTTTAATCCCTAGAATTGCATGTTTGCTTATTTGACATCTTATTCATCTTTGATTGTATACTTGCTCTTGTGGTTAGCATTAACACTAGCATACCGTATTGGACTTTGTTTCACTAAGTCCCTGTGATCGACCCCTGGAATTTTCTTGCTTTTACTACGATTGACCCGTACACTGCGGGTTCGCATCCTTGTTTTAAGCTTAAGTCTAGGGTTATAAATTTAAAGCTTGCACACACCGTTTGGAGCGAACAGAAACCCTAGGTGGAGATGTAGGCGTTAGAGCCAAACTTCGTAAACATATCGTGTATCGATCTTTTTATTTCCGCACTCTATTTTACTCGAAACTGTGACTAACCACTTTACAGGTTCAAGACCTTGACATCCACTTCAAGGCCTTGAGATAAAGTTTACATCACAAGTTTCAAAGATCGACTTCAAGGCCTTGAGATTCCTATTAAAGCCTTGATATCTGCGATTGCGAAAAGTTTCCATACTCTATTCAACCCCCTTTTAGAGTATCTTCTTCATTATTCTATCTCCTATTGGGTGTAACACCCCAAGTTCTGGGAACTTGAAGTGCTACGGGCTAGGACCGCACAATGGGTCCTGACCCTCAGAGTAGCAACAGCAAACGGATCTTACAACAAGGCACAGACGAATGAAAGCCAAAACTTAATATAAAACCAAAAGTTCAAACAGAAGAAAACACAAAAGCTCCATAGCCGGGTCAAAACAAAAGGGAAACAACACACGAAACAAAAACCCAATCCCGTCCTATAATGTACGGGAACCCCGGCTGACCACACCATCGGATCACTCACTAGCATCCTGAACCTGCGGAACATCTACAACGACGGTATAAACCGTTAGCTAACATTCTAAGTATAAGCAAGAGTGTAAAGGCACAAACACACATAAGGTACATAAAACACATAGCATGCTCACACATCAACCGGTTATTATCTTTCATTAAGGTTATCCATTACTAATTCAACTTCTTTTGTCACACGAGAATCTCCCGAAACTCGCCTCCGCTTCCGTCTACCAATAGGAATAGATCAGTACTATCCGTTACCTAAGGGTCTGGGTTGCAAGAGCACATTCTAGTCTCCTGTAGAACTAGACAAGTGTTCACCGCCCGGTTATAATACAATTGGGCCAGTTAAGGGTAACAAAGGGTGAATCCTATTTCCAATTATCCGTTATAAACATGATAGCAACACAAACAAGCCAAAACAATCCAACTAATACGCGGAATGAAGCTAAGTAAGTCCAAGGGACTTACCTCACACGAAGGTAACACAAGAGGTCAGCGAACAACACAGAAACACACAAGGAAGCTCAATTTCCCTCAGGAAAGGAGCAAGGAAAGCTTTTACGAACAAGCAACGCGAATCAGGAACGGAACGGTTGCTAGAAGTCCATGACTTCTAGTCTCAAAGATCTCTAAGAGATCAACACATGCTAACGGCTCAACCTTAGTCTTACAACAATTCAAGGGAACAAGGAACAACCATAAGAAACCAAGGAAGGAACGAGGAAAGGAAAGAAGGAAGCAACTCACCAAAGACGGGATTTACTGTAAAGAAACCGCAGGGGAGGTTGGACAGATGCGCAGGAGCGGCTGAACAGAGGCGGAGGGGCGTCTTTGTGCAGGAGCGGGGGCGGCTGTGACAGAGGCGCAGGGGCGTCTCTGTGTAGGCGCAGGGGCGGCTGTGACAGAGGCGCATGGGCGGATCTTCGTCAGAAGCTACTGTCGGGCTTCTCTTCGACAGATCTCACAGCAGGGGAAACCAAAGCTCGAACCTTCGGTTCCAACACGTCAAGACTCAACTCCAGAGAGCTTGAGAACAACGAAAGGTCAAAAAAGGAACACTTCACAAGAATCAAGGCTCATGCTTGATCCTTGGAGAAGAAGGAAAGAAAATAACGAAAGGAAGAAATCAAAACAGAAGGAGAAGACGTGCGCGCTAAAGGAACGTGAGGAAGAACCAATACACGTTCAGCGGGATTGTAGGAAGCAAGGACGGCTACAGCTCTCTAGGGTTTGAAGACGATAGCAAGGAACGGGAAAAAGGAGAGAAGGAAGAGAATATATAGGGAGGGCTGGAACGCTAGACGGAAGGGCGTCTAGGGTTAGAAAGAAAACAAGGAAACCGGCCCATAAGATAGAATATCGAGTATTCTATCTATGGAAGAAAGATAAAACGACGAAAATAGATCGGCGCGATCTGTCGCACGATCCGCAGGGGCGGATCTCACAGCCGCAGGGCCGCTTGGCCGCGGGGGCGGCCCTCTTCACCGCAGGTGCGGTGAAGGCAAAACCTAGGATCTTACATCAGATCCCCCTAAAAGGAAGTTTTGTCCCGGAACTTGCAAAAGTCAAACGGTTACAACAACACACAGAAACAGAACTGAGCTCATATATTCCCACTCGGGGCACGTAACACAAAACGTCACACAAAAGCGTTCACAACGCAACAAAGGAAAAACCAAACAACCGACTAAGCTAAAGGTACAACAAGCTCAGCGTAAAACTCCGGATAGTTCCTTTGGATACTATCCTCTGTTTCCCAAGTCGCCTCATCTGCTCCTCGCATCGACCACTGAATCTTCATCATCGGTATGTCCTTCAAACGCAAGCGTCTCGTACTACGCTCTAAGACAGCCACCGGGTGCTCTACGAATGTGTGGTCTGGCTCGATCGCTAGATCCTCATGACTGACGATGTGTCTCGGGTCAGGTATGTACTCCCGTAGCTGAGACACATGGAAAACTGGATGAACACCCTCGAGTCTAGGTGGCAACGCAAGTCTGTAAGCTGCCTCTCCAACTTGCTCAAGAATCTCGAACGGTCCAACATATTTGGGACTCAACTTCCCTTTGACACCGAAACGTCTGACGCCTCGTGTCGGGGATACTCTTAACCAAACCTGAGCTCCAACTCTGAACTCTAGAGGTCTACGCCTCTTATCTGCATAAGACTTCTGTCGGCTCTGTGCTGCTAACATCCGCTCTCGGATCACTGCTACTCAAGCCATGTCATCCTGAATCTGCTCAGGTGCTATTCCGCTGGCACTACTAGGCTCGTCCTAACACAGCGGTGTACGACATCTCTGTCCATATAAAGCCTCATAAGGAGCCATCCTGATCGCCGCGTGCCAACTGTTGTTATATAAAAACTCCACTAAGGGAAGGTGATCTGGCCACACTTGTCCCCAATCTAACACACAGGCTCGTAACATGTCCTCCAAAGTCTGGATGGTCGGCTCAGACCGATCATCGGTCAGAGGATGATAAGTAGTCGTGAACTGTAGACTCGTACCTAGGGCGGCATGGACTTGTTGCCAGAACCTCGAAGTGAAGCGTCCCTCTCTGTCAAAGACTATGGTCCTAGGTACTCCATGAAGTCTCACTATCTGTCTCGTGAACTCCTCTACTAATCGACTTACCGGCCACGTTTCCTTGATCGGAATGAAACGTGCGGTCTTCGTCTGTCGATCTACTATGACCCAGATAGCATCAAAACTACGACTCGGTCTCAAACCAGTCAGAAAATCCATAGAGATGTCTTCCCACTTCCACTGAGGGACGGGAAGTGGGTGTAGCTCGCGTCCTGGTCTATGATGCTCGATCTTGACCTGCTGACAGGTCGCACACTGAGCTACATATCTCGTCACATCTGGTTTCAGACCTCCCCACCAGTAAGAGCGTCTGATATTCTGATACATCTTACTCGCACCATGGTGTACTGAGTAAGGTGAAGAGTGAGCCTCTTGAAGGATCCTCTGTCTCAACTCTCGATCTGACAACACACAAACACGCTCCTGGCGTCTCAAAACTCTGTCAGCACCAACTGTAAACTGTGGTGCCTCTCCTCGAGACATCCGGTCTCGGATCTGTGTCAAAGCTGGGCAACTCTCCTGCTTCTGTCGGATTTCGGCCACCAGATTAGGTACTATCTCCAAGGTGGACAACTGGCTGTCGGAATCTGGGAAGTAGATATCCATCTCTAGCCATGCCAAATCTCGTTGTAACTATGGCTGAGCCGTCAGCCTAGCGATCGCCATCTCCCAGGGAGTCTTCCTATTGAGGGCATCTGCTACCACATTAGCCTATCCCGGGTGGTATAAGATCTCAAGATCAAAAGCCTTGATCAACTCTAACCATCTGCGCTGGCGGTTATTCAACTCCCGCTGAGTGAATATGTACTTCAGACTCTTATGGTCTGTGAAAATCTGACACGTGGCTCCGTACAAATAATGTCTCCAAATCTTCAAGACATGAACAACAGCAACTAACTAAAGATCGTGGGTAGGTTAATTCTCCTCGTACGTCTTCAACTGTCGAGACGCATAAGCAATCACCTTTCCCTTGTGCATCAAAACATATCCCAAGTCCAGCTTGGATGCGTCGCTGTAAACCATAAAATACTCAATGCCCTTTGGCTGAGCTAGGATAGGAGTAGAGGTCAATCTCTTTTTCAGCTCCTCGAAGCTCTACAGGCACGACTCAGACCATACAAACCTCGTAGACTTCCGCAGCAAGGAAGTGAGCGGTCGGGCGATAACTGAAAAGCCCTCAACAAAACGCCTGTAGTAGCCTGCCAATCCTAAGAAGCTGCGAACCTCCTTAACGTTCTTAGGTGGCGGCCAAGAAGCTACTGACTTGATATTCGCCGGATCTACCTTAATCCCTTCAGTTGAAACGATGTGACCAAGGAATGCTACTTCTGACATCCAAAACTCGCACTTAGAGAGCTTGGCGTAGAGCTCTCTATCCTGTAAGACCTGAAGAACGATCCTCAAGTGTCCTGCATGCTCCTCTCTACTGCGGGAGTAAACCAGAATGTCGTCGATGAAGACAACTACAAACTGGTCTAGAAAGTCGATGAAGATGTTGTTCATAAACTCCATGAAGACTGCGGGCGCATTCGTGAGCCCGAATGGCATCACTACAAACTCGTAGTGTCCATATCTAGTCCAAAATGCCGTCTTGGCTACATCTTGCTCTCTCACCCTCAGCTGGTGATATCTTGATCTAAGATCGATCTTCAAAAACACTGAAGCTCCATGAAGCTGATCCAAAAGATCATCGATACGGGGCAATGGGTACTTGTTCTTAATCGTCACCTTGTTCTGCTCTCGGTAGTTGATACATAACCTCATTGACCCATCTTTCTTCCCGACGAAGAGAACTGGTGCACCCCAAGGAGATACACTTGGGCGGATGAAGCCTTTCTCTGTTAACTCCTCAAGCTGCTTCTTCAACTCAAGCATCTTGATAGGCGTCATGCGGTAAGAAGCCTTAGAGATCGGTCTCGTACCGGGCTCTAGATCAATTCCATAGTCTACACTCCGTTGTGGAGGTAAACCTGATGGCTCTCCAAAGACGTCAGCAAACTCGCAAGCTACTGGAATCTCCTCCAAAGCTGGACTAGTACTATCCTTCATGGCATAGAACCAAAAATCCTCGCATCCTTAACTGATAAGTCTCGCAGCTCGTACTGCACTGATTAATGTACCAGTCTTGCCGAGATCCCAACCTCGGAAGATCTCAACATGGCATGCATCTGTAGTTACTATCACTGTCCTCTTGCCGATGTCCAGAACTGCTCGATGTCGATCCATCCAATCCATGCCCAGAATAACTTCTTCATGTACTAAGTACATGAAGAAGAAGTTAGCTAGCCAATCGCGACCTCCCAATCTAATAGGGCAATCGCGAACCTCTTGCGTACCTCGTATCTTACCCTCATCGGGTAATCCTATAAAGAAGAGTCTACCCTCTACAGTAACTAAGGTCAATCTATCTACACATGCATCAGATATAAAAGAATGCGTAGCACCAGCATCGAAAAGAACTCTGACAGGAAAACCATTAATGTGAATGGTACATGTAGCTGCCGGCGTTGTCGGCTCTACATCACTCCTCAACTCATAAACTCTGGCTGGTGCATCTCTGGTGTCTACAGATCCACCAACACGTCCTCTACCTCTCCCCTGTCCCGGAGTGGAACCTTGAGGAGCGGTAGAACCAGAAACTCTCTATTGTTGCTGCTGGTACTGCGATCTCTGTCCTCCTCCAGCAATACTAGCAGGTGAAGAACCCTGTTGGGATAGCGCCTTGCCCTAACGGCAAAACGCAGCTCTGTGTCCGGGCTTGCCACAAGAAAAGCAAGTCACTGCTGGCTTCTTGCAGTCAGCTCGGATGTGTCCAGCTATTCCGCAGTTATGACACTGCCGTCCTCTATCAGAACTTTGCTGGAAACTAGAAGGTCCGGGCGTCTGATTACGCCCAAAACCCGCTGCTCCAGCTCCAACATTGGCTGATCCAATCTTCTGTCTCTTCTCAGGACCTCCTGTCTGAGAAGCTCTCCTATGACCCGGTCGGTCTCTCTCATAGGCAGAAGCTCTATCCTAATAGTCCGCCAAAGACTCACAACGGAAACCAGTAAGATAAGAGCGTGTCGATTCTCTCAACCTCCGAGAGAAAAGGTAAACATGCTGATCCTCCGGTGATGCGGACGGGCCTAGCAACACCAACTCGTCTTGAAACTTGAGGATGATCTCAACAATAGGCAAATCCTCAAATCCAGCCTCAAGGAAATCCTGAAGACGATCCTTCCTCATGGCTGCAGGGCAATAGCGATCCCTGATCACTGTCTTCATCTGCTCATAACTGGTGACCTTACTGCGAACGGTCCTCCACCAAGAATGAGCCTAATCCTTCAGCAGCGTTTGTGCTATGCTGAATCGACGTCCCTCAAGGAAACTGATAGCCTCCATAGCAGAATCAACCTGTCCTAGCCACTGCTCCACCTCCAAGCCAGTCCTTCCCACGAAGACGGGAACCTTCAGCTAGTCGAAAGCCTTCAACCAACTGTCAGCCTTTGGCTCTTTTGCCTCAACCGACGCTCTAACAACCTCAGCAACTCCAGCAGGCGGGGCAACAGCTTATATAACTCTCTACGAAACATCAGCTGATCTCGTAGGAACTAGCGGCACAAGTGCTGGTCCTCCAACCCTGATAGCCTCCTCAACCCTCTGCACATAGTCGCGAAATGCAGAAGCTCCGATGGATACTCGTGCGGACTTTGTTGATGGCGCTCTCTGTGCTCCAAACCTAGCAGCGGTCCCATTTCTAACCTCAGGAACAATGCTCTCAACAACCTCTTCAGCAAACGCCTCGGCGATAGGCGGATCAGCAACTGGGGCTTGGCCCCGACCTCTAGCTAGTGGAGGTTTTCCTGCACGTCCTTGTCCACGGACGGCAGGTGGAAGTGGTGGTCGACCCCTTCCTTGCCACATAGCAGATGAAGCTCTAGTACGCGTCATCTGCTATAAGGATAGATATATAATACTATATATATAGATATAAGGCCACGCTACAGCTAAAGCAAAAGTCCGGAAAAAGCACATATAAAGGCCAACACGAAAGAAACTACACTGTTGAGATCCGCGGAGGTAGTGGTGGTCGCCCGTACATCTATCCCAAACCGACATGTTAAAAAAAACCCCCTTTTGGAAACGTTAGACCCTTGCGGGTTCTATTTATTTATCCATCCGACTTGTAGAAGATTTCGAGTGCCATTGTTGCCAACCTAGAGCTCTGATACCATATTGTAACACCCCAAGTTCTGGGAACTTGAAGCGCTATGGACTAGGACCGCACAATGGGTCCCGACCCGCAAAGTAGCAACAGCAAACGGATCTTACAAAAATGAAAACCAAAACTTAATATAAAACCTAAAGTTCAAACAGAAGAAAACACAAAAGCTCCACAGTCGGGTCAAAACAAATGGGAAACAACACACGAAACAAAAACCCAATCCCATCCTATAATGTATGGGAACCCCGGCTGACCACACCATCTGGATCACTCAGCAGCATCATGAACCTGCGGAACATCTATAACGACGGTATAAACCGTTAACTAACATTCTAAGTATAAGCAAGAGTGTAAAGGCACAAACACACATAAGGTACATAAAACACATAGCATGCTCACACATCAACCGGTTATTATCTTTCATTAAGGTTATCCATTACTAATTCAACTTCTTTTGTCACACGAGAATCTCCCAAAACTCGCCTCCGCTTCCGTTAACCAATAGGAATAGATCAGTATTATCCGTTACCTACGGGTCTGGGTTGCAAAAGCACATTCTAGTCTCCTGTAGAACTAAACAAGTGATCACCGCCCGGTTATAATACACTTGGGCAAGTTAAGGGTAACAAAGGGTGAATCCTATTTCCAATTATCCGTTATAAACATGATAGCAACACAAACAAGCCAAAACAATCCAACTAATACATGGAATGAAGCTAAGTAAGTCCAAGGGACTTACCTCACACGAAGGTAACACAAGAGGTCAGCGAACAACTCAAAAACACACAAGGAAGCTCAATTTCCCTCAGGAAAGGAGCAAGGAAAGCATGTACGAACAAGCAACACAAATCAGGAACGGAACGGTTGCTAGAAGTCCATGACTTCTAGTCTCAAAGATCTCTAAGAGATCAACATATGCTAAGGGCTCAACCTTAGTCTTACAACAACTCAGGGGAACAAGGAACAACCATAAGAAACCAAGGAAGGAACGAGGAAAGGAAAGAAGGAAGCAACCCACCAAAGACGAGAGTTACTGCAGAGAAACCGCAGGGGCGGCTGAACAGAGGCGCAGGGGCGTCTCTGTGCAGGCGCAAGGGCGGCTGTGACAGAGGCGCAGGGGCGGATCTTCGTCAAAAGCTATTGTCGGGCTTCTCTTCGACATATCTCACAGCAGGGGCAACCAAAGCTTGAACCTTTGGTTCCAACAAGTCGAGGCTCCACTTCAGAGAGCCGGAGAACAACGAAGGGTCAACAACGGAACACTCCACAAAAATCAAGACTCATGCTTGATCCTTGGAGAAGAAGGAAAAAAAAGAATGAAAGGAAGAAACCAAAACAGAAGGAGAAGACATGCAGCGCTAAAGGAACGTGAGGAAGAACCAATAAAGATGCACTTACATGTTCAGCGGGATTGTAGGAAGCAAGGACGGCTGCAGCTCTCTAGGGTTTGAAGACGATAGCAAGGAACGGGAAAAGGAGAGAAGGAAGAGAATATATAGGGAGGGCTGGAACGCTAGACGGAAGGGCGTCTAGGGTTAGAAAGAAAACAAGGAAACCGGCCCTCAAGATAGAATATTGGGTATTCTATCTATGGAAGAAAGATAAAACGACAAAAACAGATCGGCGCGATCTGTCGCACGATCCGTAGGGGCGGATCTCACAGCCGTAGGGGCGGCTGGCCGCGGGGGCGGCCCTCTTCACCGCAGGGACGGTGAAGGCAAAAACCTAGGATCTTACACTCGGTTCTTCAACCTCCGAATAAGAAGCTAGAACCCGAGTTAAAGAGGTAATCAATGCATTTGGATTTGTACACGAGAAGCAATCGGATGTTCCCACATTTAAATTTAATAACAGTTTTTCATTTATTAATAATCTAAATGACCCATTTATAGAGCATATGCATAAGGTGAACAAATTTATATGCCTATACTTCCTTATATCCATAAGTTAAACAAAATTCCTAAGCCTAGACCTCCTTCTCCAAGAGTTATACTTATTTTCTACTGGAAGAAGGATGTCTAGACACAAGCCCGATAATGATTTTCACACCCGTATTTGGAATGATAATGACAAAAGTTAATGATCAGAAGTTTTACTAAAACTAACAATAACCTTCCCCGTAAGGATACGGGATCAGATGTAGTATAATCGGGTATCAAATCACAAGGACCGCGTTTGATTTAGATGATTTCGATAGTTATTATTTTAAGTAAAAAGCAAGGGAATATGGCAACAATTGTAACAAGAGAACAGTTTTAGGCAATATGTGATGAAAACAATTTAAAGAAACAGGAATCCCCACTATAATGAATTAAGATAATGATACATGTTCGCCACTTAGCATGCGTGCAAATAAGCTTTAATTATAAAACTAGAAATCAAGCAAGCGAACCCGCAGTGTACGGATCGATATAGTTGAGCAAGAATTCCAGAGTATCGAACACAGAGATTTGGGGGGAACAAATTCGATTATAGATTATCAAGCGAATAAATGTAAGAAGCTTTTCAAGTATTGGGAAAACAAAAATCCTAAAGATCCAAGTATCCAGCTGTGGCAATCGATTCAAGATGTACTAATGATATAAGGACAGAGTTGAGATATGCAAAGGTATGCTAATGTAAGGTAATCGTACGGTGAAGTTCCAAAAACCTTATATGACTCACCTACAAGACACTCTCTATAAAGGTTGTTGAGGCTTCAATATAGAAAGGTTCTAGAGGTAAGAATTAATGTCAAATACCCAAACTTGTAATCCAAAGATCAAGACTAACTTAACTGATTAAGGTTATGACACTCGCAATCGAGGTAGAGGTTGTTGAGGCTTCACTACCACCTAGAAAAGGCAAGCCAAGACTAAGTTAAAGCAAATCTTTAACTTTGGATTAAAGTAAAAGCAGGTTCGTAACTTAACACAAAATTACGGGTAGTTCTTGAGTTCCACGGCCGTGGAAGCTCAAGAACAGACCGTGGATTAGGTTCGTCGGCGATTCTCTCTAACTCTCAGGGTCCAATCTGTTTACGATCGATCTATCATCATCTAAGCCACAACTATCAACCCTTCACCTTAGAATTGTTAAGGGTTTTTAGCCAACAATAGTCATAATGATAACAAATTCAAGGTTTAAAAGATTGAAAGATGAAAACTTCCGAAAACCTTCAATAACTTCCAAATCAGTCTCAAAGTCACAATCAAGAACAATAATCGTCACTAAATTCGGAATAGAACAAACAATCACAATCTTAGATAAGAAGAAAGAACGGGATGTCAATCCGTCTTCTAAATCAAACCTAAGTAAGAAGCGAAATCTTCTTACGAACAATCTTCCGAATCTTCGATCTTCCGTCAATCCGGAAATCACAATAGCATGGCGCAAAAATCTCCCAAACACAATCTCCGCCAAAATGCGAAATTAGGGCAATTCCAAGCGCAAGCGTAAGATGCGTCTATGCGTAAGCGAAGGTCTAAGATGAGGTGACGGAATCTCTCTTCGTCCGTCCTTTTATAGTGAAAGATAAAATATCGGCCCGGCCCAATTGCGTAGGAGATCGTGGCTTAAAGTGTGGCGAAAAAGATCGCCAAGATCACGGTCGTGGAACGGTTCCACGGCCGTAATTTAGAGCGTGGAAATCAACACGGTTTGAACCATCTTCTCCACGGCCGTAGAAGTTACTGGAATGAACCACGCTTCCCTTTCCATGGTTCCACGGTCGTGGACTTGAACGTGGAAAGTAGTACGGCCGTATTTTAGAGCGTGGTTTAGGGCAAGAATGTGATTCTTCCTTAGCCTCGTGCATTCTTCAAGTTGGCACTCCCTTGGCTCCTATGAATATCCTCAATCCATGGACACGCTCAATCAACTCCATCTTTGCTTAATTCCGTTCGGAAATAGCTCTCAATTACCTATAATCAACATAAAGCTTGTGTAGATCTCTATATCGACATTATAGACAAACTAGCTCACAAATACATCAATGTTCAATCAATGACTATCAATATGGATCAAATACACTAAGAAAACGTGCCTAAAATATCACAATATTTCAGGCTAACAAATAACCCCATACTTGCCACTTGCTTGTCCCTAAGCAAGGTCTTTCAAAAGCTTTAAAACAAGAGTTAGGATGAAATATGTGTACCTCTCAAAGCAATACTTCTTTTGGATGAATGTGCCTTCTAAACAATAGATCATTCTCAAGTCTTGCTTCATTCGTTTATAAGACTTTCATACACTTAATCAAAGAGTAAAGAGTAAAGAAAAATCATGAATCAATCAAACTTCCATACAAACATCATAACCTTCAAACATTATCAAAATCAATCATAAGAAACTTCAATTTAGATCACCAAGTCATATAACATTCTTTTGATCTTAAGGACTTTCAAAGAAAAAGGTCTAGAATGTGGAAAGGGAAGGAAACTTTAAGGAATGTGGTGCATGAATCCGGGAAAGTGGATAACAACTCTTTCTTCTTCTTTTGCGGTTTCCGCAGCACTTTCAACTTAGAGCTTTGCTCTCTTCCATTCATTTTTCGACTTTACTTTTGGAGTTATGGACAGAGGTGCACAAAAACCGAAGCCTAGGAGATTGGCATTTCTCAATTTTTATGAGATGCCTCAAACCCTTAGTGCACATACCATAATCTGCTAGGAATATCGCTCAATCCGACTTTGGCAAGACACAAACACCCGGCTATGTGAATGGTGCCGAGTTACTCATCGTCATGATTGACTTCCCCAAACCTATAATTTCTTTCTATTCTTTTGATTGCAAATAATTGCTTTCAAGGCCCTCCCACATCAAACATGCCAATATCAATCAACTCCTCCAAATTCCCGGATAGGTAAAGGAGGCCATAATTTCAATGAGGGGCTAAATGATCAAAGAAAGAAGAAAGAAAAATCGAATTGCCTTAATCATCTCAACAAGAAGCATATGAACTTATAATGTGATTTCAACTTCAATTTCTCAACATGATTTAGGTAACATTCATCACATTATGAAACTTGCAAAAGAGGTATAATCAATTCATTCAACTTCTTTTCAATTCACTATTCGTTCAAGCATGCAATTGTCGTCAAACTCAATTCACAAGTAGCGATTATCATAGAAATCATCTCAATTCCTTAGAAGCACAAAATTTTCAAAATTTTCAATTTTTATGGGTTTTTCAAACTCTTTTTTATACAATGCAATAATGAAACGTGCAGCAATATATTGAACATGCAAGATAATCTCGATAGAAGCAATCATAGTGAGTAAGAGTTATTACAACTTTTAGTCACACCCCACCCCATACTTGGAACAAACATTGTCCCTAATGTTCAAATAAAAGAAAGAAAAGAAAAGAAAGAAAGAAAAAGACTCACAAAATGGCGGTGGAGCGGCTAAAGCTATCGCTCATCATCATCGTCACTGCGGCGCTGGTGGAGGCGGGAATGGAGAGAAGCCAGGATCGTAGTGCCGCCCGAACTGCTGGTGGTAGACGTCTCTCATCATATGATCGAGTTCGTCCATGCGTCCATCTCTAGCATCGGCTCGAATCTCCAATGCTCCTACTTTGTCAGAAAGGCTAGTAGCCCAATCTGGCATCTGCTCATACCATCCCGGGGCATGACTATACCACCCCGGTGCATCGGACGGTGCTGGTGCTGGTGGCTGCTGTGCGGACCATGGAGGTGGAGCTCCGTACCATGCAGGAGGTGTATCCATCCAAGTGGGTCTCTCACTCACGCTGGCGCGGCGAGAAGACGAACTTGAAGCTCTGGCGGGACGTGGAGAACGTCTAGGCACATCAGAAGCAATGTCCGGCTGATCCGGAAACGTGACAAACTCCTGCTCTGCTCCTCCTCCTCCCTCATACTGATCCCTCATCTCCTCCTCCTCAACTACGGGCGGTGGTGGGACATACGGAGGAGCTGCAATCCTGTTCGCATGCATATCTGCGAACATAGCCTTCCAATTATGGCGTCCAGCCATAATGGAGTACTCCGGGAGCCACTCAATGCCCCTCCCTGTCCTGCTCTCCCAAGGCATAGCTGCGTAAGGCGGACCTCTAAGGGTAGGGAAGATAAGGCCTCTAGTCATGAAGGTCTGGAGTCCTAGGGGTACAGCTGGTTGTTAGCATGAAATATTGTGATACTTTAGGCACGTTTTCTAAACGTATTTGATTCATATTGATAGTCTTTGATTGAACATTGTTGCATAAGTGAGGTAGTTTTCCTATATTGTCGATATGGATGTCTACACTAGTTCTATGTTGATTATAGGTACTTAAGAGCTATTTCCGAACGGAATCGAGCAAAGAAGAGTTGATTTGATATGTCCATGGATTGAGGGCATTCTTAGGAGCAAATTGGAGTTTAGCTTGAGGGATGCACGAGGCTAGGGAAGAATCACGTTCTTGCCCTAAATCACGCTCTAAAATACGGCCGTACTACAAACCACGTTCAGTTCCACGGCCGTGGAAGTATGCAAGAGAAGCGTGATGCATTCCAGTAACTATTACGGTCGTGGAACATATGGTTCAAACCGTGACACTTTCCACGCTCTAAATTACGGTCGTGGAAACTTCCACGACCGTGATCTTGGCGATCTTTTTCGCCACACTTTGAAGCCATGATCTTTTGAAGATTGGGTCGGGCCGATATTTTATCTTGCCCTATAAAAAGACAGACGAAGCAAGATTCCGTCATCTTGGCTTACATCTTCGCTTAGGAGGATAATCGACGCATAGGACGGCTTACATCTTCGCTTAGAGGCAATTGGAAGATTTTGTTGGAAATCAAAGTTCGTGTTTGGAATTGCCCTAATCTCGCACTTGGTGGAGATTATTGTTGGGATTTCCATATTTTCCGGATTGACGGAAGATTCGGAAGGGTTCTTGCAAGAAGATTTCTCTTCTTGTTTAGGTTTGATTTAGATGACGGATTGACATCCCGTTCTTCCTTCTTTCCTAAGATTGTGTTTGTTTGTTCTATTACGGATCTTGTGACGATATTTGTTCTTGATTGAGACTTTGAGACTGGTTGAGGTTTATTGAAAGTTCTTGAAAGTTTTCATCTTTTTATCTTTTAATTCTTGAATTGATATCAACATGACTGTTATTGGCTAGAAACCCTTAACAATTCTAAGGTGAAGGGTTGATAGTTGTGGCTTAGATGATGATAGATCGATCGCAAATAGATTAGACCCTGAGAGTTCGAGATAATCGTCGACGAACCCTAAATTACGGGCTGTTCTTGAGTTCCACGACCGTGGAATCTCAAGATCCAACCGTAATTTCCCTCAAGTTTACGAACCTGCTTTTACTTTAATTCAAAGTTAAAGATTTGCTTTGACTTAGTTTAGACTTGTCTTTTCTAGGTGGTAGTGAAGCCTCAACAACCTCTACCTCGATTGTGAGTGTCACAACCTCAATCGGTTAAGTTAGTCTTGATCCTTGGATTACAATTTTGGGTATTTGACACTAATTCTCACCTTTAGAATCTTTCTATATTGAGCCTCAACAACCTGTATAGAGAGTGCCTTGTAGGTGAGTTACATAAGGTTTTTGGAACTTCACCGTACGATTACCTTACATTAGTATACCTTTGCATATCTCAACTCTGTCTTTATATCATTAAGTATATCTTGAATCGATTGCCACAGTTAGATACTTGGATCTTTAGGATTGTTGTTTTCCCAATATTTGCAAAACTCTCATACTTACTCGCTTGATAATCTGAAATCGAATTTGTTCCCACCCAAATCCCTGTGTTCGATACTCTGGAATTCTTGCTTAACTACGTCGATCCGTACACTGCGGGTTCGTTGCTTGATTCTAGTTTTATAAATTTAAAGCTTATTTGCACACACCTTTAGGGGCGAACACTGGTATGCGTGTGCATGCAGAAAAATCAACCCCCAATATCCTAGCAAGGTGGGTAACTATCCCACCATATCTAATGTTACCCGCCCTCTTGTTCTTAAGCTTGCACATCGTAGCAGCTAAGAGGGTGGCGCAGTCAGCAGGGCGCCCATACAGCATAGAGTACAGAAGGAAAAGCTCATCCGTCTTGATCTTCTGAGGTGTCTCCGTCCTAGGGAAGAGACACTCAAAAAGAACACGGTGAGCAATCTTCAAGGCTAAGTGATACATCAACTTAGCCTTGGTATCAGCTGGTTGCCAGCGGTCCTCGCTGGCGTAAATCATGTCAACCTCCTCCCAAAAATCTTTGGCGTAAACGCCACTAGGAAAACGACCATTGAAGGTCTCTTGGAACCCAAAGAAGGCTCCAAACTCTCGGATGGTAAAATCATAGTTTCTTTCCATGAGACGGAAAGAAACGGTCCTATCCACATGGCTGTGCTCAAACGACGTCACAACCTATCTCGTGATCTCCTCATAAGCGTCTTCTCGGATAGCCGAGAAGACAACAAGTCCGGCTCTATCCAAGAGCCAAGTAAGGTCATCTATGATGTTAAGAGGAGCTAAATCCTCCAACAATAGGTACTTAGGTCCTATCACAGCCCTCTTATGGATCCTCTCGAGTGCATCGAGGTGATCCTCGTGAATGGTCGGTACTCTAGGGCTAGGAGGTGCAGGTGATGAAGGTGATGATGGAGGTGAAGGGGAGGAAGGTTGTGGTGCCCTAGAGGATGAAGAGGAAGAGGGGTTACCCTTCCTCTTTTCGTTCTTTTCCTTCTCATTCTTCTTCTCCTTAATCCTCCCAGAAACTCTCCTAACAAAATCCATCACTGTTCAAAACCACGGTCTGTTCTTGGTGTTCCACGGCCGTGGAATTGCCAGAGACCGTGATTCGTCTCGCTTTTTCTCAAATCTCAGCAAACAACAGCCAAATCTCACAATCAAGCAGTCCTAGTCTAATTCCTTCCAATTTCAATCAGTTCTCCTATAATTTCTAGCAAAAACGAACCCAAATTGATGAAGATAGAGAAGAGCGAAAAAAAACCTAGGTTTCGGATTTTAAAATCCGAATTCTGCATTCCTTGGTGACTTGCCGCTCGATTCGTTGCTTGGATCTCGTTGGTGGTCGAATTTGCTTTAGTTTGGAATGAAGAATCGTTGAAAACGATTAACGAACGGAGATTTGAGGTGAAGGGCGTGGAATCGGCGAAGAGGGTCGTGGAATTGGGTTTTGTGAAGTGTTTTTGTGAAGAACGTGGTTTATATAGTGGCCGGAAAAATTCTTGAAAACCACGGTCTATCAGGGTGTTCCACGGCCGTGGAAATGTACGGAACCGTGGTTTTGGTGATTTTTCAAAGGCTTTTGGAAATTACGGTCACTGTAGCTGTCACGACCGTGGTTTAGGCCGTGGAACTCTCTGTAATGCTCCAAAGTCCAAGTTTCGTCACTTTTCTTCAAGATTACTCTTCCCCTTTCCTTTTCCACTGTTCCTACATCCAAAAACACGAACATACCGGAAGGAATCGAAGGCAAAACAAAGCAAAAACGTCTAAACTAAGCTAAACTATGAATCGAAAACAAAAACGTAAATGCAATACCTTGGGTTGCCTCCCAAGAAGCGCTTTGTTTAAGGTCCGTAGCTAGACCAAATTCGCACTTATTCGAGTGCGGTGGGCGCGAACTCTTCAGCTTGGAGTTCCGGCGTATACTTCTTGAGTCGTTGACCGTTCACCTTAAAGCTTCCGCCCGATTCACCCCATACTTCAACTGCACCATGGGGGAAAATACGCTTAATTAGAAAAGGTCCGGTCCAACGAGATTTAAGCTTACCTGGAAAGAGACGAAGCCTTGAATTGAAGAGGAGAACTTGATCTCCTTCCTTGAAGTCCTTTGGAATGATATGCTTATCATGCCAACGCTTTGCTCTCTCCTTCTAAATCTTAGCGTTCTCATAGGCGTTCAAGCGGAGTTCTTCTAGCGCATTAAGGTCTAAGAGACGCTTCTCTCCCGCTTCCTTCATGCTGAAATTTAACCATTTGATAGCCCAAAACGTTTTGTGCTCCAACTCCACCGGTAAGTGACAAGACTTCCCATACACAAGGTTGTATGGTGTGGTTCCTATGGGTGTCTTGTACGCAGTCCGGTATGCCCACAATGCGTCATCTAGCTTCAAGGACCAATCCTTCCTAGTCCTTGAAACCGTCTTCTCTAGAATTCCTTTGATCTCCCGATTTGAGATCTCAACTTGTCCACTAGTTTGTGGATGATAAGGGGTGGCGATCTTGTGAGTAACCCCATACTTAGCTAGAAGAGCTTCAAAGCGCCGGGCAATGAAGTGAGAACCTCCATCACTAATGATAGTCCTTGGTGTCCCAAATCGCGGGAAGATGGTCTTGTTAAAGAACTTAACCACCACCATGACATCATTGGTGGGAGAGGCAATCGCTTACACCCATCTAGAAACATAATCTACCGCCAAGAGTATGTATTGGTTTCCACAAGAGGATGGGAACGGTCCCATAAAGTCTACTCCCAAAACATCGAAAATTTCCACCTCTTGGATGTTGTTGAGGGGCATCTCATTCCTCCTAGAGATATTACCTGTTCTTTGACAAGCATCGCAGCAAGAAATAAAGGATTGAACATCTCTAAATAAAGTAGGCCAAAAAAATCCAGATTGCAATACCTTTGCGCTAGTCTTGTTCGAACTAGCGTGTCCTCCACATGGTAGTGAGTGACAATGGCGGATGACACTTTGCATCTCATCTTCCGGCACACATCGCCGAATGATGCCATCCGGACCTCTCTTAAAAAGGAGAGGTTCATTCCAAAAGTATTCCCGGACATCCTTAAAGAACTTCTTTCTTTGTGCGTAGGATAATCCGGGCGGTATCTCCTGACAAACCAAATAGTTAACAAAATCAGCAAACCATGGTTCGTTACCTTTGGAGATCACGTCGATGCACTCCTCAATAATATGTAGGTGTTCATCCGGGAAGGAGTCATCTATAGGTAAATGGTCGTCCTCTAGATGTGTTAGGCAACTCAAATGATCCGCAACAGAATTTTCTGAACCTTTCTTGTCGCGGATCTCTAGATCGAATTCTTGTAGGAGAAGAATTCATCTAATTAGCCTTGATTTCGCATCTTTCTTTGCAAGGAGATACCGGATCGCAGCATGATCCGTGTAGACAATCACCTTTGAACCTACAAGATAAGAACGAAACTTGTCAATAGCATAAACAATGGCTAAAAATTCCTTTTCCGTAGTGGCGTAGTTGAGCTGCGCTTCATCTAGCGTCTTGCTAGCATAGTATATGGCATGGGTTCGCCCTTCCTTTCGTTGTCCAAGAACAGCTCCTATAGCTACGTCACTAGCATCGCACATAACCTCAAAGGGAAGGTTCCAATCCGGAGGTTGGATAATAGGTGCCGAAATTAGAGCTTCCCGGATCATGTTAAACGCATCCAAGCATTCCTGCGAAAACTCAAAAACCGCATCCTTCATCAATAGATTAGTAAGAGGTTTTGAAATTTTAGAGAAATCCTTTATGAAGCGCCTATAGAATCCTGCATGTCCTAAGAAACTTCTTATCCCTTTCACCGAAGTTGGGGGTGGAAGCTTTTCTATAGTCTCTATTTTCGCCTTATCCACCTCAATCCCTCTACTAGAGATTAAGTGTCCTAAAACAATTCCTTCCTTAACCACGAATTGACACTTCTCCCAATTAAGAACTAGGTTAGTGTCTTCACACCTCTGTAACACAAGAGCAATGTTAGAAAGAAAATTGTGAAAAGAGGAACCGTATACGGAGAAGTCATCCATGAAGACCTCCATGATTTCCTCAATGTATTCGGAGAAGATGGCCATCATGCACCTTTGAAAGGTGGCTGGGGCGTTGCAAAGCCCGAACGGCATTCTCCTATAAGCGAACGTACCCCATGGGCACGTGAATGTGGTCTTCTCCTGATCATCCGGGTGTATCGGAATCTGAAAGAAACCACTATAACCGTCAAGATAGCAAAAATATGAATGTTGTGCTAACCTTTCAAGCATTTGATCAATGAATGGCAATGGGAAGTGATCCTTCCTCGTCACATTGTTGATCTTGCGGTAGTCTATGCACATCCGCCATCCCGTTACGGTTCGGGTAGGAATGAGTTCGTTGTTCTTGTTGGTGATGATCGTCATTCCTCCCTTCTTCGGAACTACTTGAACTGGACTCACCCACTTTCTATCAGAGATAGGATAGATGATACCTGCATCAAGAAGTTTAAGAATTTCCTTCTTGACAACCTCTTTCATGGTCGGATTTAACCGCCTTTGAGGTTGTCTTGAAGTCCTAAAGTCCTCTTCCATTAGTATTTTATGCATGCATAGGGAAGGTTTGATTCCTACTAAGTCCTCAATAGTATATCCTAAAGCTTTTCTATGTTTCCTAAGGACAACCATGAGTTCATTATGTTCATCTATGCTTAGATCGAAACTAACAATAACCGGAAAGGTAGAATTAGGTCCTTGAAAAGCGTACCTTAGATGAGTAGGAAGTGGCTTTAGTTCCATTGCTTTCGGAGCTTCCAATGACTCTTGTGGAGCTTCCGATGCTTCCTTAGAAGCGTCTAAGGAAGTAGAAGGTGTAGGAGAAGAATCAAGAGAAGTTGAAGAAGAGGCACGATCACCCTCTTCCACGGCCAAAATTACGGTTTTCCTGCATTCTCCACGGCCGTGGTTTAGGGCGTGGAAAGGAAATACGGTTGCTCTGCTTCCTCCACGACCGTATAACTCTCTAGAGTGGGACACGGTTTGGTTGGTGAAATCCACGGCCGTGGAATATAGTGTATGGCCGTGGATTCTCACGTTTTCTGCCTCATCGTGGAGCATCTCAAATTCCACTTCACCCACTTCTTCTTGTGCTTCTAAGGCTTCAATTGCCTCATTGCACTCCTCTTCTTCCCCTACATTCATTAGACTCATGGTAATAACCTTTTGTAAAGGATCTTTGAAGAGAATAGCACTTACCTCCTCTCTAGACAACCCCTCTTCATTTTGGATATTGAATATATCCTCATCAAAGATTGGCTCCTTCACTAGAGTGGAAAGAACAAATTCTACCTTCTCCTCTCCTATGTCAAAGGCGAGCCTAGCATTCTTGCAATCGACTATGCAGCCGGAGGTTGCAAGAAACGGTCTTCCGAGTATGATCGGGACCGGACTATCTACAGGAATGTCAAGCACAACAAAATCAATGGGAACAAAGAATTTACCTAGCTTGACCGGGACGTCTTCTACAATACCGACGGGACGAGTGATGGATCGATCCGCCATGTATAACGTCATCTTCACCGGTTTAGGGTCGCCTAAACCGATCTTCCTACACAATGCAAGTGGTATGATGCTCACACTTGCTCCCAAGTCACATAAAGCATCGTATGTGACATCTCCCACTCCTATGGGAATGCAAAACGACCCCGGATCCTTTAGCTTTGGGGGCATTTTCTCCTTCATGGTCTTGATGAGATCTGAAGAATCCGAACTCATCTTAACCTCTCCGAAATCCTCTAGCTTTCTCTTATTAGAGAGGATTTCCTTCAAGAACTTGCCATAAGCCGGCATACCTACAATAGCATCAATGAAAGGTATATTAATATGCAGCTTGCTCATGAGTTCTATAAACTTACCAAATTGTTTATCTAGACGCGCTCTCGCTCTAGATTGAGGGAATGGTAGGGGAGGTTTGTAAGCCGGAGGAGGAACGTAGACATCTTCCTTCTCCTTCCCCTTCTCTTTGTCTTTCTCAACGGAGACTTCAACAAACTTAGGCTGCGGATCGGTGGTAGTCACTCTGCTCCTAGTCGTGATTGCCATCACCCTTCCCTTAGGGTTGTCCTCCGTCTTTCCTGGAAGTTTCCCTTGATTCCTAGGAACTTCCTCCGCTTGGCTGAACATTTGGTTTTCTAAAACCTTTTGGGCTTTATCAACCTTAAAAATTTGATCATCAACCTTAATGATGCGGTTCTCCAATCCTTGAAGCTTTCCCAAGATCGTTTCCAACATGGGATCGGGCTTCTCCTTCCCCGAAGTGTTTCCTCCATTAGATGTTTGCCCCTGGCTTTTCAAAGGAGTAGAGGAAGAGGAAGGTGGAGTTAGTGAATTCGAATTGGAAGGATAAGAGTTACCGGAGTTTTGTTGATTGGAGCGTCAATTGTTGTTGTTTGAACCCCTATTGTTGTTCCAATTGTTGTTCCGGTTGTTGTTGTCGCCATTCCAATTATTCCGGTTGTTGTTCCGGTTATTGTTGTTGTTGCAGTTTGTATTCTCTCCACCATTATTGTTGTTGCCCAAGTAGCCAACATCCTTTCCTTGTTGCTTTGGGAAGTTGGTCTTGATGGCTTCCTTCAACTCTTTAATCTCATTGTTGAGAGAAAAGATTTGAGTTTGAGCTTCATGTGTGAGCTTTGCTCCTTGCTCTACACGATTTCCTTCTACTTTCCGGTCGGAATACTTCTCTATGACTCTTGATTGCTTCTCAATGAAGTCCCAAGCGTCATCTTCCCTCATGTCCATGAATGTACCACATGAGAGGGATTGGAGCTTGAATTGTGTCTCCACATCCAGCCCCTTATAGTATATCTCCAGTAATGCAAGCTTGGATATGCCATGATGAGGGCAATCCAATAACAAATCCTGAAACCTTTCCCATGATTGAAACAAACTTTCGTTAGATCTCATGGAAAATGCGTTAATCTTACCTCTAAGTTCCGCCGTTTTGGATGGCGGAAAGAACTTAGTGAGGAACTCCGCGGAAAGGTCTTCCCATGTGTCTAGTTTCCCATTAGGAAGAGCTTGGTACCAAGACAATGCTTTCCCCTTCAAAGAGAAGAAGAAAGGCTTGAGCTTATAGTTGTTGGTAGTTGTGTTCTTCGGCCTCATTGTCTCCATCATACACTCAAAGTTTTGCAAGTGTTGGTGTGGATATTCAGCGCTTGTCCCGCCAAATTGGTTTTGGCGAACAAGAGTAATAACTTGAGGGTTGAAGCTAAACCCTTGGACATCATCAGCATCAAAGTTCACACCTAGACGGCGTGGTTGTTGCGTTGGATCCATCATTTTGCCAAGAGTTCTTGGCTCCTCATCCACACGTTCGATCCTTGCATTCCTAGGTGGAACACGGCGATTAGCAGCTGCCCGTGGATGGAATGGATTCACATTGATCGTGGGATCAATTTCCTCTAGCGGTGGTATGGAGGAGTCGCTATCCTCATTGGATGAGTTAGCTCTAACCGATCTTCCCGGTCTCCTCCTTTTCTTTTTCTCCTTGAGGTTGTTTATCTCAATCCTCATTTGGAACATTATATCCGTTAGATCGTCAACCTTCATTTGATGACGATCCGTTTCTTCTCTACGTGTCTTCTCACTCCATTGGAGTTGAGCTTCTTTCTCCGCTAGCTCCGATTGAAGATCACGTTCTTCAGCCATTTTCTTTTCCTTACGCTTTTGCCTTAAAGTCCTCTCAAGCTCTTGATCAAGAGGTAAGGGATCCTCGGTGTTCCTAGACCTGCGCATGCACTCAAAGAGATATCAAATAACAAGGGAAGAGCTCCCAAGCTTGACAACCGTAAACCGAATTCGGCCTAAACCAAATCCCCGGAAACGGCGCAAAAAACTTGTTCGCCACTTAGCTTGCGTGCAAATAAGCTTTAATTATAAAACTAGAAATCAAGCAAGCGAACCCGCAGTGTACGGATCGATATAGTTGAGCAAGAATTCCAGAGTATCGAACACAGGGATTTGGGGGGAACAAATTCGATTATAGATTATCAAGCGAATAAATGTAAGAAGCTTTTCAAGTATTGGGAAAACAACAATCCTAAAGATCCAAGTATCTAGGTGTGGCAATCGATTCAAGATGTACTAATGATATAAGGACAGGGTTGAGATATGCAAAGGTATGCTAATGTAAGGTAATCGTACGGTGAAGTTCCAAAAACCTTATATGACTCACCTACAAGACACTCTCTATAAAGGTTGTTGAGGCTTCAATATAGAAAGGTTCTAGAGGTAAGAATTAATGTCAAATACCCAAACTTGTAATCCAAAGATCAAGACTAACGTAACCGATTAAGGTTATGACACTCGCAATCGAGGTAGAGGTTGTTGAGGCTTCACTACCACCTAGAAAAGGCAAGCCAAGACTAATTTAAAGCAAATCTTTAACTTTGAATTAAAGTAAAAGCAGGTTCGTAACTTAACACAAAATTACGGGTAGTTCTTGAGTTCCATGGCCGTGGAAGCTCAAGAACAGACCGTGGATTAGGTTCGTCGGCGATTCTCTCTAACTCTCAGGGTCCAATCTGTTTACGATCGATCTATCATCATCTAAGCCACAACTATCAACCCTTCACCTTAGAATTGTTAAGGGTTTTTAGCCAACAATAGTCATAATGATATCAAATTCAAGGTTTAAAAGATTGAAAGATGAAAACTTCCGAAAACCTTCAATAACTTCCAAATCTGTCTCAAAGTCACAATCAAGAACAATAATCGTCACAAAATTCGGAATAGAACAAACAATCACAATCTTAGATAAGAAGGAAGAACGGGATGTCAATCCGTCTTCTAAATCAAACCTAAGTAAGAAGCGAAATCTTCTTACGAACAATCTTCCGAATCTTCGATCTTCCGTCAATCCGGAAATCACAATAGCAATGCGCAAAAATCTCCCAAACACAATCTCCGCCAAAATGCGAAATTAGGGCAATTCCAAGCGCAAGCGTAAGATGCGTCTATGCGTAAGCGAAGGTCTAAGCAGCGGTGACGGAATCTCTCTTCGTCCGTCCTTTTATAGTGAAAGATAAAATATCGGCCCGGCCCAATTGCGTAGGAGATCGTGGCTTAAAGTGTGGCGAAAAAGATCGCCAAGATCACGGTCGTGGAAGGGTTCCACGGCCGTAATTTAGAGCGTGGAAATCAACACGGTTTGAACCATCTTCTCCACGGCCGTAGAAGTTACTGGAATGAACCACGCTTCCCTTGCCATGGTTCCACGGCCGTGGACTTGAACGTGGAAAGTAGTACGGCCGTATTTTAGAGCGTGGTTTAGGGAAAGAACGTGATTATTCCTTAGCCTCGTGCATTCTTCAAGTTGGCACTCCCTTGGCTCCTATGAATATCCTCAATCCATGGACATGCTCAATCAACTCCATCTTTGCTTAATTCCGTTCGAAAATAGCTCTCAATTACCTATAATCAACATAAAGCTTGTGTAGATCTCTATATCGACATTATAGACAAACTAGCTCACAAATACATCAATGCTCAATCAATGACTATCAATATGGATCAAATACACTAAGAAAACGTGCCTAAAATATCACAATATTTCATGCTAACAATACATATAAATAACTAATGAACATTGATATATGTTAATTGTAGGTAAACCATCTATAATATTCTTTGGTATAGACAAACAAAAAAGTGCTTTTCAACTCGTGTAGCTCCCAATCTAGTTGTTCGGAAAGTATAGGAATAACACATTAAAAACTTAGAAATCCAAGAAAGACCAAGAACAACCTTCAGTTTTGGCTCTTCAGTTAGAAAAATATACAAAGACCGGAACTTTTGATAGTTAGAAATCCTCAAAGCTTTGATAAACTAGTACTCTCAAAACCAAGATTTTTTTTAATAAATCTAATAAAACACCCTTTGTGTGTGGCTCTTAATCCGTTTTATCAAAACTAGCTATAAACAACACTTCCTTCGAAGGTAAATTAAAAGTAGGAATCAAGCACATTAAAAAGAAGTAATATCACAATCTCAATTCTATATGTGTGTGTGTATGTATGCAAACGATAAATTAAACCATTATAAGGATCATCCAATCTTTAGATCAGAAGGAAATTTAGCCAGACATGATCATATATAAAGGAAAAACAATATATAAAATCTCGAAAGACATAAGCTCACAATTATTTGGTTCCAGAAACGCGAACATTCAAAGCAAAGAAAACAACTACTTGATGGCTCGGGTAAGAAGAAATCTGAGTGATGCCTAATTCAGGATGAATCAACGTATCTAACCCTACTGTTGACATATGAACACATTGCTAAAAATATCGGAGTTTAGGGTTACACAAAATATGGCCTTTAAAAGTTACAATCGAAAAGATTTAATTTCTTTCTCAACAAGAGGTGATACAACCATCTTACAGGGCACCATACGGCTGTAACATAGCCGTAACGTGAGCAAAAGTATGGGCATAAGAAACGTTGTTTGACAACTTCTTTGATAGTTCAGTAAATTTAAATATCCCGTTGATCTGGCTAGAACTACGTGACCCGGGAGTACTACTTTTGAAGCTCTTTCGAAGATCTACAACTTTTCAGTTGGCATGATTGCCTAAATCTAAAGGGGAGATAGTCTAAATTGAGGATCTATTAGAGTTTTTTTTTATAAAATGGCATTCATCTCCAATGGTTTCCAGTTGTCTTCTTCAATATTCAATCGATGTTGATGTTTTCATGTATTCTTCGACTCAAGGAATATTGAATCATCGTGTTTTGGTATTTTTGCAACATTATACTCCATAATTGATCGTGAATGCTTGAAACGCGAAATAAACCAAAGTAGACACAGAAATAGAAAAAGTGAACGCTTTTTATATAAATAAAAATGTGTGAGAGAGTAAAAATGTGACGGGTAGAGGCCGCGACTGACGGATCTAGATTGAAAGTCCACGAAAGCTTCAAACTTGGATAATCTCGATGACAATATCGGGCCAGATCATTAACAAGAGGGCCGAGATTAATACGAAAACAAGGATAGAAAAATGGTGAAGTATGGAACGGTGATGGCGAGATTTAGGAAGATGAATATGGAATTAAATTGATGGAAAGTATAGGAATAAAAAACCAAAATATACGTGCAAGAACCTTGATCAATTTGATCAAAACCCGAACAATGAGTTACCTTAAACCTTCCTTCTTCAATCTTACACAAGTCTTCAAATTGAGAAAAGCCCAAGGAGGGACTAGAATTGACTAGGAGTACCAACATTTAAGAAGATTAACACACACAAGAACAACCTAGCAAAGACTCACTGATGACATGAATTATGACCTATATTTAGGCATGTATTTATGTAGAATTTCCCTTTATTTTGCATGCATAGACATACTTTCATAGCAATTATGGTTATATTAATCTGTTTTGCGAGAATAGAGGTCTACACAGAGTTTTATTGCATTTGTAGGTAATTTGACGAATTATGGAGTGAAATAGCACATTTAAGGATTAAACCTTGAAGCGGTACTAAAAGGAGCATAAAAGGAAGCTAGGACGCGCCAAAGTATGTTCTCATACCGTCTGACGTGCCAAAATATCTTCTGATACCGTCTGACGTGGCCCAGAGTATTTTCTGATACTAGCGGGCTCGACTTCTTTTCAGCCCAAATATTTAGGGTTTTATCTTTAAACCCTAGATTTATCCCTATAAATGTTCTATAACCTTCAACATTGAAAAGAGATTGAGACTGGAGGGAGCTAAAATCCCAAAAAAGTGGTAGGCTTGAAGATCTTATCGTGAGAAGATTTTGGAAGGAAGATTTGGAGAAGTACGCACTTGGAGATTGCGTAGTTGGAAGATCTTAGGATTTCACCTTGAAGGCGGATTGACATCCCGTTCTTCTTTGTTCCTTGAGATTTGTGAGAGATTCGTACTCTATTCTACATCCATTGAACGCAAGTTACGATTTTTGTGTTTGATTAACATTAGTTTTGTGTTTATTATTGAGATTTCAAGGTTTACCTTTTCTCTCTTTTAAATTTGATTTTTTGGATTTTATTATGATGATTGTTGGCTAAAACCCTTAAGCGATTCTAAGGTGAAGGGTTGATAGTTTTGGCCTAGATGATGATCGATTGAACTAAAACAGATTGTACCCTAAGAGTTGCTAGAAACCTCATCGTCGAGGCTTTCCGGCCTGTTCTTGAGTTCCACGATTGTGGTTCTTCAAGATCCGACCGTGGTTTTCCTCTGTCGTGCGTGTTTTTCTTTTGCTTTGATCAAAAGTTAAATATTTGCTTTAACCTAGCCTTGGCGTACCTTTTCTAGGTAGTAGTGAGACTCAACATCCTCTACTTTGGTTTCGAGTGTCACAACCTTAACCGTTTTGGCTTATCTTTGATTTCCTTGGGTTTGGGCATGGGTATTTGAGAGTTTAATCTCATCATTACATCCTTTCTATATTGCAGCCTCAACAACCTTTATAGAGAGAGCCTCTGGGTGAGACATTTGGGGTTGGAACTTCACCGTACAATTCCCTACCTTAGATATACCTTTGCAATCCCGACTCTGTCCTTATATCTTTAGAACATCTTGAATCGATTGTCACAATTGGATACCTGAATCTTTAGAATCGTTGTTTTCCAATTATCTTTATATAAACTTTTGTTATTTGCTTGACAATTTGTGAACTAAATTTATCCCCCCAAATCCCTGAGTTCGATACTCTAGAATTCTTGCTTTACTACGCCGATCCGTACACTGCGAGTTTGCTTTTCTTGATTTCAGTTTTTATAAATATAAAACTTTGACGCACACACTTTCGAGCGAACAAGTTTTTGGCGCCGTTGTCGGGGATTTGGTCTAGGACAAATTCGGTTTTCCGTTGTCGATCTTGTGAGCTTTTTTCTTTTTCTTTTAATTTTTTGGTGTGAGTTTTTGAGTTTTCAGATTTTCCAATGGATGGAAGGAGTTTTGTAACAGCGAGGAACGAAATATGAAGCCTCATAGTTGAACTTAACGAATCTTTGGAGCAACATAGACATAGGAACAAATACTTGGAAAGAGAGAGATGGGAAAAGAAAGAGGTAGCTAAATGGAAGGAGTATAGATTTTTGCTGGATTATTTTTCATTTTTTTTCAGTGAACAAAATGAAAGAGAGGAAGCTATTAAGAAGGAGCTTGAAATTTGGGAGGAGCTCTATACCGCTCACGAGGTATATGAACAACCTCCTGAAGATCAACTTGAATCAAAAATCAAGCAATCAATAAAGGATCTCGATGACTTTGAAAGGAAATTGATCCTTGCCGAATTTGCTCGACATGAGGAGAAGTGCCACGAAGAATTCCAAGTTTTGAGCATTCCTCCTATCGAACCCGATGTTCCTCTAGAATTTCTCGAAGAAGAAGAAGTAGAACACCTTGGCCAAACTGCTGAACCATTGGCCAAGATTGAGGCACAACTGGAGAAGATGGAAGAGATTTCATGCGCAGACTCTCCTCTAGACATGATTCTCATTCCAAGACTTGAAACACTTCATCCGGTATGCTCTCCCATTCACTTTAAAATTCCATTCGAAATTACTAATCATTTCAGGGATGCACCGAAGAGCTGGAGGTCTCTTCCGAAAGAACCTCCAAAGGTCAAGATGAAACCTCCCCTGAATTTGTTGAAAGAAGATGCTCCTTGGACTACAAGGAGTGGAGTTAGCAACCACTTCACCATTAAGGCGATGAAGTATTTCTTGTTCAAGTATGGGGTCATTCACATGACGAAGACCATACATCATCCCCAAGCTGGAGATGGGGAAGTTAAGAGGATTCTCGAGAAACTGATTTCGCGATCTAGGAAAAGATGGGACGCAAGGCTAGATTATGTCCCATTAAAATGAAGGAAAGCTAGGACGATTCCGGTGAGAATCAAACCATACAAGCTTGTACGTGGGAGATCTTACCATTTTCCGTAAAATTAGGAACCGGAAATTTTTTGGAAGCGTTTAATGATGGATTTGATGAGCAATCCAAGATGTTCAAGGTGCATTGAGTCATCTATGGAGATAGGTCCAGCTAGCGACGTTAAACCAAGCGCTTCTTGGGAAGCAACCCAAAGTAATGCATCTTTTTCCCTTTTCTTTTTCTTAGGATAGTTAGCTTGTTTGTTTTGCTTTTGCTTTGTTTTTGTTCTCCTCGATGCGCTCTCAGTTTGTTTGTGTGATGGATCGCATGAAATAGGTACAATCTTGGAGATTTGATGAAAAAGGTTGATACAAGTGTGCTTAGGGATGTTTTTAAGAAAGAAAGGAAATAAATCGACTTACCATAAGTAACTCGACCGATTTAGGCTTCAGAGCAAGTCGATTTTTGGCAATAGAGAGAAAAATCACCAAAAAATCGAAAAAAATCGGTCGTTTTTTTACCTAAGTGAGAAAAAATAGAAGAAAATCGGGGCGATGAAAAAATCGACCCAAAAATCGGTCAATTTTTTTCAAAAAAAAAATTCAAAATTTTTTTTCAGCTGCTTCGACACCAATTGGAGTATTCAAAGTCTATTGAGCTTATATAGACGTTCCCTTTCTACATGTTTTATGTCTTGCATTTTTTGATTTTGAAATTTTTGAAATTTTTTATTTTTTTTTTGTGCTTCTAGGATGGATATGATCTCTATGATGAATATTGTTTTGCGGAAGCTATGATGATTTTGATATGCTTGAATTGATTTAGACATATGTTGGATTTGAATACTTTGTTAAAATTTCATGCATGTTTGATAATTTGCTTTCATTCTAAATCATGTTGAGTATTGAAGGTTGAAACCGCAAGATAAGTTCTTACACTTCTTATTGATATGATTAAGGCACCTCGATTTTTCTTGCTTCTTCTTTATTCATTTAGCCCCTCAATGAAATTTTTGCCTCCTTTACCTATCCGGGAATTAAGAAGAGTGTAATGTTGGCATGTTTGATGTGGGAGGGCCATGAAAGAAAATTGTGAATTCAAAGTATAGAAAATAGGTTTGGGTAAGTCAATCATGATGATGAGTAATTCGGCACCATTCACATAGCCGGGTGTTTGTGTCTTGCTAAAGTCGGATTGAGCGATATTCCTAATGGATTATGGTATGTGCATCAAGGGTTTGAGGCATCTTGAAATTGAGAATCGCCGATCTCCTAGGCTTCGGTTTTTGTGCACCGCTGTTCACACTTCCAAAAAGTAAAGTCGAAGAAGAATTTTGTGCTGAAAAGGGAGAGAAAAATTCTCAATGGTGGTTGATTCAAGTTGTTAAAGAAAAAGTTATGTTGTGTTGTTCCTTTTTTCCGGATTTTTGCACCACATTACCTTATGAAAGTCCCACATATTCACGTTTCTTGACCTTTGCTTTAAAGTCCTTAAGATCTTTGGATTGTTGTTTATCTTTGTGGTCTAAATTGGATTTCTCATGATTAATTTCAATTTATTGCAAGTTATGATGCATGTTATAATTTTCTTGCAAAGTATGATTATCTCTTCCATGATATAATTCATTTGACCATATGATGATTTTCATTAGCTATGAAGCAATTCTTTGAGGGTGATCTATGAATAGAAGCACAACCAAAAATATTGTGGTTTTTCTTTGTTTTTGCATATTCATAATTCATATCATCTTGTATCTTAAGTTTGAACCTTGCTTGGGGACAAGCAAGAGGCAAGTATGGGGTATTTTGATGACATGAATTATGACCTATATTTAGGCATGTATTTATATAGATTTTCCTTTTATTTTGCATGCATAGACATACTTTCATAGCAATTATGATTATATTCACCTACTTTGCGAGAATAGAGGTCTACACAGAGTTTTATTTCATTTGTAGGTAATTTGGCGAATTATGGAGTGAAATAGCACATTTAAGGATCAAACCTTGAAGCGGGACAAAAAGGAGCATCAAAGGATGCGTCAAAGTATCTTCTGATACCGTTTGAGGCGGTCCAGAGTATCTTCTGATACCAGCGGTCTCGACTTCTTTTCAGCCCAAATATTTAGGGTTTTATCTTTAACACCTAGATTTATCCCTATAAATGTTTTGTAGCCTTCAATATTGAAAAGGGACTGAGATTGGAGCGAGTCAAAATCCCAAAAAAGAGGGAGACTTGAAGATCTTATTGTGAGAAGATTTTGGAAGGAAGATTTGGAGATGTACACACTTGGAGATTGCGTAGTTGGAAGATCTTAGGATTTCACCTTGAAGGCGGATTGACATCCCATTCTTCTTTGTTCCTTGAGATTTGTGAATAAACCGAGGTCTTCATAAACGTGTAGGTAAGGGGTCTTTTATAGTCTTAAAAGCCTCCAAATAAAAGAATAAAATAATCATAAAAATATAAGATAAATATACCTTTAGAATGTCTAGAGTTGTATAGGTATTAAAATAAAATAACTAGAAGCTTTTAAATCCTTCAATTCGTGTCTTCTACACGTGGATTCTCTTATATGTCCTTCATGGTTGGAATTGTCATCAATGTGACCAAGGAAGACTTAGACACAAAAAGATCACCAATGATCTCCTCATAAGCTAAGGATGACAACCAGCTAGAAACCTCCTCTCGAATAGTTTTTGCTTTTGATCTAGTGATAGATCTTTCCATAGTAAGTGATGGTAATGGTTGAGACTTCTTCTCCTTCAATGCTCTTGTCTTTGATCTAGTGATTGGGTCATGAGTAGTAAGAGGTGTTGTGGATTGTCCCTCATCAAAAAAGGTATGAAATGCATGAATTTAAGGTCTAAGAAGTGTTATATTTGACACTCATCAAAATTACGTCATACTTAAACCTTGCTCGTCCTCGAATACAATCATGTCGTATGCAGACTATGTGTAAGAACAAATGGTTGTCTCAACTAAGAGAAAAACAAACAACTCAAACTATGTCATCATAGCATAAATCATTATAAGAGGACAAGTAAAGAATCACAGCCATCTAAACTGCTTCAGGGTAATGTGTTTGTTCTCAATCTCACAAGATGTGTTTAGGCATATATCAATAAACTCTCAAAATCAACATACATGCATTGATCTTACCATAAAATTGTCAAGGTGTTCTCGAATTCCAACTCCTATCAAGTAAAATTAAAAAGAAAGATAAATATAATAAGGTCTTTTATAAAGGTATAACGGGGATATGAGACATGGAAAAATGATGTTGGTAGGACAAAAGAGTAGGTTAAAATGGAAAATAATATCCGGGGTATCAAATCTGTATAACTCGAAACACCTTCAAGGCATTGTCACTTCACACTATTCTATATAATTTGTACTTGTTCGTGAACCATAGCACTCTTGATCTTTGTAGCACGTACTTGCTTTCTCTTTCAAGAATAAGCTTTTCTTCATTTTTGAACCAATCACTATTTATTTGTTGTTGCATATTTGTCGGAAACATTTTTTTCTAGCCAACAAACATGAAAATATCTTCAATAATGGCAATATGCATTCGAACTCGCACATTTATTTCTTGAATTCACTTTCACATTTCATGGGAACACCCCATACTTGATTTCTTCATTCTCTTCCTGTAATAGCTAGGATTTCCGAATTCTAATTAATGTTGATTAACTTAACAAGTGATAGTAATTGACATATAACTCGCGAAGATTGCATAAGTGTTGAGTATAAGTCCCACCGTTATGTTCCTGGCGTAATTTTGGGCTTATGGTGGAATTTTCACTTTTCCCCCGGGTAATTATTTTTACCCTCCGGTATTATTTGGAGCATTTGGGAGCTCCAATTAATAAAAATGCAGTTGAGACAAATGATCAGGACATCGGACATGTCCTAGATATGAAATAACATGGAAAGGCAAAACGGCCAAAAGAGTCGCTATTTCGTTTTTTAACGGCTAAGAAAGACGGCTTAGGAATACACGTTTTTCGAGGCAATTGTGGGATAATTATCCCTACAATATTCAAGATTTATTGTTCCAATTTCGAGAAGTTTGGAGAAGGGGGTTCAACCCGCCATTGGATCGGTTAAAGGATATTTATCGACTTCACTATAAATAGCGGAAAATCATTTATTAATTTATTTCCTTTCACGTTTCCACGTAAAAGCTCTGATTTCTCTCAAACTTCAAACTCATATTTACTCTCCGTTTCTAATCCGATTTCAATTCCGTTTGAGTTTCTGGATTCCTCTCTTCATTCTCTTCATATCGGTACCAAGTTTTTGCATTTCCGAGCAGATGAAGACCTGATCGAGCATATATGTCACCACTACAGTTCCGTCGCTCAGATTCCGGTGAATTTGATGTTGTACATGCGTAGGCTGCGTCGTTGTGATTCCGAATCTTCTTTCAGATCGTCAATCGGGTTCGTAACGAATAAGTTATGAATTTATTCGTTTTCCGTACTGCGATTTGGCCTAAATTGACCTTAGGCTTTTCAAAATGGATAATTAGAAATTCCATTATGATCATTATATTATTCTGGTGTTTATGGGTTGTTTGTTTGATGAAACCTGATGACAGGTGGGTTTAGAAATGGTCTGCGGGCAAAACGTTATTCTGGCAAAATTTAATTAATTAATTAAAGGTTAATTAATTAAATTAGGATTAAATTTGAGATTGAGGAATACTGATTAGATGCATACTAGGTGTCAGAATGAGTTGAGGATCATGATGATGTTATGGATATCGGTTATGGCTTTAAGGTTTAGTATGTGTACGAGTACGATGAGATGTTATGTTGAGGATATGCCCTAGGCATTTATGAATGTGTTGAGGATCTGAGGTTTAGATTTGAGATATAGGTTGGTTGTGGTTAGTGAGACGAGTCTCCTAACCTTTGCAGTATGTGATTGTGTGTGCCTTGCTATTGCAGGCGTTGATTACTTCCCCAAGGGGAAGCTGTGGTATGGTACAGGTTACGAGTATATCAGGTAAGTCCATAGGACTTACTTAGCGTACGGTTGTGGATTGTATGATTGTGATGGTTGTGTGTGCTCATATGATTGTGCATTTATAACCTTAAACCGGACTAGGATGGCCATTTATTACAGTTAAATGGCCCAAGTGTATTATAACATGCGGTAACCACCGGTCCCCGCCTGCGGGTTAGGAGGAGGTTCCTAGAAGCCAGTAGCACAGGGTGGGACGAGTGATGATCACCCCCATGCAAACCTCTATTTTAAAGGGGAAAGAGACGAGGTTCTTTAGGTTCCTCGTGTTACAAAAGAAGTTGAATTAGTAATGGAATAACATAATGAAAGATAATAAATGAATGTGTGTGGCATTGCATGTATGAGATATTGATGTGTGGTTGTGCTATTACCTTCATGCTTTTCATTATTGTAGCTAACGGTGTATACCGTGTTGTAGTTGATCTGCAGGTTAGGAAGACTGCAGGGTGAGCCAGATGGTGTGACCAGCCGAGGACTTCTGTACATTAGGATGCGTGGGATGGGGTATGTTTTGTGGTTATGGTTTATGATATTGTTTTGTACTCGGCTTGGAGTTTGTAAACTCTTTTGATGTATCATATACAGCTTTTATGTATTTGGTTTTAATCTACCTGTGCCTTGTTGTAAGATCCAGTGAACTTGTTGTCAGGCTAGGGTCATGATCCATTGTGAGATCCTACCCCAATGTGACACTCCAAGTCCTGTGGATTTGGGGTGTTACACTTCTTCCATCAGAACCTTGTATAGGGTCATATGAGGATATTCATGGTTGCGAGGCTTGTTTTAGGGTGTATCAAAGAAGGGTAAATAAACGCAAGAAATGGCTAATAAAAAGGAAACATACATAAAGGTAGAAAGGTCATATAGGTTGTCAAAGAGGAACTCAATCATTTAAATATCAAAAATATATAAACAAATGAACATGTAGTTTTAAAAGAGAGTTAATCACAAGTTCTAGAAGAAACTAAACATGTTGGAGATCTCACAAATAATAAGAAAGAAAGGGCACGTGAAAATGCATGTACATAGGCAAGAGCACTTACAAGGTTATGTTTGGGCCAGCTAATCATCAATAATCATCCAAAAACTCATGTGCATAACAATAACAAAAAGTAGTAATACAAAGCATCGTTGGCAAGTCAGTGTAATAGCATGACATATTCCGATTTAGGGGAGTAAGAATGATGAGAATCTACTCAATCTACGCTAAATGCAATATTTTTGTTGTTATGTAATTATGAATGCGTGTGAAAAGGTAAAATACTCAAGAAAAGAAAAATGCATAAAAATAAACGTGTGACAAGAAAGGGAAACATGATATGCGAATGTGAGTAAAGCACCTCATACTTAAACTGCACACCGTCCTCGATGTGAAAAAAAATAAAGAGAATAAGAACCTCACAAAGCAATGCAATGCATATTGTGGTAAGGGATGGAAGGTGGTAGAAGGTGAAATGTTGTGGAGGCATTTTGAAGTCCACTACGTGTATCCCTACATAAAACGTAAACAATAGCCGTCATCCTAGAAAAGGGAAATAGCATAAGCAAATTGCAAAAAAGAAAAACAAAACGGGTAAAGGGAAATGCATGGGTTGCCTCCCTATAGCGCTTGTTTTTTGTCATTACATCGACCCATGTGGATCACTCCATGGGAAACCTTCACCATCGGGGATCGATGTGTAGGCAAGGTGTGCGTCGGCGAAACGCATGAAGTGGGCGGGGACGAACAAAAGTCTCTTGTGACGGCGGGGCAGGCAGAACGCCATTCTATAGGTGAAGGTAATATGAGACGTTTGTTGGAGGTGGAAGGTGTGGGTGAAGGGTGGTGGTCAGAAGTGATGGATAATGTGGATAAATGAGGGGTTTTAGTTTGGAGAAATAGTGTGGGTGAATGGTGGTGGTCGGAAGTGATGGATTATGATGATGAAGAGGAGTTTTCATGGCTATATTGGGTGGTGTAGGAAGGAGGTGATGTTGTAGATGGGGAAGGGTTGGAAAGAGGTTGTCTTTGGCTTTCGAATTTTGGATTGGAGAGTTACGTATAGAATTTCTTATTGATCTTCTTGGAGTGGTGTTACAGTCTCCATACGGTCATGATACGGCCATAAGTTGCCCGTAAGGGCTTGGTTTGGCTTGTTAGTTTCCGAATCACCGATCTCTACGTCCATGGGGACAAGTGTTACTGTCGTAGGGTTGGCCATAAGAGGGCGTAAAGTGGTCGTAAGAATTAAAACTTTGTCTATGACTTTTCGAGCTAATTTGGGAGGAATTATCGGTTGGAAATGATACGGCTACCTTACGACCATAATGCTACCCGTAAGGTGGTGGTGGGTTGGCTGTAAAGGTGTGCGTAAGGTTTGGTTTCCAACTCGTCTTTGGATTTTTCATGGACGGACTCCAGAGCATCCAGATTCTCAATATCATCTATCAGCATAGTATCCATGTGTTCTAGGTAATCAATAAGCTCTTGATGAGAATCTTTCAACTCAACAACCTGAAAATGTTTGGTCGACTGTGGTCAAAATATTGTGTCGATTGCAATTACGTTGATAGTTTTGTAATTAGAGCATTTTTCGAAATTGTTAGGGTTCATTTTTGAGAGATATGAATGAGGAACTAGACATGGGTCCGAAACCTAAACCAAAACCGGATATAGCCCAAACCAGCGGTTTTGGGCCGGTTTGGCACATGTTTTCAGAAAAAAAAGGGTATATAACTTTTTTTTTATAAAATTTTTACCGAGTTTGCATTAGTAATTTTTTTCTACATTATTAATTTAATAAAAAAACCCCGAGAGCAAACTCGATTTTTTTTAAATAAATAAAATTACTAACTAAAAAACGAGAGCAAACTCGTTTTTTTTAGTTAGTAATTTCATTTATTAAGAAAAAACGAGCTTGCTTTCATTTATTTAAATTAAATTACTAATTGAAGTAAAAAAAGGAAAGGGTTTGAACCAGTTTTCCAGTTTCCTACGTATCCTCTTGGGGTTTAAGAGGATCAAAGCCTTTGTAGTTCTCTTACCTTTGCTTACCTTTTTTCGGACTTCCGAGTTGTTTTCGTTACTCCCTTACCTTTCCACCTCGGACTCAGAAGTGGTGCCCGGATCATCGAAGTTGGAATCCGATCTTGAGTCATATACATGGGCATTCCGTTGTTTCTTCTTCACCACCCTTAGCCAATCTCGAACGTATACTTGTGCCTCCAATTTCTCGGGCTTCAGCTGACTTCTCTTGTAACTTAGCATGTTTTCTCCTTGACTAAAAGCTTGCTCCACGGCCACCGTTGATGCGGGCACGACCATAATTTGTTGCACAATCTTGGTCAATGTTGGATACTTCGGGGCTAACTACTTCCACCAATCCAAAACTTCAAAACTTTCACTATCAAAACTAAAACAAGTTGTTATATAATCTAGAAATTCCACATTTGCGGATGAATGCCTTGGTATTTTTATCCTTTTAGCTAAAATTTGTTTAACTTTTGAAAGAATAGAAGAAGAAGAAGAAGAAGAAGAAGAAGAAGAAGAAGAAGAAGAAGAAGAAGAAGAAGAAGAAGAAGAAGAAGAAGAATGTGGTGGAGGAGTCGATTCGGCGGAAGCACTAGCACTTGTTTCAAATAAAGAAAGCAATTTACAAATTTCAAGATGAATATCAAGAATAATGGGATTAACGTTCATAGAAAAAGATTAACCTAACAATTCGGTAACACCACCAATTTTAAGTCTATGATCAAAAGCGGCGGAAATAAGATAAACTACGGGAATATCTTTATAATATTTAAGCCATTTCATTTTCATATCGGTTATAGCATTTACAATTGATACATAAGTAAAACCGGTTTGTAAAGCCTCGACAATATTTACGGTTATTTCTAAAAAAACTACAAGAAGTGAGAGTCTAAACATAACTCATCATATTAGTTGAATCACTAAAAACTTTTAAAAATATTACAAATATCATAAAAAGTTTTCTAAAAAGTTTCATCATATAACATAGACCAAAAAATGTATTGAAAACTCCACCTTGATTATACAGGTTTTACATGTGTTGCTGATGGAAGACTTAAACACAAATGAAGTAGTTTGATACACTAACCAATGAATTATTATATTTCGAGATGCTTGGTTGGTTTGGATTTAGTGTAGGTTTTGTCAAAGAATTCAAAGGCATTGAAATGGATTTCAAGGGCACAAAGAAGACAAGGATGCACAACGAAAAGATCTCAAAAGCCTTGAAATAGATTCCAAAGAAACAAGGAAGACAAGGCTTCACAACGAAAAGATTTCAAATCACAAAGAAGATCTTTCACGAGAAATTTGCTCTAAACAAGAAGATTTGAGAAGATATGAAGATTTGAGAAGATATGATCAGGTGAAGATCTCAACCGACCAACAAAGAAGATCTTACGAAGATCCTTAACGGAAAAGCACGAAGATTCTCTCATCTGGATTTGAAGATTGTTACAACAATCAACGAGAAGATTAAGGAGCCAAGAGATCAACGTGTTCTCAGGAGATGAAGATCTACAACGTCTATCTCATCTCCAGCAGGAAGCGATCTTCATGGAGAAGAAGAATTATCTTCGAACGGTCGTCTCTCCAACGGCTAGAAAACCTCTCCATAGAAGATTATAAATGAAGATGGAAATTGAAGAACAAAGACACAAGCCTGCACATAAATATCTATAGTCTTCAAGTGATCCAAAGTTATCTTCATTTTGAAACATAGTTTATCTTTCTCTCCTTCTAAAAAGCTTTCCCTAGAGAGAGAAAAAACTCGAGAGCTCCATTGGCATATCTAAAGAGTGTTATACTCGAGTGTGTGTTACTCTGCGAAGTAACTAGGCTATTATAGCAAAGTGAAGAGTTTGAGCTAGATCGTAGCATTGGTTACAGTGAGAGAAGAAGGGGAAATCTTCTAGTTTGTATCTAGGACTCTTTGAAGCTGATAATAGATAGTTAGATTCTAAGGATATACCCTGGGACGGAGAGTAGGCTATTTAGAGCCGAACTTCGTAAACATATCCTTGTGTTGATCTTTTACATTCCACACCATATCTTGTTTATTTTGACTAACTTTGTTTTACAGGAGTTCAAAGTCAAGGCCCTTGAAAGTTGTTTCAAAGCCCTTGGAATTAAAGTTTCACAACGAACTGAGATCGACATCAAGGCCCTTAAAATTGGTTTCAAGGCCTTGAGATTGGTTTTGCGAAAAGTTTCCATATTCTATTCTACCCCCCTTCTAGAGTATCTTTTAACCTTTTATTTCACCTACCGGTTCTTCAATTGGTATCAGAGCTAGACTCACGTATATTGATTTAACCATCAGTGAAACTAATCATAAATCTTGTAGGTGATGGTGGATTTGCTCAAGGGAGATCCTCATCTCGACTTCTGTGGAACCAACTTTGCTCATTGGAGAGCACTCATGCGTATGTTCATTATTGATCAGGACATGGCACTATGGAGCATTGTTCAGAATGGCCCCGAATTCCCTACTACAACTGTTGAAGGTGTCCAAGTGCCAAAGAAGGGCGTTGACTTCACACAAGCTGACCTGGACAGTGTGTCAAAGAACTACAAAGCAATGAACCTACTATACTGCGGATTAGATACAAATAAATTCAACCGCATCTCATCATGCAAGAGTGCAAAAGAAATATGGGACAAGTTTGTTGTCACTTACAAAGGAACAAGTTAAGTCAAGGAAACAAAGATTAGCATCTTCTTCAGACAATGCGAGCTATTCAAGATGAATCCAAATGAAACAGTCAAGGAAATGTTCACAAGATTCACTGAGATTGTGAACAAGTTGGACTCACTAGGAAAGATCTTCACAAATGAAGAGAAAGTTAGGAATTCTAAGGAGCTTACCTAAAGCTAAGTGCGGACCAAAGATGACTGCTATCGAAGAAGCTCAGAATCTCTCAACCCTTCCTCTTGATGACCTCCTTGGAAAACTCATCACACATGAAATGGTTCTTGGTAAAGAAGATGGAGAGCTCCCATCCAAATCCAAGAATTTGGCATTAAAATCAAAAAAGGATGAATTATCATCAGACGAGGAAGATAGTGATGATGATGAAGAAGATGCAATTGCCATGATCTCTAAGGGTCTCGCGAGAATTCTCAAGTTAAATAAACAATATGCTAACAATAGAGAATATCCACGAACATCAAAACCCCGAGGTAAGTTTTCTAACTCTAACAAGAAAACTAGAGTACTGACTTGTTTTGAATGTGGTAAAACAGATCATCTTGTGAAGGATTTTCCACAAAAGAAGAGGACCAACTTCAAGAAAAATTATCGAAAGAAGAAAGCTATGGTAGCTTCATGAAGTGATTCATAATCATCAAATATATCAGAAGACGAAAAAGAACAAGCAAACTTGTGTCTCATGGCCGATCATGAAGAAGATTCAAATCTATATGTTGACAATATGGTAAGTACAATTATGTCTCAACAATGAATCTCACCTGAAACAATTCCTTAAAGATATTATCATATGTGACAAAGAACATAGAATAAGGATAAATTCTTTAAAAGAAAAGTTACTTGAACAAGAAAACCAACTAAGTGAGATGTCTTTAGAGATTGAAAATCTTAACACGGAAAAAGTAGACCTTGATGACAATATCAAGGCCTTGGAATCAGAAAACATGATTTTCAAGGACAACCTCTCCTCTCTTCATCGAAACTATATCGATCTAGAGAAAGAGAGAGTTGATCTAACTTTGATGTGTCAAGACCAAAAGGCTCCACTTGTTAAGTTTACTCGTTCAAAAGCTAATCTTGAGAGAATGATGGGTGAACAACAGTCCTCCCTTAACAAAAATGGTATAGGTTCTCGTAGGAGCTTTCCTAGAAAACCTACCACCACTTTTGTCAAAGTCAAAGGAAGTATTCATATGCCTACTTGCTTTTATTGTTGTAAAAAGGGTCATGTTAAATCTACATGTCCTTATAGAAGAAATGATCCTTGTATTATTAGAAACACCTATCCTTTATGTTTAAGGAAACATGTCAAACAAATTTGGGCTCCTAAAGGTACTAGACCGCCAAACATGATCGAACCTGAATAAGGACCAAAATATGTCATTTGGTCGACCTGGAAAGGTTGATGTTTGCTGTTTTGCAGGATATCACCAAGGTAAAGGAGCATAAATGGATATTAGATAGTGGTTGCTCAAGACATATGAGTGGAAAAAGCTCTTTATTCTCATATTTAAAGAATCAATCATCTGGAACCATTACGCTTGGTGATAAAGGAAAGTGTGATATTATTGGCATTGGTAAAATATGTTATAATTCATCTAACTTTATTGATGATGTTTATTTGGTTGACAGGTTGAAGTATAATCTGCTTAGTATTTCTCAAATATGTGATAAAGGCATCAAAGTTTTATTTGATTCAGAAAAATGTGAGGTTCAAGACAAAAAGACGGGTGAAATTGTGCTTACTGCTCCTAGATGTAACAATGTTTCTTCCATGAGAACTAAACAAGTTTCAGGAACTAAGCTAAAATGTCTAAAGGCCTTGACTGATGATCCAAGGCTTTGGCATAGAAGACTTGGTCACGTAAGCATGCACACAATGCAGAAGCTACTTACAAAGGATTTGGTACGTGGTTTGCCAAACCTAAATTTCAAGGTAGATGAACTATGTAAGGCTTGTACACAAGGTAAACAAACAAGAGGTTCATTCAAACCTAATAAAGTTATAAGTTCTTCTCGACCCATCGAACTTTTACATATGGATCTTTGTGGACCTATGCGTGTCAAATCTCCCAAAGGCAAGCAGTACATCCTTGTTATGGTGGATGATTTCTCTCGTTTCACATGGTCCTCTTTTCTAAGAGAAAAGTCTGAAGCATTATCTGAGTTTTCAAAATTATGTATGGAGTTACAAACTTTGAAAAACCTACCAATCGTTTCTATAAGAAGTGATCATGGTAGAGAATTTGATCAACTAAAGTTTGATTTGTTTTGTGCAAAATATGGCATTTCACATAACTTTTCATCTCCTAGAACTCCCCAACAAAATGGAGTTATGGAACGTAAGAACCTCACTCTTGAGGATATGCCTAGGACGATGCTTTTAGAAAACAATTTGCCAAAAAGTTTTTGGGAAGGAAATTATATTTTGAATAGATGTTTAATTCGCCCTATCTTGAAAAAGACTCCTTATGAACTCTTTAAAGGAAGGAAACCAAATATTTCAAACCCTTTGGATGTACTTGTTTTGTTCATAACAATGGCAAAGATAACCTTGGGAAATTTTATGCACGTAGTGATGAAGCTATATTCATTGGGTATGCTTCAAGTAGCAAAGCTTATCGCGTCTATAACAAACTTACCAAATTGTTGAGGAAATCATTCATATTATTTTTTATGAAAGCAATGATGGTACTTTGAGCGAGAGTTTTGCAGATCTAAATCTGAATCAACGAGAAGATCATAATTCGGATGAAGAGGAAGATCCTAAAGATCAAGAAAAAATATGCAGGAAAAGATTCAAGATACCGAAGAAAACCCTCAAGACCTTGAAACACATCTTCAAGACCTTGAAACAGAAAAATGTGATGACAGGACTCCGTTTCAAGGGATTAAAACTCAACTTCAAGGCCTTGAGATTGGATCCAAGGGAAATATATCAACGGTACCTGAATCTAGTCAAACATATGAGGCTCAACCTTCTGGATCTGTTCCATCTGTCAAACGAAGAAAAGTTCAACACTCTTCATATCATCCATAAGAGAATGTGATCTCAGACCCAAACGCTGGAGTTCAAACTCGATCTAAAGTGAACAATCTATGTGCTTTCTCTGCCTTTGTGTCTCTTGTTGAGCCAAAGAACTATGTCCAAGCTCTAGAACTTGATTGGATCATTGTCATGCAAAATGAACTAAACGAATTTGAGAGAAATAAGGTTTGGACTCTTACTTCAAGGCCAAAATACCAATCCGTCATTGGCACGAAATGGGTCTTTTGAAATTAGTTGGATGAAAGTGACAAAGTCATACGAAATAAAGCACGACTTGTAGCACAAGGCTATAACCAAGAAGAAGGTATTGATTATGAGGAGACTTTTGCTCCAGTTGCCAGGTTAGAAGTCATACGTATGCTACTTACATTTGCATATTTTATGAACATAAAACTTTTTCAAATGGATGTAAAATGTGCTTTTCTAAATGGCTTCTTAGAAGAAGAAGTCTACGTTGCTCAACCTCTTGGTTTTGAAAATGATGAATTTCAAGATCACGTTTTTAAATTAGACAAAGCTCTTTATGGTCTTAAACTAGCTCCTAGAGCCTGGTATGAAAGATTGTCTAAATATCTTCTTGAAAACAAATTCAAAAGAGGTTTGATTGATAAAACATTATTTATCAAAACCAGAGGCAACGACATTCTAGTAGTATAAATCTACGTCGATGATATATAATTCGGTGCTACTAATGATTCCCTTTGCAAGGAATTTTCAGATATTATGTGTAGGGACTTTGAAATGAGCCTAATGGGAGAGCTTAATTTCTTTCTTGAACTTCAAGTTTCACAAGCAAAGAAAGGAATTTTTTTCAATCAAAGCAAGTATACTAAAGACTTGCTTAAAAAGTACAAAATGGATCAATCTAAGATTACAAAGACTCCTATGAGTTCAACACTTTCGCTTGACCATGACAAGGATGGCAAAAGTGTAGTACAAAAGGAGTATCGAGGTATGATAGGTTCATTGTTGTATCTAACTACTAGTCGTCCTGACATTATGTTTAGTGTGTGCCTGTGTGCAAGATTTCAAGCTGATCCTAAAGAGTCACACTTGATAGTTGTGAAAAGAATTTTTTGGTATCTCAATGGCACTAAGGATCTAGGGTTATGGTACCCACGTCAAAGCTCGTTTCACCTTGTTGGCTATTCAGATGTAGACTTTACAGGTTATAAGGTCGATAGAAAAAGCACTTCTGGATGTTGCCAATTCTTAGGGTCATCCCTAATCAGTTGGCACTCCAAGAAGCAAACTTCTGTCGCCCTATCCACAGCCGAAGCAGAATATATACCTACAGGAGCATTTTGTGCACAAATTCTATAGATTGCTCAACAACTTCGTGATCTTGGCTTTGACTTAAAAGGTATTCCTATAAAATGTGATAATACTGGTGCTATTTCGATAACAAAAAATATTGTGCAGCATTCAAGGACGAAGCATATTGATATAAGGCATTACTTCATACGTGATCATGTTGAGAAAGGTGATGTTTCGATTTCTTTTATATCTACTAACTTGCAGCTTGCAGATATCTTTGCCAAGCCTCTTCTTGAGGAACAATTTAATTTTATTAGATTGAAGCTTGGTATGTTGAACAAGGATGCATTAACGTAGGGGGAGTAAAAGAATTTATTTGTTCCTACGTTTGTAGCTCAATTAATGTTTTCAAGGGCCTTGAAAGGCAATTCAAGGGCCTTGAAACACATTTCAAATGGTATATTAATAAAACGAATCAATTAGGAATTCATATCTTTTAGATATGCAATTATCTAATTTTTGTTCTTTAAAATCTCAAATTCAAAGGATTTTGAAAAGTGGTTACCAAAATTTATGGAAAAAATTTTAATCAACAATGATTTTCCCAAGATCTTGAATATCTTAGTGATCTTACGTTGATATGACTTCTTTCCATAAATACCATTTCTCTTCTTTCTTTATCTCTTCCGCTTCATTTTCCCTTTGAAAGTACGGTGCTTTACTCTTTCATTTTTTTCATAAACCCTCTTCGTCTTTTTCTCAAAAATTCTCATGGCATCTAAGAGATCCTCAGTGGATAATACAACATCATCTGCTTTCAAAAGACAAAGAGTAGTTCAGATTTCATCCGACTCGAACTCAAATTCAAGCTCAGGGTCCGATTCAAGCTCAAGCTCTTCAAGTTATCTGAACGACGCAGAAATTCTTGATAAGACAGGGCTTCCATCATACTGGTTTGGAAGTCAAACAACCTGAGTTTGATGACCGAAGTGAATGCATGTGCGAACTCGTAAATATAGAACTCTTCACCTGCTTTTCTTTACCAAGACTTGAGCTGCTACAAGAAAGCTCTATCTGGATAATGCTTAATCCAGGACAAGCCTCCTTCCCACGATTAACCAATTTGTTCAACGCAAACTTAACTGCCAGAAGAGAAAGGGGAGAATGGGTTTTGGATTCAGTTGTCAAAGGTAAGAAAATCACCATTACTACTGAGATTATTGCTGATATTTTTGGTCTTCCTCGATATGATGTCTTTGATCATCTTACCCCTGCTAGAACCATTCAATTGGCCAGAGAACAGTTTCTTCTTCCCAATGCTTTACCACAACCCACTATCACTTGTATAACCCTTGAAGCCAGAATTATTTGTGGTATTTGGATAGATGTGTGGTACCAAGGTTTACTAACAGGGATGTGGTGACCAACACAATGTTGGCGTTTGTGTATCGTGTGATAAATGGGTTAAAGGTTAATCTTCTAGAAATTATTTTGTCCCATATGGTCAATGTGCTAAATTCTCCCATTGATTATCACCAGCCTTATGGAAATTTGCTTCCAAAGATCTTTCAGCATTTTTCTATTGACTATTCTGATGAGGTGCAACACATTGTGTGTGGAGAACTGGATGAGATATTCTTCGACAGTTTAAGAATTAAGACGACAGAAGTTGACTATAGAACAGTCTAGGTTCTGAAAGAGCAAACAGCTTGGAATTATACCACAGTGCAGCGTCTGGAAGCTGTAGAGAGTGCAGTAGACTCACTAAGAACCGATCTTGTCTTTTTCCGAGCTTCAGTGACTGACTGACGGTATTTCTATGGTCGTCTATACCCAATCAAAAGTAAATCCCGACTTAGCAGTAAGAACAAGTATAGTGATTAAGTAAGGGTCGAACCCAAGAGAGTTAAGGTGTTTTAGATGCGACTATTGATTATAGTGACCAGTAACACAAGGGGGGTTTGGTTGAATTGATGCACAAAAACTAATGAAAATGATTAATGCGACAAGTAAGACAATAATGGATGAATCTACACTAGGTTGATTCTAAGCATACAACTGCTACTTTGGTGAGTTCCCTTTACAAGTTTTCAAGTAATCTCCCGTCTCGATCATATATATGTGTTGAGCCAACCGGCATCAACACAACTTAGCAGGTTAGAGTTCCGTAAACCTTCAAGAACAAATAACAAGTTAGCTTTCAAACAAAGACTAAGGGATATAAAGAGAAGATTAAAACCGTTAAACTTATCTTTATATTTGTGTTCCTTTTCTTTAAGTAATCACAACCCGTTATTACTTAAAGTTGCTACTAGATTAAAGACCCGAACCCGGAACCTATTAATCCTAGTTGTTTACATGCACTTTAGAACCTAAGGTGATCAATCTCAAGCAATAGTAAACATGCAATTAGACAATGGAGATCAAGGAGACACAAAGTATTACTGAATGAAAACTTATATTATAAAGAACTTACAACCAAAGTAACAATGCAGCTTCAAACCAACCCAATGTAGCAAGGGAGTTAGCAACTCATTACAAGGTAGCAAGACAATCTAAGTGGATAATTTGTTGGCTAACAAGATGATAAGATCCCCTTCTAGCAATCAACCAAGGACTATTTATACTACAAAAGGCACTAAATAGGAGTAAATGGCCGGCCCATGCCACCTTTAATGCCATAAAGGTGGTGTAAACAGCCGGAGTAAAGCTTCTGACGTTAAGCCGCAGGGGCGCCCTTTAGCTCCGCAGGGGCGGTGAAGGCAAAAACGCTTGATCTTCTTCAAGGCCGCACGGGCGGCTAGGCAATTCCGCTGGGGCGGATCTTCAATGCTCTTCAAACGTCTGACCCTTCGACTTCTTGACGTTTATGATGCCAAGCCGCCGGGGCGTCCCTATGTCGACGCAGGGGCGGTGACACAGCCTCTTCGTCTTCCAGTTCCCAGGTTGAGGCACAGGCAGGGCCGCAGTGAGAGACGCAGGGGAGCTGGTCTTCGTTTCTTCAGGGTAGGTCACCACAGGGGCGCCAAGGAGTGGCGCAGGGGCGGTGACACACTTCATGGTTGGCGCTGGTGAAGGCGCAGGGAGCGCTCCGGTGTAAGGTGTCACCCGTAGGGGCGGTGGTAGGGCTCCGCAGGGGAGGTGAGGCAACAGAAGCTTTGCTTCGTGAACGATCTTCACTCCAAAGTGCTTATAACTCCTTCCTTAGTTTCTTTTAGTCTTCTTCTTCTGGACTAAGGAGTTAGTAGCATAAACTGACACAAATGCAATCAAAAGACTCTAAAAACTATCCTAAATGATAGTGATTCCATCACCTATCAAACTCCCCCATACTTAGATCTTTTACTCGTCCCGAGTAAAACAAATGACAGCAACTAGACTCAAAGGCCTCAGGAAGCATGGGTAAGCAAGAAAAGACAATGAAAACAAGAGAAAAACCAAGAAAGAAAGAATGAAAAGAGAGGAAAATGAGAAAAAGAGAGAAACTACCATCCTTATTGCTCCAAGAGTGGCCTACCCGGACAACCTCCTTATGACTCCCCTTCTTATGTCGCCAAACGCCGGAAGGGAAACCTACACTCGGTGTCGCTCATTTTGCCAAGGCGCCCTTTCGGGTTTTCACCTTGCCACTCTTCTTCTTTTCTCACTTGAACTCACTTCCCTCAAGTCCAATTTTGCACCAACCTAAGGTTGGTCGGACTACCTTCTTTTTGCCTAAACCGCCCTTTCGGGTTTTCAGTTTATCCAAGGTTTTTCATGCCCTTTTTTTTCATTTTCTTTGGCTTTTTCTTTTTTTTTTTTTTTGAATTTCAATCTGAATTCAAATGATGCAAAACAAATTCAAAACAAATCAATGAATTGTACAAGCAATGATATATCCCTCCCCCATACTTGAAGTACACTTTGTCCTCAAAGTGGAAATGAGTCAAAGATAAATGTGGGAGAAGGGAAAATAAATGTACCCCTCAGTGGGGTGGTCCGGATGGACCACCTGGACCCTCCTCCGGTGGGTAAGGAAAATGGCGGAAGAAGTGCTCTTGCCGGCGGTAGATGTCATTTATGCGGTCCTGTTGGGTTGTCATCCCGTGGCCAAAAGAGGTCTCAAAACTGGTCTGCCAAGCCAGCTGTTGAGCCTCCAACTGTTTCTGTTGGGCTGCTTGCCAGGCCTCCTGCCTTTGGTCAAAGTGGGAGGTCATGGAGGTGGCAAAACTGGTCTGCCAGCTCTGCTGCTGCTCCAACATAGTCCGTTGGTAATCGGACTGACATGTTCGGTGTTGGGTCGTCATAGCCGCCATCTGAGCCTGAAGGCTCGCAAGGGACGGATCCTCCTCTGGTGCCGCAGTGGGCATCTCCTCGTCATCTGGGATGGGCAGGTGCTCCTTCTGATGAGCCCGGCTGGAGCTGGCAGCATGCCTCTCCACAATGGCCACTAGTGGCCTCCTCGGCACGAAAGGATCTGCCGAAATGTAGAGCTCGGAGAGCTCACCTCCTAATGGTAAAGGCCGGGGGAGGTAGGTGAGGTGGCTCCCATCTGCAAGGGAGATCCAAAATAGGTTCTCCCCGTCCCGCCGGAGGAGCTTGCACCTCCTAAGCATCCCCTCAGTGTAGAGAGGAGCCGCCATCCTGTCCTCTAACTCGGACAGGTCCATCACCTGTGAGGCGATCAAAGAGATCACCTCACTGCCGACAATATCCCTCGACTCGTCCCTCCTAATCCGCTTCAAAGCGGCAAAGAAGAGAGAAGGGCAATCCATCACCTTCTCGCTCTATGGAAGGCAGGAGTAGAGTAGTGGGAGGTCCTTGAGGGTGACCTTGTTTTCCTATTTGTGTCCACAGAAGACACTCATGAGGATTTTTGAAATGAGCCTCAAGCTGGGGTGAGTGAGTTTGTTGGAGTACTCACCCCTAGCATGGAATTCTGACCCGGTAGCTGCCTGCCAAAACTCGCACAGGTCCGGGGCCGGGATTGGATCCCACCAGTTTGCAGAGGGGTTTAGAGTCACCCCAAAGGCCTGTTGTAGATCGGCGTAGTCAAGAGTGTATTTCACCTTGTTGAACTTGAAGATGAGGCCGATACACACGTGATCTTCCTTCTCCATTGTGAAAGTGGAGATAAATTGTCTACTGAGCTTGGGATATGTTGGAGCACTCTTTTGGAGGAAGTCTCCGAGTCCGGCATTCGCCAAAAAAGCTTGCATGCTCTCTAGCATGCCTAGTTTCTCTAGAGTAGGAATATGCAAAAATTGAGTTGCATACACAACTCGATCTTGCACAATCCTGTAACGCTCCTTCTCTACTTTGGTCATCTAGTCTTTCGTTGGGGCTTCCATTCTTGAAAGTAATTGAAGCAAAAGATTAGCAAATGTCGAAATAAGGAAAAGAAAACGACCTCTGTGGTGTAATTTCCGCAGGGGCGGCTATGCAGGCACGGGGGCGGTAAGGCGTAGGGGCGGATGCTTGCAGCCGTAGGTGCGGGAGAAGTGCAAAGACGATTTCCGGGGAGCGATGGAAGGGGTGTTGCTGAGGCCGCTCTGGTTACTTCTTTGGTGGTTTAGGCTTTGTCGATGGTGCAGCTAGGGTGGATTGTGTGAAATGGGTGAGGATGAAGGTTGTAGGGATGTGTGATAGTAAGGGGCAGTGGGAGAGGGTGGCGCAGGGGCGTTGCGACTGGTGGCTGGCTGTCGGAGGCGGCGCAGGGGCATCGGGGAGAGCGTTGGTGGGCAGAGGGCGCAGGGGCGTGAGAGTGTTTCTGAAAGAGAGAGGTTTTGGAGGGTTTGTGTGTTTGGTGAAGAAGGTTGGTGGGTGGTGCGTGGTAGGTATAGGCGTTTTCGAGATCCTCTTTTTTTTTTTTGGGTAAACCCGCAGGGACGGGAGTTTGTCGCCGCGGGGGAGGCGACAAGGGAGAGGGGCACGCAGGCTCAGCGCCGGGGGCGGCGTTGCGAATTCGTGTCAAGGATGGCCCCCGCAGGGGCGTAGGGATGTCACCGCGGGGGCGGTGACAGGCGTGTTGCAGGCGCTGGCCCAGCGCCGGGGGCAGCACTGGGCATGAGTGTCACCGCAAGGGCGGGGACACAATGCCGCAGGGGCGGTTTCTTGACAGAGGCTCCTCTTCTTATTCCTTCGGGTTGCCTCCCGAGAAGCGCCTTTATTTTACGTCGTTGGCTCGTCGTATGATCTCTACTTCTCTGATTGTGCTTCCTCTAGCACCATCTCGTCGATTGGATCGTTCTTGACTCCTTCAAGGTAGAGCTTCAGTCTTTGTCCGTTTACCTTGAACACCTTGTGTGTTTGGGGATCATAGATTTCCACAGCCTCGTGAGGGTATACTTCGGCTACTATGAACGGCCCTGTCCATCTCGAACGCAGCTTACCTGCAAAGAGTTTCAAACGTGATTGAAAGATAAGTACCTTATTACCTACCTTGAAGTCCTTCCGGAGAATGTTTCAGTCATGCCATGCTTTGGTCTTTTCTTTGTATGTGGTAGCATGGTCATATGCATCTAGCCTCAGTTCCTCCAACTCTTGCAGTTGGAGCTTCCGGAATTCTCCCACTTCCTCTATGTTCATGTTGCACTTCTTTACCGCCCACCAAGCTTTGTGCTCTAACTCCACCGGTAGTTGGCAAGCTTTCCCAAACACGAGCCTAAAAGGGGACATCCCGATAGGAGTTTTGTAGGCTGTCCGATATGCCCATAGGGCATCATTTAGCCTTGCTGTTCGCTCCAAACGGTGTGTGCAAGCTTTAAATTTATAACCCTAGACTTAAGCTTAAAACAAGGATGCGAACCCGCAGTGTACGGGTCAATCGTAGTAAAAGCAAGAAAATTCCAGGGGTCGATCACAGGGACTTGGTGAAACAAAGTCCAACACGGTGTGCTAATGTTAATGCTAACCACTAAAGCAAGTAATACAATCAAAGATGAATAAGATGTCAAATAAAGCAAACATGTAATTCTAGGGATTAAAGCTTCTAGTTGTGGTTCCAACTCAAGATCTATAGATTAGCGGACAAAGCTGAGATTTTTGCGTGGGGAAGGCGTTTCTAAAGTGGGGTAGATCACCGGGTAAGTCTCACTACACACTAATCCTAAACCGTAACTCCTATTACCGGGTAAGTCTCAAGGAATTAAGATAAAGAACTATAACCTCAAACTAACACACCATCTAAGGGAATAGAATCAACCTTTACCGGGTAAGTCTCAGGCTAACTCACAAAGATGGGATGGAAGCACACTCAAACCCCAATAAAGGACAAACCTTTATTACCTACACTTATGATCGTTGGTACACAAACTAAGGAATTACCGGGTAAGTCTCATCCTAGGCTTGCTTTGAACCAGGAAAGGTGTAATAAGAATAGGATTTGGCAAACTCTAACACTTAACTCTCAGTTTAGGGTCGGATAAGTCACCTCGGTCAGAAGAATTCCACCCCGGCCGAGATGTTCATCAACCGAACGAGATGCTTAGGGTTAAGGTTAAAGACTCGAAGTTTCAGGATCCTACTGGAATCTAAGATTATTCTATCATTGTTTTTCCCACAACCTTCAGCCAATCACCCTAGAATCACACAAGGAAATTAGCCACTCATCATCATAATGAAAGTATTAAATATATGGGAAGAAGGTGAATATTTGAACAAAGAAGAATTTAATGAAAACACTTCAATAACTGAATCAAATAACACACAAAATCGTTCCTTGGATAATGATCCAACAAGACAAAACAACAAGGAAAGGAATTGAAGACAATCTTACAAAACCCTCCAAAAAGCTATAAAGCTATAGTCTTCAAATCTTCCTTCAACCTTCAAAAAGGTTCTTCAACTCTCTCCCAAATTGGAGTATGATGCGGCTGCTGCGTATTCTTCGCTGTAATCGAGATCGTATGCGGTGTATGCAGCCTTCTCAAATTGTAGAAAATCAACCCTTTTTATAGGAAAATAAACCTCCAAAGATAATAAATCTTAAGAAGATATATTCCCATAAAAATAGGTAAAATATATGATTCTGCATATCTCCTTCCTTCTAGAAGCTCAGCCCAAAAATATAAGATCACTTTCCAATTTTAAAAGATCTCAGCCAAGAATAAAATATTCTCGCCGCGTCCTAGGTGTTCGCCTCGGTCGAGTCGGCGTCTCTGGATCGCCTCGGTCGAGATGAATCTCTGGTCAACCGAGGTGACTCATAACTGAATGTAGAATCTCTCAAAACTGGTCCAAAGTAAATCTTTAATCCATGGTTGTGCTTCCTGAATGTAGCTCCAAATGACTCTTGACTCCTTTTGCTCCTTTTTGATGCAATACGTACCATATTACCTGCAATTACAACGAAACTAGGTGTAGACCTCGATTCTCGCAAAGGTAGATGAAATGGTAGCAAAATCACATAATGTACATACAAACATGCAGATTATGAAAGATAAAACGTCCAAACAAACCCCCAAATATAGACTATAATTCATGCTATCAAAATACCCCATACTTAGCCCTTGCTTGTCCCTAAGCAAGTTCCTCATATAGAAATCAAGATAGAATGGATTATAAGTCAAGAAAATCAATGAAAAGTCTTTCAAAAACATTTTATGGTGTGAAACTATCATAGATCACTCTAAGAGAATACTTCCTGGAATTAAAAACTCAATATGATCAAAACATTTTATAAATATAAGAAAGTTGTTCATCTTTGCATAAAATCATAGAATGCATAATAAATCATAATTATCAAAATTAATCATGTATAATCCAGTTTAAACCGCTAAGTCAATCAACAAGCTCAAGGTCTCAAGGGCTTCCCAAAAGAAAAGGTCAAGAAACGTGTAGGGTAGGGATGTATGTAAGGTAATGTGGTGCTAGAATCCGGGAAAAGGATGAACTTCACTTCCACTTTGACTTGCAACATCTTCCACCAATAAGCTTTGCTTATCTCACACCCTTTTTTTTTTTTTACTTTACTTTTTGAGATGCATGGACAGAGGTGCACAATAACCGAAGCCTAGGAAATCTGCAATCATCAATTTCTCGAGATGCATCAAACCCTTGATGCACATACCATGACCCGTTAGGAATATCGCTCAATCCGACTTTGGCAAGACACAAACACCCGGCTATGTGAATGGTGCCGAGTTACTCATCATCATGATTGACTTCCCCAAACCTATTATTGCTTTCTAACACTTTCACTTTCAGCCATCTTCAACTTTAGCTTGCTTTCACCACTTCGTTTGCTTCCAAATTCCCGGATAGGTAAAGGGAGGCAAAATGTATATGAGGGGCTAAGCATGATCAAGAAGAAGAAGAAGAAGAGAATGAATTGCCTTGGTCTTTCCAAGAAGAATGTGAGAGAACTTAACCTGCGGTGTCAACCTTCAAATTCAACATAATTTGGATAAAAACAAAGTATTAAACATGCCAATAATTTCAAACAAAGCATTTAGCAACTTAAACATATTATAAAACCTTTCAAACACATAAAGAATTTAAAACCAGTCAGTAAACAAAATCTTCACTGAGATCATATCCAGATAAATAACACAAAATCGTTTTCGAAAACTTTCTGTTACGCACCTCGGTCGAGGTGTTCTTAGTTCAACCGAGGTGAAGTGCCTCGTTTCGCCAGAATCTCCCCGGTCGAGGTCAAAAAAAATTTTTTAAAAACCATTTTTTTTCTTTTCGGTTTCGACGTTTTTCTCAATCAAATAACCTGTAGGTATGCATGTAATATCTGATAATCATATAAATGCATAAGTGAAGCATAAAATAGAATATCCGATAAAATAGAATGTCATACATCAAAAGTAGTCAAATACATCAAGTAGTCAAGTAGTCAAATAAGTACAAACACCCCATACTTGGGACACACTATCCCAGTGGGTCAGAACAAGTCTAAGGACAGGATACTCACCGAACATAGCTAAACTGCATGAAGAAGTAAGAAACAGCTCCTAGATAAGACCATCTCGGTTGGCGAAGCACATCTCGGTCGAGGTGTTCTGACAGTACCCGAGATGTATCTCAGTAAAGCTCGTTTCCTCAACTTCTCGAAATTTTGTTCTTCCAGTGTAGCTCCTGAACTGTGATCCTTCCTTTTGGAATACCTGGTTGTTGTCTAGAGGAAAACAAAAACAAAGCAACTATCTAAACTATACTAGAAAAGGGAGAAGAAAGCAATACCTTGGGTTGCCTCCCAAGAAGCGCTTGGTTTAAGGTCGCTAGCTGGACCCTTCTCCATAGAATTACTCAATGTACCTTGAACACCATGGAGTGCTCATCACATCCATCATAAAATTCTTCCAAAAAGGTTCCGGTTCCTAATTTCACCGGCAAATGGTAAGATCTCCCACGTACAAGCTTGTATGGTTTGATTCTCACCGGAATCCTTCTAGACTTCCTGCACTTCAATGGGACATTCCTCGTGTCCCATCCTTTCCTTGATCGAGAAAATAGTTTCTCGAGAATCATAGCAGCTTCCCCATCTATAGCTTGGGGATGGTACAGGGTCCTGAGCATGCGAGGGACCCCATACTTGAACAAATAACACTTCGTTGCCTTAGCGGTGAAGCGCTTGTTAACTTCACTCCTTATAATCCAAGGAGCATCTTCCTCCAACAATTTCGAGAGAGGTCTCATCTCGATCTTAGGAGGTTCTTTCGGAAGAGACCTCCAACTCTCCGGTGCATTCCTGAAAAATTCAGAAATATTAATAGGGAATTCAAATGAAGTAGGAGAATGTACCTTGCAAAGCTCTCCAAGGTTTGAGACAAGTTTCATGTTGGGTTGATGATCCACACACGAAATCTCTCTCAGTTCAGCTAGTCTTTCTTCCACCTTGACCATAATCTCAGTAAATTGGCCAAAGTCTTCTGCATCTGCCTCTTCTGGTTCTGCAGGTTCTTCTTTCATCTCGACCGAGGTCACTTCCACCTCGACCGAGGTCTCAACAGTCGGATCGAGATCCTCCACATCCTCCTCTTCCACAAAAACTTCAGGAGAAGCTTCCGGTCCGACCAGAGGAATGCTTGGAAAGTGTAACACTTCCTTATGCTCCTCTTCCGGCTTAGCATAGGATATGGTGCTTTCCTTGAGCTCCTCCACCTTCTTCATCAACTTCTCCAATCTTGATTCGAGAGAGTCTTCGAAAGGTTGCTCATAAATGTTTTTAGGGACATTCTTCTCATCCCATATCGCAAGTTCATGTTGAATGGCCTCTTCTCTTTCCCATTCATTGTTGAACCAATAGAAGGAGTACTTCTCCTCCAAGTATTCATAATGGTCCGCCCTAGCACTTTGTCTTGCTATCCAGGCTGGATCAAATGTAGTCATCGGAAATCCTGAAAACTACAAAACTCATAGAAAGAGTAGTTAGTAGCAACAGGGGCAAGTGCCCCGAAAGCAAACCGCAACCGGCTCGGTCTAGACCAAGTCCCCGGCAACGGCGCCAAAAACTTGTTCTTTGGCGAAACTATGTTCCGTTGCCGGAACAAGAACTTCGTATGTACCTAAGAACACAAACCTGCAAGAACACTCAAAAGAGATATCAAATAACAAGAGCAAAGCTCCCAAGCTTGACAACCGATAACCGAATTCGGCCTAAACCGATCCCCGGCAACGGCGCCAAAAACTTGTTCGCTCCAAACGGTGTGTGCAAGCTTTAAATTTATAACCCTAGACTTAAGCTTAAAACAAGGATGCGAACCCGCAGTGTACGGGTCAATCGTAGTAAAAGCAAGAAAATTCCAGGGGTCGATCACAGGGACTTGGTGAAACAAAGTCCAACACGGTGTGCTAATGTTAATGCTAACCACTAAAGCAAGTAATACAATCAAAGATGAATAAGATGTCAAATAAAGCAAACATGTAATTCTAGGGATTAAAGCTTCTAGTTGTGGTTCCAACTCAAGATCTATAGATTAGCGGACAAAGCTGAGATTTTTGCGTGGGGAAGGCGTTTCTAAAGTGGGGTAGATCACCGGATAAGTCTCACTACACACTAATCCTAAACCGTAACTCCTATTACCGGGTAAGTCTCAAGGAATTAAGATAAAGAACTATAACCTCAAACTAACACACCATCTAAGGGAATAGAATCAACCTTTACCGGGTAAGTCTCAGGCTAACTCACAAAGATGGGATGGAAGCACACTCAAACCCCAATAAAGGACAAACCTTTATTACCTACACTTATGATCGTTGGTACACAAACTAAGGAATTACCGGGTAAGTCTCATCCTAGGCTTGCTTTGAACCAGGAAAGGTGTAATAAGAATAGGATTTGGCAAACTCTAACACTTAACTCTCAGTTTAGGGTCGGATAAGTCACCTCGGTCAGAAGAATTCCACCCCGGCCGAGATGTTCATCAACCGAACGAGATGCTTAGGGTTAAGGTTAAAGACTCGAACTTTCAGGATCCTACTGGAATCTAAGATTATTCTATCATTGTTTTTCCCACAACCTTCAGCCAATCACCCTAGAATCACACAAGGAAATTAGCCACTCATCATCATAATGAAAGTATTAATTATATGGGAAGAAGGTGAATATTTGAACAAAGAAGAATTTAATGAAAACACTTCAATAACTGAATCAAATATCACACAAAATCGTTCCTTGGATAATAATCCAACAAGACAAGACAATCAATGAAGGAATTGAAGACAATCTTACAAAACCCTTCAAAAGCTATAAAAAGCTATAGTCTTCAATCTTCCTTCAACCTTCAAAAAGGTTCTTCAACAACTCCCAACTTGGAGTATACTGCGCTGCTGCGTATGTAGGATGTTAATCGATGTATGCAGCCTCCTCAAATTGTAGAAAATCAACCCTTTTTATAGGAAAATAAACCTCCAAAGATAATAAATCTTAAGAAGATATATTCCCATAAAAATAGGTAAAATATATGATTCTGCATATCTCCTTCCTTCTAGAAGCTCAGCCCAAAAATATAAGATCACTTTCCAATTTTAAAAGATCTCAGCCAAGAATAAAATATTCTCGCCGCGTCCTAGGTGTTCGCCTCGGTCGAGTCGGCGTCTCTGGATCGCCTCGGTCGAGATGAATCTCTGGTCAACCGAGGTGACTCATAACTGAATGTAGAATCTCTCAAAACTGGTCCAAAGTAAATCTTTAATCCATGGTTGTGCTTCCTGAATGTAGCTCCAAATGACTCTTGACTCCTTTTGCTCCTTTTTGATGCAATACGTACCATATTACCTGCAATTACAACGAAACTAGGTGTAGACCTCGATTCTCGCAAAGGTAGATGAAATGGTAGCAAAATCACATAATGTACATACAAACATGCAGATTATGAAAGATAAAACGTCCAAACAAACCCCCAAATATAGACTATAATTCATGCTATCAAAATACCCCATACTTAGCCCTTGCTTGTCCCTAAGCAAGTTCCTCATATAGAAATCAAGATAGAATGGATTATAAGTCAAGAAAATCAATGAAAAGTCTTTCAAAAACATTTTATGGTGTGAAACTATCATAGATCACTCTAAGAGAATACTTCCTGGAATTAAAAACTCAATATGATCAAAACATTTTATAAATATAAGAAAGTTGTTCATCTTTGCATAAAATCATAGAATGCATAATAAATCATAATTATCAAAATTAATCATGTATAATCCAGTTTAAACCGCTAAGTCAATCAACAAGCTCAAGGTCTCAAGGGCTTCCCAAAAGAAAAGGTCAAGAAACGTGTAGGGTAGGGATGTATGTAAGGTAATGTGGTGCTAGAATCCGGGAAAAGGATGAACTTCACTTCCACTTTGACTTGCAACATCTTCCACCAATAAGCTTTGCTTATCTCACACCCTTTTTTTTTCTTTTTACTTTACTTTTTGAGATGCATGGACAGAGGTGCACAATAACCGAAGCCTAGGAAATCTGCAATCATCAATTTCTCGAGATGCATCAAACCCTTGATGCACATACCATGACCCGTTAGGAATATCGCTCAATCCGACTTTGGCAAGACACAAACACCCGGCTATGTGAATGGTGCCGAGTTACTCATCATCATGATTGACTTCCCCAAACCTATTATTGCTTTCTAACACTTTCACTTTCAGCCATCTTCAACTTTAGCTTGCTTTCACCACTTCGTTTGCTTCCAAATTCCCGGATAGGTAAAGGGAGGCAAAATGTATATGAGGGGCTAAGCATGATCAAGAAGAAGAAGAAGAAGAGAATGAATTGCCTTGGTCTTTCCAAGAAGAATGTGAGAGAACTTAACCTGCGGTGTCAACCTTCAAATTCAACATAATTTGGATAAAAACAAAGTATTAAACATGCCAATAATTTCAAACAAAGCATTTAGCAACTTAAACATATTATAAAACCTTTCAAACACATAAAGAATTTAAAACCAGTCAGTAAACAAAATCTTCACTGAGATCATATCCAGATAAATAACACAAAATCGTTTTCGAAAACTTTCTGTTACGCACCTCGGTCGAGGTGTTCTTAGTTCAACCGAGGTGAAGTGCCTCGTTTCGCCAGAATCTCCCCGGTCGAGGTCAAAAAATATTATTATTATTTTTTTAAAACCATTTTTTTTCTTTTCGGTTTCGACGTTTTTCTCAATCAAATAACCTGTAGGTATGCATGTAATATCTGATAATCATATAAATGCATAAGTGAAGCATAAAATAGAATATCCGATAAAATAGAATGTCATACATCAAAAGTAGTCAAATAACGTCAAGTAGTCAAATAAGTACAAACACCCCATACTTGGGACACACTATCCCAGTGGGTCAGAACAAGTCTAAGGACAGGATACTCACCGAACATAGCTAAACTGCATGAAGAAGTAAGAAACAGCTCCTAGATAAGACCATCTCGGTTGGCGAAGCACATCTCGGTCGAGGTGTTCTGACAGTACCCGAGATGTATCTCAGTAAAGCTCGTTTCCTCAACTTCTCGAAATTTTGTTCTTCCAGTGTAGCTCCTGAACTGTGATCCTTCCTTTTGGAATACCTGGTTGTTGTCTAGAGGAAAACAAAAACAAAGCAACTATCTAAACTATACTAGAAAAGGGAGAAGAAAGCAATACCTTGGGTTGCCTCCCAAGAAGCGCTTGGTTTAAGGTCGCTAGCTGGACCCTTCTCCATAGAATTACTCAATGTACCTTGAACACCATGGAGTGCTCATCACATCCATCATAAAATTCTTCCAAAAAGGTTCCGGTTCCTAATTTCACCGGCAAATGGTAAGATCTCCCACGTACAAGCTTGTATGGTTTGATTCTCACCGGAATCCTTCTAGACTTCCTGCACTTCAATGGGACATTCCTCGTGTCCCATCCTTTCCTTGATCGAGAAAATAGTTTCTCGAGAATCATAGCAGCTTCCCCATCTATAGCTTGGGGATGGTACAGGGTCCTGAGCATGCGAGGGACCCCATACTTGAACAAATAACACTTCGTTGCCTTAGCGGTGAAGCGCTTGTTAACTTCACTCCTTATAATCCAAGGAGCATCTTCCTCCAACAATTTCGAGAGAGGTCTCATCTCGATCTTAGGAGGTTCTTTCGGAAGAGACCTCCAACTCTCCGGTGCATTCCTGAAAAATTCAGAAATATTAATAGGGAATTCAAATGAAGTAGGAGAATGTACCTTGCAAAGCTCTCCAAGGTTTGAGACAAGTTTCATGTTGGGTTGATGATCCACACACGAAATCTCTCTCAGTTCAGCTAGTCTTTCTTCCACCTTGACCA
>BSUD01000001.1:30375996-30615644 GCA_033239045.1 Fagopyrum esculentum | reverse complement strand
TGAATCAAATAACACACAAAATCGTTCCTTGGATAATGATCCAACAAGACAAAACAACAAGGAAAGGAATTGAAGACAATCTTACAAAACCCTCCAAAAAGCTATAAAGCTATAGTCTTCAAATCTTCCTTCAACCTTCAAAAAGGTTCTTCAACTCTCTCCCAAATTGGAGTATGATGCGGCTGCTGCGTATTCTTCGCTGTAATCGAGATCGTATGCGGTGTATGCAGCCTCTATTTCGGTGTAGGCGGGGTTTCCAGCTGTAAGCGGATGTCGGAATTATGGGAAATCCGACCCTTTTTATAGGAAAATAAACCTCCAAAGATAATAAATCTTAAGAAGATATATTCCCATAAAAATAGGTAAAATATATGATTCTGCATATCTCCTTCCTTCTAGAAGCTCAGCCCAAAAATATAAGATCACTTTCCAATTTTAAAAGATCTCAGCCAAGAATAAAATATTCTCGCCGCGTCCTAGGTGTTCGCCTCGGTCGAGTCGGCGTCTCTGGATCGCCTCGGTCGAGATGAATCTCTGGTCAACCGAGGTGACTCATAACTGAATGTAGAATCTCTCAAAACTGGTCCAAAGTAAATCTTTAATCCATGGTTGTGCTTCCTGAATGTAGCTCCAAATGACTCTTGACTCCTTTTGATCCTTTTTGATGCAAAACGTACCATATTACCTGCAATTACAACGAAACTAGGTGTAGACCTCGATTCTCGCAAAGGTAGATGAAATGGTAGCAAAATCACATAATGTACATACAAACATGCAGATTATGAAAGATAAAACGTCCAAACAAACCCCCAAATATAGACTATAATTCATGCTATCAATATACCCCATACTTAGCCCTTGCTTGTCCCTAAGCAAGTTCCTCATATAGAAATCAAGATAGAATGGATTATAAGTCAAGAAAATCAATGAAAAGTCTTTCAAAAACATTTTATGGTGTGAAACTATCATAGATCACTCTAAGAGAATACTTCCTGGAATTAAAAACTCAATATGATCAAAACATTTTATAAATATAGGAAAGTTGTTCATCTTTGCATAAAATCATAGAATGCATAATAAATCATAATTATCAAAATTAATCATGTATAATCCAGTTTAAACCGCTAAGTCAATCAACAAGCTCAAGGTCTCAAGGGCTTCCCAAAAGAAAAGGTCAAGAAACGTGTAGGGTAGGGATGTATGTAAGGTAATGTGGTGCTAGAATCCGGGAAAAGGATGAACTTCACTTCCACTTTGACTTGCAACATCTTCCACCAATAAGCTTTGCTTATTTCACACTTTTTCTTTTACTTTACTTTTTGGGATGCATGGATAGAGGTGCACAATAACCGAAGCCTAGGAAATCTGCAATCATCAATTTCTCGAGATGCATCAAACCCTTGATGCACATACCATGACCCGTTAGGAATATCGCTCAATCCGACTTTGGCAAGACACAAACACCCGGCTATGTGAATGGTGCCGAGTTACTCATCATCATGATTGACTTCCCCAAACCTATTATTGCTTTCTAACACTTTCACTTTCAGCCATCTTCAACTTTAGCTTGCTTTCACCACTTCGTTTGCTTCCAAATTCCCGGATAGGTAAAGGGAGGCAAAATGTATATGAGGGGCTAAGCATGATCAAGAAGAAGAAGAAGAAGAGAATGAATTGCCTTGGTCTTTCCAAGAAGAATGTGAGAGAACTTAACCTGCGGTGTCAACCTTCAAATTCAACATAATTTGGATAAAAACAAAGTATTAAACATGCCAATAATTTCAAACAAAGCATTTAGCAACTTAAACATATTATAAAACCTTTCAAACACATAAAGAATTTAAAACCAGTCAGTAAACAAAATCTTCACTGAGATCATATCCAGATAAATAACACAAAATCGTTTTCGAAAACTTTCTGTTACGCACCTCGGTCGAGGTGTTCTTAGTTCAACCGAGGTGAAGTGCCTCGTTTCGCCAGAATCTCCCCGGTCGAGGTCAAAAAATATTATTATTATTTTTTTAAAACCATTTTTTTTCTTTTCGGTTTCGACGTTTTTCTCAATCAAATAACCTGTAGGTATGCATGTAATATCTGATAATCATATAAATGCATAAGTGAAGCATAAAATAGAATATCCGATAAAATAGAATGTCATACATCAAAAGTAGTCAAATAACGTCAAGTAGTCAAATAAGTACAAACACCCCATACTTGGGACACACTATCCCAGTGGGTCAGAACAAGTCTAAGGACAGGATACTCACCGAACATAGCTAAACTGCATGAAGAAGTAAGAAACAGCTCCTAGATAAGACCATCTCGGTTGGCGAAGCACATCTCGGTCGAGGTGTTCTGACAGTACCCGAGATGTATCTCAGTAAAGCTCGTTTCCTCAACTTCTCGAAATTTTGTTCTTCCAGTGTAGCTCCTGAACTGTGATCCTTCCTTTTGGAATACCTGGTTGTTGTCTAGAGGAAAACAAAAACAAAGCAACTATCTAAACTATACTAGAAAAGGGAGAAGAAAGCAATACCTTGGGTTGCCTCCCAAGAAGCGCTTGGTTTAAGGTCGCTAGCTGGACCCTTCTCCATAGAATTACTCAATGTACCTTGAACACCATGGAGTGCTCATCACATCCATCATAAAATTCTTCCAAAAAGGTTCCGGTTCCTAATTTCACCGGCAAATGGTAAGATCTCCCACGTACAAGCTTGTATGGTTTGATTCTCACCGGAATCCTTCTAGACTTCCTGCACTTCAATGGGACATTCCTCGTGTCCCATCCTTTCCTTGATCGAGAAAATAGTTTCTCGAGAATCATAGCAGCTTCCCCATCTATAGCTTGGGGATGGTACAGGGTCCTGAGCATGCGAGGGACCCCATACTTGAACAAATAACACTTCGTTGCCTTAGCGGTGAAGCGCTTGTTAACTTCACTCCTTATAATCCAAGGAGCATCTTCCTCCAACAATTTCGAGAGAGGTCTCATCTCGATCTTAGGAGGTTCTTTCGGAAGAGACCTCCAACTCTCCGGTGCATTCCTGAAAAATTCAGAAATATTAATAGGGAATTCAAATGAAGTAGGAGAATGTACCTTGCAAAGCTCTCCAAGGTTTGAGACAAGTTTCATGTTGGGTTGATGATCCACACACGAAATCTCTCTCAGTTCAGCTAGTCTTTCTTCCACCTTGACCATAATCTCAGTAAATTGGCCAAAGTCTTCTGCATCTGCCTCTTCTGGTTCTGCAGGTTCTTCTTTCATCTCGACCGAGGTCACTTCCACCTCGACCGAGGTCTCAACAGTCGGATCGAGATCCTCCACATCCTCCTCTTCCACAAAAACTTCAGGAGAAGCTTCCGGTCCGACCAGAGGAATGCTTGGAAAGTGTAACACTTCCTTATGCTCCTCTTCCGGCTTAGCATAGGATATGGTGCTTTCCTTGAGCTCCTCCACCTTCTTCATCAACTTCTCCAATCTTGATTCGAGAGAGTCTTCGAAAGGTTGCTCATAAATGTTTTTAGGGACATTCTTCTCATCCCATATCGCAAGTTCATGTTGAATGGCCTCTTCTCTTTCCCATTCATTGTTGAACCAATAGAAGGAGTACTTCTCCTCCAAGTATTCATAATGGTCCGCCCTAGCACTTTGTCTTGCTATCCAGGCTGGATCAAATGTAGTCATCGGAAATCCTGAAAACTACAAAACTCATAGAAAGAGTAGTTAGTAGCAACAGGGGCAAGTGCCCCGAAAGCAAACCGCAACCGGCTTGGTCTAGACCAAGTCCCCGGCAACGGCGCCAAAAACTTGTTCTTTGGCGAAACTCTGTTCCGTTGCCGGAACAAGAACTTCGCGTGTACCTAAGAACACAAATCTGCAAGAACACTCAAGTAGAATGATTAGTAGAAAAAGCAAGAACAATCCCCGGCAACGGCGCCAAAAACTTGTTCGCTCCAAACGGTGTGTGCAAGCTTTAAATTTATAACCCTAGACTTAAGCTTAAAACAAGGATGCGAACCCGCAGTGTACGGGTCAATCGTAGTAAAAGCAAGAAAATTCCAGGGGTCGATCACAGGGACTTGGTGAAACAAAGTCCAACACGGTGTGCTAATGTTAATGCTAACCACTAAAGCAAGTAATACAATCAAAGATGAATAAGATGTCAAATAAAGCAAACATGCAATTCTAGGGATTAAAGCATCTAGTTGTGGTTCCAACTCAAGATCAATAGATAAGCGGACAAAGCTGAGATTTTTGCATGGGGAAGGCGTTTCTAAAGTGGAGTAGATCACCGGGTAAGTCTCACTACACACTAATCCTAAACCGTAACTCCTATTACCGGGTAAGTCTCAAGGAATTAAGATAAAGAACTATAACCTCAAACTAACACACCATCTAAGGGAATAGAATCAACCTTTACCGGGTAAGTCTCAGGCTAACTCACAAAGATGGGATGGAAGCACACTCAAACCCCAATAAAGGACAAACCTTTATTACCTACACTTATGATCGTTGGTACACAAACTAAGGAATTACCGGGTAAGTCTCATCCTAGGCTTGCTTTGAACCAGGAAAGGTGTAATAAGAATAGGATTTGGCAAACTCTAACACTTAACTCTCAGTTTAGGGTCGGATAAGTCACCTCGGTCAGAAGAATTCCACCCCGGCCGAGATGTTCATCAACCGAACGAGATGCTTAGGGTTAAGGTTAAAGACTCGAAGTTTCAGGATCCTACTGGAATCTAAGATTATTCTATCATTGTTTTTCCCACAACCTTCAGCCAATCACCCTAGAATCACACAAGGAAATTAGCCACTCATCATCATAATGAAAGTATTAAATATATGGGAAGAAGGTGAATATTTGAACAAAGAAGAATTTAATGAAAACACTTCAATAACTGAATCAAATAACACACAAAATCGTTCCTTGGATAATGATCCAACAAGACAAAACAACAAGGAAAGGAATTGAAGACAATCTTACAAAACCCTCCAAAAAGCTATAAAGCTATAGTCTTCAAATCTTCCTTCAACCTTCAAAAAGGTTCTTCAACTCTCTCCCAAATTGGAGTATGATGCGGCTGCTGCGTATTCTTCGCTGTAATCGAGATCGTATGCGGTGTATGCAGCCTCTATTTCGGTGTAGGCGGGGTTTCCAGCTGTAAGCGGATGTCGGAATTATGGGAAATCCGACCCTTTTTATAGGAAAATAAACCTCCAAAGATAATAAATCTTAAGAAGATATATTCCCATAAAAATAGGTAAAATATATGATTCTGCATATCTCCTTCCTTCTAGAAGCTCAGCCCAAAAATATAAGATCACTTTCCAATTTTAAAAGATCTCAGCCAAGAATAAAATATTCTCGCCGCGTCCTAGGTGTTCGCCTCGGTCGAGTCGGCGTCTCTGGATCGCCTCGGTCGAGATGAATCTCTGGTCAACCGAGGTGACTCATAACTGAATGTAGAATCTCTCAAAACTGGTCCAAAGTAAATCTTTAATCCATGGTTGTGCTTCCTGAATGTAGCTCCAAATGACTCTTGACTCCTTTTGCTCCTTTTTGATGCAATACGTACCATATTACCTGCAATTACAACGAAACTAGGTGTAGACCTCGATTCTCGCAAAGGTAGATGAAATGGTAGCAAAATCACATAATGTACATACAAACATGCAGATTATGAAAGATAAAACGTCCAAACAAACCCCCAAATATAGACTATAATTCATGCTATCAAAATACCCCATACTTAGCCCTTGCTTGTCCCTAAGCAAGTTCCTCATATAGAAATCAAGATAGAATGGATTATAAGTCAAGAAAATCAATGAAAAGTCTTTCAAAAACATTTTATGGTGTGAAACTATCATAGATCACTCTAAGAGAATACTTCCTGGAATTAAAAACTCAATATGATCAAAACATTTTATAAATATAAGAAAGTTGTTCATCTTTGCATAAAATCATAGAATGCATAATAAATCATAATTATCAAAATTAATCATGTATAATCCAATTTAAACCGCTAAGTCAATCAACAAGCTCAAGGTCTCAAGGGCTTCCCAAAAGAAAAGGTCAAGAAACGTGTAGGGTAGGGATGTATGTAAGGTAATGTGGTGCTAGAATCCGGGAAAAGGATGAACTTCACTTCCACTTTGACTTGCAACATCTTCCACCAATAAGCTTTGCTTATCTCACACCCTTTTTTTTTCTTTTTACTTTACTTTTTGAGATGCATGGACAGAGGTGCACAATAACCGAAGCCTAGGAAATCTGCAATCATCAATTTCTCGAGATGCATCAAACCCTTGATGCACATACCATGACCCGTTAGGAATATCGCTCAATCCGACTTTGGCAAGACACAAACACCCGGCTATGTGAATGGTGCCGAGTTACTCATCATCATGATTGACTTCCCCAAACCTATTATTGCTTTCTAACACTTTCACTTTCAGCCATCTTCAACTTTAGCTTGCTTTCACCACTTCGTTTGCTTCCAAATTCCCGGATAGGTAAAGGGAGGCAATATGTATATGAGGGGCTAAGCATGATCAAGAAGAAGAAGAAGAAGAAGAATGAATTGCCTTGGTCTTTCCAAGAAGAACGTGAGAGAACTTATGCTGCGGTGTCAACCTTCAAATTCAACATAATTTGGATAAAAACAAAGTATTAAACATGCCAATAATTTCAAACAAAGCATTTAGCAACTTAAACATATTATAAAACCTTTCAAACACATAAAGAATTTAAAACCAGTCAGTAAACAAAATCTTCACTGAGATCATATCCAGATAAGTAACACAAAAATCGTTTTCGAAAACTCTCTGTTACGCCCACCTCGGTCGAGGTGTTCTTGGTTCAACCGAGGTGAAACACCTCGTTTTGCCAGAACTGTCCCGGTCGAGGTCAAAAATTTTTTTAAAACCATTTTGTTTTTTTTTCGGTTTCGACGTTTTTCTCAGTCAAATAACCTGTAAGTATTTAGCAACTTAAACAAAGCATTTAGCAACTTAAACATATCAGAACTGTCCCCGGCAACGGCGCCAAAAACTTGTTCGCTCCAAACGGTGTGTGCAAGCTTTAAATTTATAACCCTAGACTTAAGCTTAAAACAAGGATGCGAACCCGCAGTGTACGGGTCAATCGTAGTAAAAGCAAGAAAATTCCAGGGGTCGATCACAGGGACTTGGTGAAACAAAGTCCAACACGGTGTGCTAATGTTAATGCTAACCACTAAAGCAAGTAATACAATCAAAGATGAATAAGATGTCAAATAAAGCAAACATGTAATTCTAGGGATTAAAGCTTCTAGTTGTGGTTCCAACTCAAGATCTATAGATTAGCGGACAAAGCTGAGATTTTTGCGTGGGGAAGGCGTTTCTAAAGTGGGGTAGATCACCGGATAAGTCTCACTACACACTAATCCTAAACCGTAACTCCTATTACCGGGTAAGTCTCAAGGAATTAAGATAAAGAACTATAACCTCAAACTAACACACCATCTAAGGGAATAGAATCAACCTTTACCGGGTAAGTCTCAGGCTAACTCACAAAGATGGGATGGAAGCACACTCAAACCCCAATAAAGGACAAACCTTTATTACCTACACTTATGATCGTTGGTACACAAACTAAGGAATTACCGGGTAAGTCTCATCCTAGGCTTGCTTTGAACCAGGAAAGGTGTAATAAGAATAGGATTTGGCAAACTCTAACACTTAACTCTCAGTTTAGGGTCGGATAAGTCACCTCGGTCAGAAGAATTCCACCCCGGCCGAGATGTTCATCAACCGAACGAGATGCTTAGGGTTAAGGTTAAAGACTCGAACTTTCAGGATCCTACTGGAATCTAAGATTATTCTATCATTGTTTTTCCCACAACCTTCAGCCAATCACCCTAGAATCACACAAGGAAATTAGCCACTCATCATCATAATGAAAGTATTAAATATATGGGAAGAAGGTGAATATTTGAACAAAGAAGAATTTAATGAAAACACTTCAATAACTGAATCAAATAACACACAAAATCGTTCCTTGGATAATGATCCAACAAGACAAAACAACAAGGAAAGGAATTGAAGACAATCTTACAAAACCCTCCAAAAAGCTATAAAGCTATAGTCTTCAAATCTTCCTTCAACCTTCAAAAAGGTTCTTCAACTCTCTCCCAAATTGGAGTATGATGCGGCTGCTGCGCTTGTAAACCCTGATCGGTGTTATAGCGTGATTGTATGTGGTGTATGCCGCCTTTTCAAATTGTAGAAAATCAACCCTTTTTATAGGAAAATAAACCTCCAAAGATAATAAATCTTAAGAAGATATATTCCCATAAAAATAGGTAAAATATATGATTCTGCATATCTCCTTCCTTCTAGAAGCTCAGCCCAAAAATATAAGATCACTTTCCAATTTTAAAAGATCTCAGCCAAGAATAAAATATTCTCGCCGCGTCCTAGGTGTTCGCCTCGGTCGAGTCGGCGTCTCTGGATCGCCTCGGTCGAGATGAATCTCTGGTCAACCGAGGTGACTCATAACTGAATGTAGAATCTCTCAAAACTGGTCCAAAGTAAATCTTTAATCCATGGTTGTGCTTCCTGAATGTAGCTCCAAATGACTCTTGACTCCTTTTGCTCCTTTTTGATGCAATACGTACCATATTACCTGCAATTACAACGAAACTAGGTGTAGACCTCGATTCTCGCAAAGGTAGATGAAATGGTAGCAAAATCACATAATGTACATACAAACATGCAGATTATGAAAGATAAAACGTCCAAACATGTCCGATATGCCCATAGGGCATCATTTAGCCTTGCACTCCAATCCTTCCGCCCGGGAGAAACCGTCTTTTCAAGGATGGTCTTTATTTCCGGGTTGGACACCTCAGCTTGGCCGTTTGTTTGTGGATGATAAGCTGTTGATACTCTTTGGTGAACGTGGTACTTCTTAAGGAGAGCCGTGATCGTCTTGTTGCAAAAATGGGTACCCCTATCATTGATTAAGGCTTTTGGGATTCCAAATCTTGCAAAGATATTTTCCTTCAGAAAAGCTGCAACTACTTTTGAATCATCAGTTTTGGTGGCCTTTGCTTCCACCGACTTGGAAACATAGTCCACCGCAAGAAAAATATATGTGTTCCCGAATGAAGTAGGAAACGGCCCCATGAAATCAATTCCCCAAACATCAAATATTTCACAAAATATAAGAGAGGATTGGGGCATTTCATGTCTCCTTGAAAGATTTTCTACCCTTTGGCATTTATCACACACTTTGCAAAATGCAAAAGCGTCTCGAAAAATGTGTGGCCAAAAGAAAACGGCATCCAAAACTTTTCTTGCAGTTTTGTTAGCCCCAAAGGCCCCCCACATGCTTCAGAATGACAGAAAGTTAGGACGGATTGTACCTCATTGTCCAGAATGCAACGCCGGATCACTTGGTCACTAGAATGCTTCCAAAGGTAAGGATTGTCCCAAACGTAGTGTCGAGCTTCAGCGTTTACCTTCTCTCGTTGTGCCTTGGTGAAGTCTGGAGGATACTCCTTCCTGACAATGAAGTTCACAATGTCAGGAAACCAAGGCTTAAAAGAATGGAGCTTAAGACAAACCTCTGTCGACAATTCCGCAGGGGCGCCTAGACTGAGCCGCAGGGGCGGCTGGTGTGAGGCGCGGGGGCGGTTACACAACAGAGAGTTGTGTAGAATGTATCATTTGGAAAACTTCCGGCTATCTCTCTTTTTTCTGGATCTTCCTCCTCTTGCATTAGTCTGCTCAAATGATCGGCCACCAGGTTCTCAGCCCCCTTCTTGTCCCTTATCTCTAGGTTAAACTCACTTAGAAGAAGCACCCATCGGATCAATTGTGGTTTTGCCTCCTTCTTTGCCATGAGGTACCTAAGAGATTCATGGTCAGTGAAGATATATACCTTTACCCCAAGTAGGTACTGCCGGAATTTCTCAAGGGCAAAAACCACTGCTAACATCTCCTTCTCGGTGGTGGAGTAATTCCTTTGCGCTCCATTGAGTGTCATAGACGCATAATGGATTACATGGGAGGCCCGTCCGTATTTTTGTCCTAAGAAAGCTCCAACGGCGTAGTCACTGGCGTCACACATGATTTCAAATGGTTTCTCCCAATCCGGAGAACGGATGATTGGTGCGGTGGTGAGACATGCCTTCAAAGTGTCGAAAGCTTTGTTGCAATCCTCATCCACTATGAATGTGACATCTTTCTTGACCAATTCACACAGGGGTGCCGAGATTTTTGAAAAATCTTTGATGAAACGTCGGTAGAAACCTACATGACCAAGGAAAGATCGGATTTCCCGAACATTAGTAGGATAAGGAAAATTTTGAATAACATCAACCTTTGCCTTATCTACCTCTATCCCTTTTGAGGATATTACATGTCCTAGCACAATTCCTTGTTCGACCATGAAATGACATTTTTCCGAATTAAGAACTAAATTGGTTTCAACACATTTTTCAAGAACAAGTTTCAAATGCCCTAAACATGCGTCAAAACTATCTCCATGGATGGTAAAATCATCCATGAAGACTTCAATGAAATTTTCTATGTATTCGGAGAAAATACTTATCATGCACCGTTGAAAAGTGTTTGGTGCGTTGCAAAGTCCAAATGGCATTCTGCGATATGCGAAAGTGCCAAATGGGCAAGTGAACGTCGTCTTCTCTTGATCCTCTGGTGCGATGGCTATTTGGAAATAGCCAGAATATCCAACCAGGAAACAGTAGTACTGATGACCTGCAAGACGTTACAACATTCGATCAATAAAAGGTAATGGAAAATGGTCTTTTCGTGTTATCTTATTGAGCTTGAGGTAGTCAATGCAAACTCTCCATCCGGTTTGTGTTTTGCTTGGGACCATCTCTCCATGTTGATTTTCCACCATAGTGATGTCTCCCTTCTTTGGACCTACTTGGGTCGGGCTAACCCAAGTGCTATCCGAGATAGGAAAGATCATATCCGCTTGGAGGAGCTTCAACACTTCCTTTTTGACCACATCCATCATTGGCGGGTTCAACCTCCTTTGAGGTTTCCTAGAGGGCTTGGCTTCGTCCTCAAGTAGAATCCTATGCATGCAAGTGGAAGGACTTATCCCTTTGATGTCCGCAATAGTCCATCCAAGGGCCGTCTTGTGCTCTTTTAGTACTTTCACCAACTTGTATTCTTGTCCGGTGGTCAACTTGTTGGAGATAATCACCGGCAAGGTATTATGTTCTCCAAGGAAAACGTACTTGAGGTGTGACGGAAGGTCCTTCAATTCTATTTCAGGTGCCTGCACTATGGACGGATAAACTTCTTGCTTGGGGTTAGTAAAGTGGGCCCAATGGCCAAATTGGAGATAGGTAGCCTTTTATGCCCATCTAATTGGGCTAGGACCTCTTTCATGCTAGATGTTAACACATAATCTGATTTGAAACCATCAATGTCATGCTCAATCACATTTCTCAATTCATCCACATCAGAGTTATCAAAAATATCTTGCACAAAAGGTTCAACAATGTCAATAGCACACAAAGAATGATCATCACTAGGAAATCTCATTGAATCATAGATGTCAAATTCCACTACTTCTCCATCAAACTCCATGGTCAATTTACCACTAACATAATCAATTTTAGTCCTAGCCGTTTTTAGAAATGGCCTAACTAACATAATGGATGCAGCATGTGAATCATTTTCCATATCCATTACAAAGAAATCAACAGGAAATATTAGGTTGTCTACCATTACTAATACATCTTCAATTATCCCTTTCGGGTACACATTAGATCTATTAACAAGTTGTAATACAATCCTAGTTTCCATTAATGGTCCAAGGCCAAGTGATTTGTAAATCGAATATGGTAAAACATTGATAGAAGCACCGAGATCAAGCATTGCTTTGTCAAAACGGGTTTCCCCTATAACACAAGGAATACTTACCATGCCCGGATCGTTGCACTTCTTGGGCATTCTCCGCTGGAAAACTGCCGACACATGCTCACTCACTTGCACTTTTTGTTTCCCCTTTAGCTTTTGATTCCTCTTGATAGTGCAAAGTTCCTTCAAAAAACGAGCATACTTAGGGATACTTTTCACCAACTTAAGGAGGGGAATGTTTACCTCGCATTTGGAGAAAGTCTCAAAGAGGTCCTTGTCCTCAATGATTCTTATCTCCTTCAAAGCCTCTGGAAAAGGAGCTGGTGGCTTCTCGGAGTACAGTGGCAGAAAGTTAAGCCGGACGTAGGTATCCTTTTCAGCAGGGCCCTCTGTTGTGTTTTCCGCAGGGGCGTCAGCTTGAAATCGCAGGGGCGGCTCAGGGGTTGTCACCGCAGGGGCGGGGACATCCAGCCGCAGGGGCGTCATCCGTTCTGTGTTGGGCGTAGTTGCAGCCGCAGGGGCGGCTGTGGGTGCGGAAAAATCGACAAAAGGTTTGCTTTGTGATTCTTTTGCTGATTTTTGTTGGATTTGCTTCCCACTCCTTAATGTTATGGCACTAACATTCTCCTTGGGGTTTATAAATGTCTGGGAAGGCAATCCTCCGGAAAGCCTTGATTCGGTCCTTGAAATAGCTTCCGCCATTTGACTAACCTGTTGTTCAAGGTTCTTGATGCTAGATTCTGTTATTTGGACATGAGTAGCAAAGTGTTTAGTCAAAACCTACAACATATCTTCAGTTGAGTGATACTTACCTTGGCGGGTCTGTTGTTGTTGGTTTTGTTGATCCCTCCAACGAAAATTCTGTTGGACACGCCAATTTGGCATGAAATTCTGTGCATAGGGATCGTTCCTAGGTCTTTGTTGTTGTGGTTGTCCATAACCCATTGCGTTTACCTCAGCATCGTCATCCTGGACTTGTGGACACATGTTCGTTGGATGATACGGGTCAGCACAAACTCCACAAGCTTTGAGCTGCTGCGGTGTTCCCATAAGTGTTAGCCTCTTCACCATTTCTTTCAATTCCACGAGCTCGCTGGAAATCTCACTCTTCCCGGAACTCACAGCATGAACTCCTTTCTTAGCCGGGGTACTTCCAAATTTTAGAGTACCTTCCGCTAGTTCCTGTATCTTTTCCAAAGCAAGGTCAGGAGTAGAGTTAAGAATATTACCTCCGCAAGCCGCATCGACGATCCTCCTTTCATTGTCTAGGAAGCCATTGTACAAGTACAAGACTAGATCTTGAGGTGAATATCCATGAAAAGGACAGCTGGATCGGAGGCGTGCAAACCTTTTGAAGTACTCGTAGAGAGTTTCGTTTGCCTCTTGCTCGATGTTGCTTATAGCTTTCTTCAAGCTATTGGCCTTTTTAGCTAGAAAGTATTTCTCCAAGAACGCCTTGTGAAGGTTCTCCCAAGTGTCGATACTCCTGGATGGAAGGTGGTAATACCAATCATCCGCCGAATCTTTGAGTGTGAAGCCGAATGCCCTCATCTTGATTTGTTCTTCAGTAATGTTGGCCGGCTTCATGCTCATACACACGGTATGGAACTTCCCAAGGTGCTTGATGGGGTCTTCACCACTTAGCCATGGAAGGATGGGAGCAAGTGAATGAGGCCCGGCTTGATCTCAAAGTTGACTCCTTCCCCTAGTGCCGGTATAGTGACCGCAAGAGGGTTTTGAGCCAAGGTGGGCTGCGTAAGTTGACGAAGAGTACGGTCAGCCATCTCATGTTGAAGTTGTTGTTGTCTTTGTTGCCGGATGTGCAACCTCTCAATTTCTGGATCAAAAGAAGCAAAGCCGGAGTTAGTAGCACGGGTTTGAACCATAAAAATGGTTCAAACCAATAATCAATAATAACAATAAAACACTAAAACTCCTCGGCAACAGCGCCAAAATTTGACCGACGGTATTTCTATGGTCGTCTATACCCAATCAAAAGAAAATCCCGACTTAGCACTAAGAACAAGTATAGTGATTAAGTAAGGGTCGAACCCAAGAGAGTTAAGGTGTTTTAGATGCAACTATCGATTATAGTGACCAGTAACACAAGGGGGGGGGTTGGTTGAATTGATGCACAAAAACTAATGAAAACGATTAATGCGACAAGTAAGACAATAATGGATGAATCTACACTAGGTTGATTCTAAGCATGCAATTGCTACTTTAGTGAGTTCCCTTTACAAGTTTTCAAGTAATCTCCCGTCTCGATCATATATATGTGTTGAGCCAACCGGCATCAACACAACTTAACAGGTTAGAGTTCCGTAAACCTACAAGAACAAATAACAAGTTAGCTTTCAAACAAAGACTAAGGGATATAAAGAGAAGATTAAAACCGTTAAACTTATCTTTATATTTGTGCTCCTTTTCTTTAAGTAATCACAACCCGTTATTACTTAAAGTTGCTACTAGATTAAAGACCTGAACCCGGAACCTATTAATCCTAGTTGTTTACATGCACTTTAGAACCTAAGGTGATCAATCTCAAGCAATAGTAAACATGCAATTAGACAATGGAGATCAAGGAGACACAAAGTATTACTGAATGAAAACTTATATTATAAAGAACTTACAACCAAAGTAACAATGCAGCTTCAAACCAACCCAATGTAGCAAGGGAGTTAGCAACTCATTACAAGGTAGCAAGACAATCTAAGTGGATAATTTGTTGGCTAACAAGATGATAAGATCCCCTTCCAGAAATCAACCAATGACTATTTATACTACAAAAGGCACTAAATAGGAGTAAATGGCTGGCTCAAAACAGCCACCTTTAATGCCATAAAGGTGGTGTAAACAGCCGTAGTAAAGCTTCTGACGTTAAGCCGCAGGGGCGCCCTTCAGCTCCGCAGGGGCGGTGAAGGCAAAAACACTTGATCTTCTTCAAGGCCGCAGGGGCGGCTAGGCAATTCCGCTGGGGCGGATCTTCAATGCTCTTCAAACGTCTGACCCTTCGACTTCCTGACGTTTCTGATGCCAAGCCGCCGGGGCATCCCTATGTCGACGCAGGGGCGGTGACACAGCCTCTTCGTCTTCCATCTCCCAGGTTGAGGCGCAGGCAGGGCCGCAGTGAGAGACGCATGGGAGCTGGTCTTCGTTTCTTCAGGGTAGGTCACCGCAGGGGCGCCAAGGAGTGGCGCAAGGGCGGTGACACACTTCATGGTTGGCGCTGGTGAAGGCGCAGGGAGCGCTCCGGTGTAAGGCATCACCCGCAGGGGCGGTGGCAGGGCTCCGCAGGGACGGTGAGGCAACAGAAGCTTTGCTTCGTGAACGATCTTCTCTCCTAAGTGCTTATAATTCCTTCTTTAGCTTCTTTTAGTCTTCTGCTTCTGGACTAAGGAGTTAGTAGCATAAACCGACACAAATACAATCAAAAGACTCTAAAAACTATCCTAAATGATAGTGATTCCATCATCTATCAGTGACCGACAAGATGGATGAAACACAAGATTTACTGGGTATTAATTCTTAACCAGAAAATCAATCAAATGTTTCATGTTAATGACCTTTCTTTTACAACTGCTAGTAGCATCAAGCCTCTTTCAGAAGAAGATGGACAAGTGACCACGAAGGATGCTGAAAAGGTCATGACACAGTGTCATAAGATTATCAAAGATAATCCTATTCGCCAACCTTCATCAGAGGATCCAGACATTCTAACTATTGAAGAATTTGGAGTGGTCAAAATGGTACAAAGAAAACTGAAGTTCATCCAGATGAAGTTCATCCAGATGGTACAAAGATAATCCTATTCGCCAACCTTCATCTCCCATCCAGATGGTACAAAGATTATCAAAGATAATCCTATTCGCCAACCTTCATCTCCCATAATGCTCCTTTAAAGGAGCATTATGGGAGATGAAGTTCATCCAGATGGTACAAAGAAAACTGAAGCTCTCAAGATGTCATGAATGTCAAGGCCCTTGATATTACTATCAAAGGCTTGTTTTTGAAAAAAAAGATTTGTGGTTTTTGTGGAAATACTCTTGGGTCTGTAATCGTTTTCAAACTCGTGCTTTAACTATTTTTCTCCCTTGTTGAAAGACAAAGGGGGAGAAATGAATGTGATCCGACATTCGATATTCTGCATTCTGCATTCTGTATTTTAAGTTTTGATACTCATATATATGCATTGTTAAACTAACAAAATGCAGGTATGAAAAATATTTGTGTTGTCTTCCATCAAGGGGGAGATTAAAAAACTCCACCTTGATTATTTAGGTTTTACAGGTACTATTGATGGAAGACTTAAACACAAATGAAGTAGTTTGATACACTAACCAATGAATTATTATATTTCGAGATGCTTGGTTTGTTTGGATTTAGTGTAGGTTTTGTCAAAGAATTCACAGGCCTTGAAATGGATTTCAAGGGCACAAAGAAGACAAGGATGCACAACGAAAATATCTCAACAGCCTTGAAATAGATTCCAAAGAAACAAGGAAGACAAGGCTGCACAACGAAAAGATTTCAAATCACAAAGAAGATCTTTCACGAGAGATTTGCTCAAAACAAGAAGATTTGAGAAGATATGAAGATTTAAGAAGATATGATCAGGTGAATATCTCAACCGACCAACAAAGAAGATCTTACAAAGATCCTTAACCGAAAAGCACGAAGATTCTTTCATCTTGATTTGAAGATTGTTACAACAACGAGAAGATTAAGGAGCCGAGAGATCAACGTGTTCTCAGGAAATGAAGATCTACAACGTCTATCTCATCTCAACCAGGAAGCGATCTTCATGGAGAAGAAGAATTATTTTCGAACGGTCATCTCTCTAACGGCTAGAAGACCTCTCCATAGAAGATTATAAATGAAGATGGCAATTGAAGAACAGAGACACAAGCCTGCATAGAAATATCTATAGTCTTCAAGCGATCCAAAGTTATCTTCATTTTGAAACATAGTTTTTCTTTCTCTCCTTCTAAAAAGCCTTATTCCCTAGAGAGAGATAAAACTCGAGAGCTCCATTAGCATATCTAAAGAGTGTTATGCTCGAGTGTGTGTTACTCTACGAAGTAACTAGACTATTATAGCAAAGTGAAAAGTTGGAGCTAGATCGTAGCATTGGCTACAGTGAGAGAAAAAGGGGATTTCTTCTAGTTTGTATCTAGGACTCTTTGAAGCTGATAATAGATAGTTAGATCCTAAGGCTATACTCTGGGATGGAGAGTAGGCTATTTAGAGCCGAACTTCGTAAACATATCCTTGTGTTGATATTTTACATTCCGCACCATATCTTGTTTATTGTGACTAACTTTGTTTTGCAGGAGTTCAAAGTCAAGGCCCTTGAAAGTTGTTTCAAAGCCCTTGGAATCAAAGTTTCACAACGAACTGAGATCGACATCAAGGCCCTTGAATTTGATTTCAAGGCCTTGAGATTGGTTTTGCGAAAAGTTCTCATACTCTATTCAACCCCCCTTCTAGAGTATCTTTTAACCTTTTATTTCACCTACCGGTTCTTCATGTATTGTATGAAAAATGATTGTAAAAGATCTTTGTAACGAAGAGCATGACTAAGTAGTTTGTAGATTGAGTTTCAACGAGTTCCAATATTGCAATAGGATGAACATTATCTTCTAAACACGTTGATCTCCATTTTTTTCTTAAATCGGATGAATGCCAAATATGTTCAATTACGTTGGTGATAGGCGTTAACATAGCATATAAAATTTTTAGTCCATCTTGAACACATAAGTTTAAAATATGACATGCACATCTTTGGTGCGTAAAAGGAGTTTTTATAAATTGTCTTGCATCCCCCACCAACTCGTTTACGGCGGCGGTGTTAGCGGATGCATTATCAAAAGAGTATGAAAAAACCCGATTTTGTAAATTAAATTTTTGTAAAACCGTCTTTATTAAATTTGTAATGTTAGCGGCATTATGTCTTTCATTAAAATGGAGAAATGCAATAACAAATTTATGCAAAAACATATCATTATCAATAAAATGTAAAGTAATGCCCATGTAAAAATGTATTTGTGATAATGTACTCCAAATATCACTAAAAATTGAAACTTGATGCGAAAATTGATTGTAAAATCGTAAGAATTTTTGTTTCTTTTGTTCATAAGATTTAGAAATTAATCTGGAAATGGTTTTACGAGAAGTTGTTTTGAAAGAAGATTGAAGATAAGTAGTGTTATATTCTCGTACATTTTCATATTCCGCATAAGAAAATGGAAAAGCTTGAGAAGCAATTAGGTTGGCTAATCCTAAACTTTCTTCACTATGATTGTACATAAATAAAGAAGTTTGAGAGGAATAGGATGCAAACCCATGGGACAATTGAGATTGTCCCTGTGATATTCCGAGCTTCTCGGGATAGATTTTTTGCATGTGGGTTTGCAAAGTCCCGTATCCGCCCTTCGCCCTCCACTTGTACACTTTTGGACAATACTTGCACGAGACTTGGTAATTATAGTGCACCACCTCTCCCTTCTTGTACTGCTTTGTGAAGATGTCAGATGTAAGCATTTTCGGTTGCTGGACTTGTCGAAAAGCCCCTTCACCTTGACCTTGTGGCATATCCGTATCGGGCATTTGAGTCTCGCTTTCTTGGTTGCTAGGAAAGAAAGCGGGAATGTTGTCGCTCCGGTTTCCCATTTGAATTGATTGAGAAATTGAGAATACGAGAATACGAGATCAAGATTGAGATTAGTAGTAGTAGTAGTACAGAGATGAGAATGTTGGTGTGAGATAAATGGAATATGATAGGGTATTTATAGGAATTGAGGGTAGAATTTTTTTTAAAAAAAAAAGTAAAAATAACATTAATTAATTTTTACACACAAAAAAAAAAGAAATACACTCCAATTGCTCAAAGATCCATTGCGAGTATGGGCCCCACCGGCATATAGCCGTTGTGGCCAAAGAGCCATTGGCTAGGCCCAACGGCTTTTTTTTTTGCCCAAATCGGCAGTAAATCGTCAATTAAATCGACGGTTAACCGCCGGTTTGTGTAAAAAAAAAAAATGTTCAAACCGGCGGTTTAGGCCAAACCGGACTCATGTCTATGAGGAACGTACTGTGTAAATTATGCCTCGATTTCACACTATTTTTATAGATTGTACTTGAAACATTTGTTGATTCACAACTCTTTGATTTTGCTTCGAATTTGTCCTTATTTTCTGATGGTAATATTTGAGTTCGTGTTCGTTTAAACGACCACCACAAATGTAGTGCTGTAGCTCCGCACTAAAAAACATCAGTCCAAAGCCATCTACAAAGGAGACTTGGGGCAACACACGAGCTCCCGCCAACCTTTAATCATCACTCATGATCAAAATCAAAATAATGAAAGCATTAAAGAATAGAAATTTACCCTTACATCATCAAAACCAAAGGTTAATCATCTGTTGTTCCTACACATCAATTCCTTTGATCAACCAAAAATATGTGAAATGATCTCGTGTCACTCCCATAATCCCATGCCAAAGCTTAGGCTAGAACTTTCATGTCTACTAGCCTCCTTCTCACCTAGCCTAAGTAAATTTCATGCCACTCCCATAATCTAAAAGACCTTCTCATCATTATCGTCTCAATTGAGGCGTCAAAGCTTGGATAATCTTCTTCCTCGGTCCCTGAAAAAAGATCAGTATGGGGTGAGCATATTCACCATGCATTTCCATTGAGTTAAATGTACTACATGCACCGACTTTTCGTTACAGAAAAGTAAGTGTTAAAAGAAATAACAAGCAGTTCCATACCATTGGTATATTCAGTTCTTTCAGGTCAGCATCACTCATTTGCTTCAGTGCATGAAAATCAACCTGGTACGCCAACAAAAGATGTACAAGTCAAATTCATTACCAATTCTGCCTATAGAGGATGCTGAAAATTTATAACAAATTCCAAGTTCAACAAAAGTGAGCACATATGTATGTCATTAGATAAATCATATTCAAGCCCAATAATAAATGTCAACCAAAACAGAACCAAAGAAAAGAACGACCGCTATTACTAAAACGCTATTACAGGCATATATGCAAGATATTTCATATTACCACTGCAGTAATTCTGTATGAATAAAAACCACTAGTACCTGCTTTGACAATTGGAATTTTGAAACCAGTGCTAAGAGATATGAATGAGTGAATACACAACAAATCAATAGGTTCACGAATATGTGCAGGCTTTAACTCTATATATTGAAGCTACTTGACTAGGCGGTCACCGACTGTAGAAAACCTTAACATATTTTTTTAAACATAATTACTGCAAAGTACAGTGCATGGCAGTGTTTAGAACATACTTCCTCAGCCCTGAAATGTATGATATACTTCTCCAGACCCAGTGATTGCAGGAAGCCAGCAAGAGTAGGTTGTTCAACCTATACAATAAGATTCCAGGAAAAAGACTATATTAAAAATCAAAAGACTTCTCACAATATCAGCATGAAGTACATATATGTGCATAAAACTGTTTCTGATGTTCTATGAGACCCACAAACGCATTGCACATTCAACAGAATTAAACCAATCAATGAGAAGCAAACATGTAATTTCGCTTCAGACAGATATCACCATCTAATATAATGTTACTTTACCGAACCTCTAGCACAAAATAATGAACAATGAAGTTATCAAGGTAGAAATGTTTCTTTTCATATATTAAGAGTTACCTGCTTCTAAAATTAGCATCAAATACTTGTAGCTGTACAAATAATAGTTGGGATTTTGGCCTTACATATAAGAACACTTGGTAGTCCCAGACTTGCAAGTTGCAACTGGCATTCCAATAAATTAGTAATATCAAGCCATCAAACTTGTACTAATATTTAGGGAACCATAAAACCTTGTAATTGTACAAATATTAGTTGGGATTTTGGCCTCACGTAGAAGAAAGATGGGAGAATGCTACTTCCAGACTTGGAATACATTACAAGAATTAGTAATATTAGACCACAAAATCTTGTAATAGTATTTAGAGTATAAAATTGTCAGCATTTCCTTCTGTCCTCCCTCTCCAATAAATGCCATTTTTATAAACAGTATTATGGGAGACAATGTGAAAGGAGCTAATATCATTCTATTACGCAAGCAGTCAAATACTGCAGTCATCAGACTTGGACCTGAAAGCAATTATATCATGCACTACAAAGGATGAACTATAGATGTACATACGGCATATGGGATACTCTGTGCAAATCCGCTCATTGGAGGATATTGTGCGACCAATGGCATTGGTCTTGCAGGTAAGGAGGATACTGCATGTGAAGCAGGATGCATCAGAAAAGCTCCAAACCCATTTGCCCTAGGTGGACTTGGAATGTCAGTTCTCCGGTATAGATTTGATGTGCCATCACTGCACGAATTAATCATTGCAACTTTCTGCATTTCATCTACATTTCGTTCTGGAAAGAATGGTTTAGGTATTGAAGGATGTAACACCCTATCTGGTGATCTTTGTCTTGGATTTTCCAACGCCCATGATGAATGTGAATCTCTAACCAGATCCACTGCAGTACAATTGCTTCCGCCTTTTGAATAAGGAACTGACACCAAACCATGTTGTATCCCACGATCATAACTTCCTCTAGGTTCTTGCACACAATGTTTCCCTTGGTCACAAGACTCACAACTGTCTCTAGACTCCATGCGTTGTCTCCCAGGATTATAAGCATTACCATGCTCTCGCATGCTTTGCCTTTCATCAGCATAAGCATCTCTAAACTCTGCCCCCCTTTGCCTTTCATGAGCAGTAGCACAAGCATCTCTCAACTCTGCCCCCCTTTGCCTTTCATGAGCAGTAGCACAAGCATCTCTCAACTCTGCCCCCCTTTGCCTTTCATGAGCATAAGCATCTCTAAGCCCTCGTGGAATTTTCTTTTCACCATCATATGTCCTATGTTTTACCACACTTTGCCTTCTGTCGATAGAACTGTCTCTAGAATCCAAGATGTTCTTTTTTGTGTCACTAGTAGGTTTAGAAGGGTGGCTCTCATTACTATCAACAGGAGAGAAAGTTTTCTTAGTCCTACGTGTTAGCTTATCTCGAAGATCCACTGTCTGTGATTGATCTATCTCCTTGGAGTTCCTTGACAGATTTTTCTTCAAGATTTTGTGCCGAAGATCTCCTTCTTCAAGAAAAGCATCTTTAACAGCTAAATAGTGCCAGGATTAGAGCCTATCACCATTAAATAGAAGGAAGACGATATGATTCTTATGTCTCAGCAGTCAGCACATTACCTTTCACAACATTTGTATTCCAATTTGCTTGATGGCACTCTTCCTTCTGCCTACAAAATTTAAAAAAAAAACATAGATGGAACCCCAAATTTGAGGCAGGAAGAAAGCACCCATCACTACATATATGATGTTATCACACCTACAAATATTACCTAATTGACCTGTGAACACTTTAACCACTGAAAAATGTAGGCAAAAGGAAGGGTAGTACCAATAGATTGCACCTATCTCAAATACAGATATTTGAGGATTTCCCGTAACATGTATATATGTTCAACAGTTACATCATACAACTTCTGGTCAGCACTCAGCAGTCATATTAATCTAAACTTACAGTAGTGTAGTTAAATCATATAATCTTATATGTGAAACAGTTAAATTACAATATCCTGTATCGAACAGTTAGATGGTATAAACTTCTGGCCAACACTGAATTTCGCCCTGATCTTAAACACACAGTAGTGCAGTTTGGATCGAGCTTCCAGATTTTCAGTCACATTGCATAACTAATTTGTAATTCGCCAGAAATTATTATACTTAATACTATAACTAACTCAGGGTCTACGCGAACGAATGAAAGGAAGGAAAAAATACCTTTTGTACTTATAAAGGTTCCTATCATCTACAGAATCGATTCCTTTAGTCTCTAATCTATCTTTAATGGATCTTTTACTTCCCAAAACTGGTCCAGAAGCAGAACGATAACTTTTATCATCTGAGCAACTACCTGATCTCTTCAAAACCTACATTTAAACAAACAATAAATTTTCAATAAGAAACAACATGTTCCTCTAAATACAAACTTCCCAGGATCATCAAATGCAGTTCAAATAAAATCAGACTCAACCACGCAGGCATTTACAATCTGCAAGATGCGTTTGTAGTTCAGAAAGGAATATTACCCGACCACTACTACCAAAAGTAACAGTGAAAGAAGAGCCGGAATCCCCCGACATAGGAGATGAAGAGAGCAAAGCTAGGGCTATCGCGGCGACAAACTAAATTTTGAAAGCGAAAACACCATGGGCGACACCTTCGTGATAAACATATGAAAACCCTAGCCAAATCACGAGGACGATTGAGCCGAGATTAATCGCAGTTGCGATAAATTTGGGGAATTATTTTGCCTTTGTAGTGAATTTGAAGGATTTCTGATTTGAAGGGCTTCGTTCGCGACAGCACTCTGAATTATAGGCCCGTCCTAAGTGGACGTTTTAGAGGACCCACAACCGTGAGCTTTCTTTTTCTCTTCAGGGTAATACGACGTCGTCCGATCGATTATTCAGCTTTAGGGCCCATTTGTGAAATATGCCATGGATCTTTATAATTTTGTTATGTTGAAATCCGAATGGAATCAAGAATTTAAACGAATTAAGGACCATTATTTAATTCTTAATATAAGATGTTTGATATATTATTCGAATTGAAACCGTCCACTGTTTAAAACATTTTAATTTCAAGTTTTACAATGAAATGAATATTTTCTTTTCAAATTTAGGTAATTAATATCAAAACAATCCCTTAATATGAAAGAGAAGTAGACTAGGTCATGTATACGATGGATAGTCCAGTTTACAAGAATAGGAACAGCGTACAGACACTAGCGGCAAGAGAGATGATCAAGCTCAGCACAAAAGTTTGTTGTTTTGTAAATTTTTATGGAAAATACAATTTAGTCGAATCTTCTCGAAATTGTTAAGATTGAGCAAAATATTTGAATGTAACACCGAAACATGTAAAATTGGTGTTAATATTTGAGGTCAGAGACCACACAATGGATCCCATCATACTAGTTTTAGGTCAACGTCACAATTTGGACCTTGCAATAAGATACCTAAAAAAAAAAAAAAAGTGAAAAATCAACTTGAATTCGGCTTTAAAAGCAAATGTAGAAATTAGTCATGCGTTGCATCATGCTTACAAACACGCCACAACATCAAACATAGGACACTCACGCTCATGCAAAGTAAAGAAGTCAAAATCAAGCCCAGTTGAATGATCCTTGATATAATCTTGAAATGTGAGTTTGAAACCTTGATGAAGATCCATGAAGCAAATGACTCATTCTTAATTGTATTAAGAAGATGGCGAAATGATGTTCCTAGTTTTACAATTAGTAACTTATCATTTTATGTTTCTTAATTGTAACTTAGATGACTCATTCTTAAAATGGTCCATGAAGTAGAAGGAAGCGCAAACCCATGTTCAATTGAAAAGGATAGGATCCAGACGCCCTAGAGCCGACACGCCTACTTGACATACTTGTTCTACAAGGACGATTTCAATTCATGTTTATCCAATAGTTAGATTACTTAGTCTAGTTGCAATTCTATTTGTTCGATACTTTATATTATAATCTTTTTTATTATTATTTTTACTAGTACAGAAATAAACTCTCTCGTGGGATATGTTTATTAAAGGGAAAGGCGGCTTAAGCTTCTCCTTTATACGTCTTCTTGAGAGATATTTCTTAGGATTTATTTTTAACCTTTGAGAAATAGGTGGCAAGCATGGCGGTTTAAAAAAAATCATAAGAAATGCTTAATCGTGATTTTTTTTCCCCAAAATAAAGGGAGTTTCAAAAAAACCCCTATGAAACAATTAGTCGGTTTTGTTTTGGGTATTTTTTTAGTAATAAAAAATCAATATTTTTTAAAATACAATTTCAATATTCTCACCAAACTCGGTCAAATGAACAAATATTTTTCATCTCTTACAATCTCAACATCCGAAATCGATAATACATACGAAAATACATAATACTTTCAATTTGCATAAAAAAGCGTAGAAGATTTTATATTTTAGTATAATGTTAGCTAACAAATTAATATACAAAAAATAGACAATGTCATAATCTTTTCAGTTTGCATCAAAACCAACATTTAACATTTCAAGCATAATATCATTCAAACTTATTGTTGGGTGTCCAAGTACTGTAATCATTCCTCTCGCAACTCATTAATGAGTCACATGTCATATAAGCAAGGTAAATCTCGAAAATTCTGTAAAAAAGTGGCATTGACTTAGTAATTAAACAAAATTACTCATATATTAACAAATAATATTCTCAAGGGTAAATTTCTGAAATAGTTACATTTATTGGGATGACAATATATTGATGATCAATTATTTCCCGCATGTAATGACATACATAGTAACCATAATCAAGAGCATTTGATGGTTATCTAGGACACTACAAGTAAAGAAAAACTCATATGCATTTTACATCGAACCAAGTATATAACAGTCTATAATAATTTCAAACCAAATAAAAAAAAACAATATACAATTAATAAACATACCATAAATTTCATCCAACGTGTTTTCTTCCCATTATTTTTATTTCTTTGTATTGGGAAAATAACAATGGCACTAAAAAATACAAATTAGAATTTTGAATATGTAAACAAGTTAAAGTACAATAATGACAATAAATCATTATCTTATGTTTCAATCATGGATTTGATTGTAACACTCCAAATTTTCGAAACTCGGGGAGCTACTGATTATGACCTCACAATGGGTCCCGGCCTTAGTTTGACAACAACTTAACTAGATCTTACAACAAGGCACAAATAAGGGAAACCAAAAATCATAAAATATGTTTAACAATGTCATGAATGTGACCAGAAATACTAACAGCCGACAATAAAAATAATCTCTTACAATCTAAGAACAAAGAATGTCATAACTGATAGACCAACATAAATAAAAGACTGCAACCCGTCCTATGAAGTACGACACCCCGGCCGACCACTACCATCCGGATCACTCGGCATCTGCTCTAACCTGTGGCACGTCTAAACAACAATACAACAGCTAGCTAACTAACCAGATTTAAGCAGAATAAGAATAGCACAAACACACCCAAGATAACATAAACAATCATCATGCTGGCACACAAACCGGTTATCATCTGATAGTTAAGTGATTCACTTTATTCCATTTTAAAGTTGTGGCACGAGAAATCTTAAGAGTTCTCGCCTCCGTTCCTTATCCAAATTGGTGTAGGTCTAGCTTACCTCCGCCGGTAGCATCAGTACAAACCAAGTGTGGACTAGTCCCTTAAGAAACGCCCATCGCCCTCGGGCTAACTAAGTAGAATGCCACCGCCCGTTACTCTTAGGCCAATGTATAGGTCGGTAGAAAATTAATATTAAGTACAACTATAAACACATCATTCAAACACCACTATCATTATTCACACTCATATCTAGAAGCTAGCTAAGTAAGCCCAAAGGACTTACTTGAATCAGGTTTCGACTTTCTTAATCACAACTCGATATGTAACCGTCGAAACTCAACTGCCTGTCATAGGATCAACACAATTCCCATATACTTAGAAGTCTAAGACTTCTAGGATGTAAGATCCTATCAAAAGAGAAATTACTAAAATACACATCTAAGGTAAAATGACCATTTTACCCTTGGTCCCGAATCTTCCAAAAATCTAATAATTTATGCTTAAACTCTTATTTGGGACTAAAATGTAATATTCTAACTCTTAAGGATGAGTTTGGGTAGAAACTAGAAAACTACACATTTTCCTAACTTTCCTAAACGTCACTAGGATCCAACTTTGGCTCAAAATATGGAGCCTGAATAAAAATATAAAAAATCCGAAACAAAGCTCTAGGTCATCTATGATATGCATGCTACCCATAGGATCAAAGAACTCTCCAAATTTTCCAACAACAATCTCTACAAAATTCTCCAAAGTTGGTTCCAAACTCAACATTCTATACTTAGCCAATATTTTCCCTGCTGGAAAAACAGCCCAACTACTCTACTTTGGGACCTTATATTTTCTAATCCGACCGTTCATTCATTCTCAAATTTTAACACAATAAACTACATATATCTATCTACGACCTATCGAAATTTCAACGGTGGATCTTCATTCTAACGCCATAAAATTTATCACCAAAGTTGAGAGTTTCCAATCTTTAAAACTGAAAAAAATAAAAAAAGAGTTTGCAGCAGGTCCTTGGTCTGACCATTCCTGGCAGCACAACTCAGAAACTAAACTCTACCTACACCCTCTTGACTCAACACTCATAGGCAACAACAATTGCTACACATCCTAACCCATCATCTATACCATCAGAAGGCCTAAATTAACTACTTCTCTCTCTTCTACACAACATGACAACAAGTGCAATAAATTAGTAACTTACCCAATAATGGTGCAAGAAGACTCCTAGGTATGCTATCAACAGGGGCTGCTAGTGCATTGCTACGCTTAGGAGGGTATGAGGTTCAGACGAGGTTGTACAAGGCTATAGGACATCACAACGTCCCTACGTCAGAAACCTTGTCCGATTGAAGAGGAATGAGGCAAAGGAGGGAGGAAGAGAAGACTCCCAGACTGTGAAGGTCTCTACCTTCTGTCAATGCGGGGGAAAGCTACGTCTGATCAGATCAATGCCTACTAAGGTAAGAAGATTGTGTGCAACAATGTTTTAGTTCCCGTAGGAGTTAGTCGAAGCAGAAGAGCAGATTGTAGGTGGGGTAACGACTGAAAGTATACTCACCTCGATGCTAATGTGTGTGACAACCTTACTGCAGAAGGGGGAAGCAGCGTCTGTTGCATGGCTTGCACCAAGGAAACAGCTAGGTTGTTTGCTGTGTGAAGAGATGGATCGAGATGGTTGCCTTCAGATGGATCTTTTGTACGCAGCAAGGTAGAAGGGAAGAAGGGAAGATCTTTTGTACGTAGCAAGGCAGAAGGAAAGAAGGGAGATCTTCTGTACGCAGCAAAGCAGAAGGAAAGAAGGGAGATCTTCAGTGCGTGAAATCCGGCGGTTACAGCAAGCTCTCCCAGCCATTACGTGGAATTAGGAAGGCGAGAAGAGTTGTTGTTTTTACGTGGGGATGGAGAGAAGAGTGGTTGGCTGCTCCTATTCTTCTTCATGGGCTTTGACTTGCAGCTGGGCTAGCACACAAGCAAGGAGATGGGCCATGACCAGCAAGGAAGGAAGGAAAAAGAGTGGGCTGAAGTTGTCAAGGCTTTGTCAAAAACTCGTCTTGGCCTTGTCAAGTGCATGCATGGCCTTGTCAAAAGCTTGTCATGGCCTTGTCAAAAGACATACATATATAACTAGGGTTTTGGTGAATTTTCATCATTTTATGTGAATCAGAACTTACATAAAATGATAGAATTAGGGTTGGTAGATAACATTGGGTAACATGTACATGGATCATCGGGTCGAAAATTCAGTTCGACTCGCAAATAAATGGAAATAAAATTCCGGATATTACATCAGTACCCCCTTAAGATAAGTTTTGTCCCGAAACTTAGAATGAGGGCATCTAGTCTAATGACTCTCACAAAGATAAGCATCCAACTCGGTCTCTACTAGCTCTTCACTCCTACTTCCTAACATGCAAAACTACTCAATCATCAATCAGGCAACACTTAAAAACATAATCATTCAACCAATTATATAATCACAAAAGTCACACACAACATCTCAGTACTAACCCGTCGGTACAGAAGTAGCTGCTAACTCCGCAAAGAGCTCAGGATAACTGCGTCTAATGCTCTCCTCTGTCTCCCAGGTGGCCTCATCAGCTCCTCGTCTAGACCACCGGATCCTCAATATCGGTATCTCCTTGGAACGCAGATGTCTAGTATTGCGCTCTAGGACGGTTACTGGATACTCCACAAAAGTGTGGTCGGGCTCAACTATCAGATCTTCATGGCTGATGACGTATCTTAGGTCCGGTATATACTCTCTTAACTGAGATACATGAAAGACCAGATGAAGTCCCTCTAATCTCGGTGGTACTGCTAATCGGTAGGCAACCTCTCCGACTCTCTCCAAGATCTCAAAAGGTCCGACATATAGGGGACTCAGCTTTCCCTTAATGCCGAAACACCGGACGCCCCTCGTCGAGACACTCTCAACCACACCTGTGCACCTATTCTAAACTCCAGAGGTCGATGCCTCTTGTCGGCGTAGGATTTCTGACGAGTGTGAGCTGCTAACATCTACTCTCAGACCAGAGCAATCCGAGCGATGTCGTCTTGTATCTGGTCTAGAGCTACTCCATTAGCTCTGCTAGGCTCATCCCAGCACAATAGTGTGTGAAATCTCCGTCCGTACAAAGCCTCATAAGGGGTCATCCTAATAGACGCGTGTCAACTGTTATTATATGAAAACTCTACAAGGGGAAGGTGATTAGGCCATACCTGACCCCAATCCAGTACACATGCCCGTAGCGATGGTTCTCTCAGACTGATCGTCGGTCTGTGGGTGGTAAGCAGTGGTAAAGTGGAGACTCATACCCAAAGCAGTATCTACCTGCTGCCAAAATCTCGAGGTGAAACGTCCATCCTTGTCGGAAACGATAGTCCTCGGTACTCCATGGAGTCTCACAATGTGTCAGGTGAACTCCTCAGCTAGACGACTTACCGGCCACATTTCCTTAATCAAAATGAAACGTGCGGTCTTCGTTAGATGGTCTACCACTACCCAAATAACATCAAAACCTCTGTTGAGTCTCAATCCCGTGACGAAATACATAGAGATGTCCTCCCATTTCCACTGTGGTACTGGCAGTGGGTGGAGCTCTCCTCCGGACCTACGGTGGTCAATCTTGACCTGCTGGCAGGTCGCACACCGAGCTACATACCGAGCCACGTCGGACTTGAAACCACCCCACCAGAAAGAACGTCTCACATCCTTGTACATCTTGCTTGCTCCTAGATGTACTGAGTATGGGGTAGCATGGGCCTCACCCAATATCCGCTATCTCAACTCACTGTCTGATGGTACACAAATACGGTCCTGACGTCTCATCACTCCGTCAGCACCAATAGTGAAGTGAGGTGCCTCATCTCGAGACATCCAGTCTCGGATCCTGGTCAAAGTCAAACAGGTCTCCTGCTTTTGTCAGATCTCACTCAATAGATCAGGAAGTAACTCCAAGGTAGCCAACTGATGAACTATATTTGGAAACTGAATCTCTACCTCTAACCAAGCCAAATCCTTCTACAATTGTGGTTGTACTGTCAACCGGGCTATCGCATTCTCCCAAGGCGTCTTCCGAATCAAAACGTTAGCAACTACATTCGCCTTTCCGGGGTGGCAGAGAAACTCAAGGTCGAAATCCTTAATCAACTCTAGCCACTATCTGTGGCGGTTATTCAACTCCCGTTGAGTGAATATGTATTTCAGACTCTTATGGTGTGTGAGGATCTAACATGTCGCTCCATAGAGATAGTGACGCCAGATCTTCAGAGCATGGACTACTGTAGCTAACTCTAGGTCATGTGTGGGGTAGTTCTCCTCATACGTCTTCAGCTGGCGAGACACATAGGCTATGACCTTACCTCTCTCCATCAAGACACACCCCAAGCCTAGCTTGGATGCGTCACTGTATACCACAAAGTCATCTGTACCCTCAGGTTGTGCTAAAATCGGAGCAGACGTCAATCTCCTCTTCAGCTCCTCAAAGCTCCGTTGACACAGCTCATACCAAGCGAACCGAGTAGTCTTCCTTCAAAGGCAGGTAAGTGGTCGGGCAATCAAGGAAAACCCTTCCATAAACCGGCGGTAGTAGCCTGCTAACCCGAGAAAGCTGCGAACCTCCTTAACATTCTTCGGAGGTTGCCAAGAAGTCACTGACTCGATCTTTGCCGGATCGACCTTAATACCCTCAGCAGTCACTACATAGCCTAGGAAGGCCACCTCTGACATCCGGAACTCGCACTTGGACAACTTAACATAAAGCTGGTGATAACATGAAATGTGACTATATTTTAGGCACTTGTTTTGATTATTTTTCCCTCTTAGATGTGTACATGGATATGAGTTTGAAGCATTTATGAGCACATTCACCCATTTTGTCGATATAGAGATCTGCACAAGCTTTGTTATGTTTATAGGTGAATAAAGGCTTGAATTGGAGCTTAATGCGGAGGGATAGGAGTATTTGATCATGCTAGATGTCAAGGAGATGCTTTGGAGAAGCTAAGGAAGGAGCATGATTGAAGAACATTACGAAACAAAGGTTTTCACAAAGGCTTTTGAGTTCCACGACCTAAACCACGACCGTGGTTATGCATTGAGTTCGTGGAAAGTGATTTTGGAGCACATCAGAGGATTCCACGCCCTAAACCATGGCTGTGGTTTATTGCACTAGACCGTGATTTCCATAACGTTATGACGTGTCATATATATTTGCCACGTCAGCGACGGTTATTGAGCTTTTCTCGTAACCCTATTTTTCCCTATAAGAAGGCTGAAGGCGGGAGAAAAAGGGGACCTTCGCTTACATTTCGCAGACGGTTGCATACGCTTGCATTTACGGCGGTTCATACCGGAAGAGAGAGATTTTGGATCGTGGCTTGAAAAAGACGCGATTTGATGATTGTGTACTTCAATATTTTCATAGGGTTTACCTTTGGAGACGGATTGACACTCTGTTCTTCGTTGTTCCTTAAGATTATTGTGAGGATTTCTATTCCCTAATCCGCATTCATTAAACACATACTTTGGTGGTTCGGATTTGAGATTGATTTCGATTGTTATTGAGTTTTCGAGGGTTTTACATTTTTCTCTTATATATTTGATATTTGATTCAATGACAATGATTGCTGGCTAAAACCCTTAAGCAATTCTAAGGTGAAGGGTTGATAGTTATGACTTAGATAATGATAGATCGATCGTAAATAGATTGGACCCTGAGAGTGTAAGAAACCTCGTCGACAACCTTTTCCACGGTTTGTTCTTGAAAACCACGGCCGTGGTTCTTCAAGATTTAGCAGTGATTTCCTCTGTTGTACGTCTTTTGCTTTTGCTTTGATCCAAAGTTAAAGATTTGCTTTAACCTGGCCTTGGCTTGCCTTTTCTAGGTAGTAGTGAGACTCAACATCCTCTATTTCGGTTTCGAGTGTCACAACCTTAACCGTTTTGGCTTATCATTGATTCTTTGGGTTTGGGCATGTGTATTTGAGATTAATTCTTGTCCTTTAGATCCTTTCTATACTGCAGCCTCAACAACCTTTATAGAGAGAATTCTTTGGGTGAGACATATAGGTTTTGGAACTTCGCCATACTCAACCTTACATTAGTTATACCTTTGCAATCCCGACTCTGTCCTTACATCTATAGAATATCTTGAATATATTGCCACAATTAGATACTTGGATCTTTAGGATTGTTGTTTTCCCAATATTTGCAAAGCTTCTATAGTTTACTTGCTCGATAATTTGTGAACTGAATTTGATCCCCCAAATCCCTGAGTTCGATACTTTGTTGCTTTACTACGCCGAACCGTACATTGCGGGTTCTCTTGCTTTGATTTCAGTTTTATAATTTAAAACTTATTTGCACGCACACTTTGAGGCGAACATGTTTTTGGCGCCGTTGCCGGGGATTTCGTTTAGACCAATTTCGGTTTTCGGTTGTCGAGCTTGGGAGCTTTTGCTCTTGTGATTTGACTAGTCTACTTGAGTGATTTTTGCAGGAATTCTTTTAGGTATATACGAAAGACTAGATCTACCAAAGATCTAGTTCCTTTTTTATCCCGAACTTGAGAAAACTTTGAGAAGAAAGTTGAAAGAGAAAAAGATGGCTAAAAATAATGAGAGGAACATCCAAGAGGAGTTGGATGAAGCTCGAACTCAACTTCTTTTGAGTGAGAAGGCTCGCTTGGAAGAGAAGGAACGAAATCAGTTTTAAATAAATGAGCTTTGAGCAATGATTCTAGAAATGAAACTAGAGAAGAATGATGCTAAGAAAAAGAAGAAGAAAGCTAAGGAATCCATTGCTGAATCATCCGATGATGATGACATGCCGGACGTAGAGGATATTACACCGATAATCCATCCAGTTCGTGACAATCCTAGACCACAGGTTGATCCTCGCGTCCCGTTGGAGATGTGAGGGTCACTGATGGCGGGGATGAGACACGAACCCTTGGACAAAGGATGGACCAATTCAGCAACCACGCCGTTTAGGTGTGAATTTCGGCGGTGAAGACGTCCAGGATTTCGGGTTTAGCCCGCAAGTTATTACCATGGTTCACCAAATCCAATTTGGTGGAACGAGTGCTGAATCTCCACATCAACACTTATAGAATTTCGAGATTCTTATGGAGACATTGAAGCTGAAAAGGGCTGTCAACAACAACTACAAGATCAATCCCTTCTTCTTCTCTTTGAAGAACAAGGCTTTGTCTTGGTATCAAGCTCTTCCGGCCGGAAGACTTAACACATGGGAGGATCCATCTTCGGAGTTCCTCACTAAGTTCTTTCCGCCATCCAAGACGGCGGAGTTGAGAGGTAAGATTAATGCATTTTCTATGAAACCTAACGAAAGCTTGTTTCAATTTTGGGAAAGGTTTTTAGATCTCTTATTGGATTGCCCACACTATGGCATTTCAAAGCTGGAATTATTAGAGATCTACTACAAGGGGTTGGATGTGGAAACACAATTCAATCTCCAATCTCTTTCTTGTGGTACATTTATGGACATGAGAGAAGATGACGCTTGAGAATTCATTGAGAAGCAAGCCCAAGTGATTGAGAAGTATTCCCATCAAAAGGTGGATCCTAGCAATCGGAACCAAGGAGATCCGGGAGCTAAGTTGACTCAAGTTGCACAAACTCAAATATTCTCCCTAAACACCGAGATCAAGGAGTTGAAGGAAATCATAAGAGTTGACCTTCAAAAGACAAAGGAGTAAGATGTTGGTTATCTAGGGAGGGATAACAACCAAGGCAATAGGAACGACTACCGGAACAATAACCGGAACAATAACCGGAACAACAACAATAGGAACTCCAACAACAACAATTGGAGATCCAACCAACAAAACTGCGGTAATTCCTATTCGCAAAATAACAATTCACTAACACCTCCATCTTCTTCTTCTACTCCTTTGAAAAGCCAGGGTCAAACATCGAATGGCTCGGGCAAGCCGGAGAAGGATAAGCATGATGCCATGATGGAGATGTTCGCCTCAAATTGTGCGTGCAAATAAGTTTTAAATTTATAAAACTGAAATCAAAGCAAGCGAACCCGCAGTGTACGGATCGACGTAGTTAAGCAAGTATTCCAGAGTATCGAACTCAGGGATTTGGTGAGTCAAATTCAGTTTCGAATAATCGAGCAAGCAAAAGTATAAAAGCTTTGCAAATACTGGGGAAAAAAGCAACCCTAAAGATCCAGGTATCTAATTGTGGCAATTGATTCAAGATATACTATAGACATAAGGACACAGTCGAGATTGCAAAGGTATAACTAAAGTAAGGTAATGTACGGTGAAGTTCCAAAACCCTATATGTCTAACCCAAAGAATTCTCTCTATAAAGGTTGTTGAGGCTACAGTATAGAAAGGATCTAAGGACAAGAATTACTCTCAAATACCCATGCCCAAACCCAAGGAATCAAAGATAAACTAAAACGGTTAAGGTTGTGACACTCGAAACCGAAATAGAGGATGTTGAGTCTCACTACTACCTAGGAATGGCAAGCCAAGGCTAGGTTAAAGCTAATCTTTAACTTTGGATCAAATCAAAAGCAAAGGTCGTATAACAGAGAAATTCATGGCTAGATCTTGAGATTTCACGGCCGTGGAACTCAAGAACAGACCGTGGTTTAGGGTGTCGACGAGGTTTCTCACACTCTCAGGGTCCAATCTGTTTATGATCGATCTATCATCATCTAAGCCACAACTATCAACCCTTCACCTTAGAATTGCTAAAGGGTTTTAGCCAATAATCATCATCATGATATCAAAAATCAAGTTTAAAAAGAGAAAAGGTATAAAACTCCGAAAACTCAATAACTATCCAATAACAAAACTTGAATCCACAACAATGTATGTTTGATGGATGCAGAAAAGTAGGAATAGAAATTCTCACAACGATCCAGAGAAACAACAAAGAACGGGATGTCAATCCGTCCTCCAATGTAAACCCTAAGATATCTCGAAAGTACACAATCTCCAAAATCACGTCTTTCACAAGCCACAATCATAGTCTCCAATCCTTCGTCTCAATCTCGAAAGTAAAATGAACCCTAAAGCCGCCATCCTCGAAACTCCCTTCTCAAGCCTTCTTATAGGGAGAAATAGGGTTACGAGAAAGCCCAATAACCGTCGTTGACGTGGCAAATATGACACGTCACTTCGTCATGGAAATCACGGTCTAGTACAAGTTTCCACGGCCGTGGTTTAGGCCGTGTAACTTTTTGTTGTGCTCCAATTTCACTTTTCACGATCCAATGCCAAGTCCACGGCCGTAATTTAGGGCGTGGAAATCGAAATTCTTTGTGAAAGCCTTTATTTCGTGATGTTCTTCACTCATGCTCCTTCCTTAGCTTCTCCAAAGCATATCTTTGCCATCAAGCATGATCAAATACTCGTTTCCTTCCATATTTTGCTCCAATCCAAGCTTTTACTCACCTATAAACAAAACAAAGCTAGTGTAGATCTCTATATCGACAAAGTGGGTGAATGAGCTCACAAATGCTTCAAACTCATATCCATGTACACATAAAAGAGGGAAAAACAACTAAAACAAGTGCCTAAAATATAGTCATATTTCATGCTAACAAAATACCCCATACTTGTCACTTGCTTGTCCTCAATCAAGGTTTTCAAAAGCTTAGAACATAAGGTAGAATGAAATATGAATGCAAAACAAAACAAAACAATCTTTTTGGTAATGTGCTTCTAATCAATAGATCATCCTCAAATCTTGCTTCATTTATCCTTGAAAACGTTCATACACATAAACAAAAATATGCAAAGTAAAGGGACATTATAAATTGCAAATACTTCAAGACAAACATCATAACCTTCGAGCATTGTCAAAATCAAGCACGTGAAACTTCAATTTAGATTACCAAGTCAAATAACACTCTTATGATCTCAAGGACTTTCAAGCAAGGTCAAGAATACTAAAAGGGTAGGAAACTTGTAAAGGAATGTGGTGTATGAATCCGGGAAGAAGGAACAACACAAACTCTTTTCATTTCACCATTTGAACTAACCACCAACTTAGGAATATCGCACATGAATTTCTCTGTTATACGACCTTTGCTTTTGACTTTTTGCACATAATTTTTCTCAGTTTCGACTTTACTTTAGGAGTTATGGACAACGGTGCACAAAAACCGAAGCCTAGGAGGTTGGCGTTTCTCAATTTCGAGATGCCTCAAACCCTTGATGCGCATACCATAATCCGTTAGGAATATCGCACAATCCCACTTTGGCAAGACACAAACACCCGGCTATGTGAATGGTGCCGAGTTACTCATCGTCATGATTGACTTCCCCAAACCTATTCTTTCCTACACTTTGAATGCAAACAATTTCTTTCATATGGCCCTCCCACATCAAACATGCCAAAATCAACTCTTCCTAAATCCCGGATAGGTAAAGGAGGCAAATATTTTCATTGAGGGGCTAAATGATCAAAAGAAAGAAGTAATAAAATTGAGGTGCCTTAATCATCTCATAAAGAAGTATAAGAACTTATATTGTGATTTCAACCTTCATTTCTCAATATGATTTAGATAAAAACTTTCACATTATGAAACTTGCAAGAAAGGATAAACAACATACTCAATCTCTTCACAATTCATAATTCAATTCAAGCATACAATTGTCATCAAAAGTTCATTCCACAAGTAGATTCATCATAGAAATCATCTCAAATCTTGGAAGCACAAAAATTTTCAAAATCTTCAATTTTTATGGGTTTTTCAAAGCCGTTTTTTTTCATGCAATGCAATAATGAAATGTGTGACACTGAAAGGAAACATGCAAGTGTTCATAGACATAAGCAAAGCAAAAAGAGTTATTACAAACGATAGTCACACCCCACCCCATACTTGAGATACACATTGTCCTCAATGTTCAAAAGAAATAAAGAAAAGAAAAGAAACAAAGGAAACTCACTAATGGCGGTGAAGCGGCTCTAATTGGCGGGTCATCTCATCATCATCACTGGGAAGGAGGCGGCAGAAATGGATAAAAGTCCGAGTTGAAGTTCCGCTCAAACTGCTGGCGGTAGACGCCCCTCAAGATACGGGCGTTCTCCTGGCGCTCTACGTCATGGGCCTGCTGATGGATCTCTAGATCTCTCACTCTCCTCGAAAGATCGGTCGCCCACTCCGGTAACTGCAAATACCAAGCTGGCAGCTGGCCATACCATGCAAGAGCGTCCAGAGGAGGAGTTGGTGCCACTGGTGGATGATCATACCATGGAGGAGGAGCTCCCATCCATGACGGCTGCTCTCCATACCAAGCGGGTGGAGTCTCCATCCATGTTGGCCTCTCACTCACACTAGCCCTGCGTGAAGAAGAAGAACCGGAAGGTCAAGAAGGGCGAGGAGATCGCCTAGGAGGCTCCGGGAAGTCGGCCGGCTGGTCCGGGAGTGTCCCGAAGTCATGATCATCGCCTCCTACATCATGGTCATGTCCACCTCCCATCTCCTTATCATCATCCTCAGCTGGAACCTCATCCGGCACATACGGAGGAGCTATAAGTCTATTGGCGTGCATGGGTACAAAGGTCTCCTTCCAATTGTGGCGGCCTAGCATGATGGAGTACTCGGGAAGCCATGGGATACCTCTACCACCTCTTTCCTCCCAAGGCATAGCGGCGGTAGGTGGAGCTCGGTGGCGGGGGAAGATGATACCTCTAGTCATAAGCCCATTGAGACCCAAGGGTCTCGCCGCTATCCTAGTACAAGTGGAGTAGTCAATCCCTAGTTGGTTGGTGATGTGAGTCCACATACCCCCTTAACCTATGTTCCCGGCCTTTTTGTTCTTCAACTTACTAATGGTGGAGGCAAGTAGGGTGGCACAATCGGCGGATCTACCGGTAAGCATGCAATAGAGGAGGAAAAACTCATCGGTTTTGATCTTTTGTGGGGTCTCGGTCCTAGGGAAAAGACATTCCGAAAGGACTCTATGGGCTATCTTCAAGGCTAGGTGGTATATGAGTTTAGCCTTGGTGTCGGCTGGTTTCCAACGATCCTCACTAGCATAGATCATAGCAATATCCTCCCATAAGTGTTTGGCATACACTCCCCCGGGAAACCTACCATTGAAACTCTCATGGAACCCAAATAAGGTTCCAAACTGAACTTTGGAGAACTCATAATTCTGCTCCATTAGCCTAAAGGAGACTGTTTGGTTAACATTGCTATGCTCAAAGGAAGTTACAAACTCCCTTGTTATCTCCTCATAAACATCTTCCTTAATGGCAGAGAAGATGATCAATTCGGCTCTATCCAAGAGCCAAGTCAAATCATTCACCACATTGAGCTCCTCAAGCTCCTATAGGACAAGGTATCTAGGTCCTATGATTGGTCATTTTTTAATCCTCTCCAATGCTTCTACATAATCCTCATGGATTCTAGGGATTCTAGGAGATGGTGGTGATGGTGGTTGACTAGGAGGGGGTTGGGAAGAGGAGGAACTATCACCCTTTTGCTTCTTGTTCCTACTAGACTTTCTTCTAAACATTTTTTCTTAACAACAGAAAAAACCACGGTCTGTTCTTGGGATTCCACGGTCGTGGAAATGTACGGAACCGTGGAATTGGTCTGTCTGTCTCAAATCTCAGCAATTTCACACCAATTTCAACAATCACAGCCCTATACTACTAATTCCAATTTCGTCCAGTTCTCCTAAATTCTTGCAAAGAAATTGAACCAAAATGACAAAGAAGATAATAAGGAGAAAAAAACCTAGGTTTGGATTTGAAAAATCCAAATTCCTTCTCCAAGTGGATTGTTCACTCAGTTTGATGCTTGGATCTTGTAGATGATTGAAAATTCTCCACTTTTGGCTGAAGAATCGATCGAATCGGACTCTGGACGAAGAATTACGGGATGAGGAAAGGTGACGGCGATTTGGGCGTGGTTCTGGGCGTGGAAGGTAAGTTTGGATGTGTTTTTATGAAGGAAGGTGGTTTATATATTGGCCGTAGTTTTTTGGAAAACCACGGTCACTCGAGGCATTCCACGGCCGTGGAAATGTACGGACCCGTGGTTTTTCTCTGATTTGTGTCAAATTTTGGAAAATTACGGCCATCTGCGACTTCCACGACCGTGGTTTTGGGCGTGGAAGTCTCTGTTGCGTGCCAAAATCCAAGTTTCGTCAATTCTGTCAAACTTTTGCATTCCTTCCCTTGCCCATTCCTTATTTCTACATCCAAAAACATAACATACCGGGAGGTACCGAGGGGAAAACAAAACAAAAACAACTAAACTAAACTAATCTAAGAAGGAAAAACAAAAACGCAAATGCAATACCTTGGGTTGCCTCCCAAGAAGCACTTTGTTTTGGGTCCGTAGCTAGACCGTTCCTGAGTTTATTCGAGGATAATCGGAGCGATTTCCTCAGCTGGGAGCTCCGGTGTATACTTCTTTAGTTGTTGGCCATTCACCTTGAAACTTCCGCACTTTTCACCCCATACTTCAACTGCGCCATGGGGAAAAACACGTTTAATCAAATATGGTCCAGTCCAACGAGATTTAAGCTTACCTAGAAAGAGCCGAAGTCTCGAATTGAAGAGGAGAACTTGATCTCCTTCCTTGAGATCCTTTGGAATGATATGCTTATCATGCCAACGCTTCACCCTTTCTTTGTAAATCTTAGCATTCTCATAAGCGTTAAAGCGGAGTTCGTAAATCTCGTTAAGGTCCAAGAGGCGCTTCTCGCCCGCTTCCTTCATGCCGAAGTTCAACCACTTCACAGCTCAGTACGCCTTGTGTTCAAGCTCCACCGGTAAGTGACAAGACTTCCCATACACAAGGTTGTATGGTGTTGTTCCGATGGGAGTCTTGTATGCAGTCCTATACGCCCATAACACATCATCAAGTTTCAAAGACCAATCCTTCCTTGTCTTTGAAACCGTTTTCTTAAGGATGCCCTTGATCTCTCTATTCTAAATTTCCACTTTCCCACTCGTTTGTGGATGGTAGGGAGTGGCGATCTTGTGAGTCACCCCATACTTAGCTAGTAGAGCTTCGAATCGTTGGGCAATGAAGTGTGAACCTCCGTCACTAATGATGGTCCGTGGTGTCCCAAACCTTGGGAAGATAGTTCTATTAAAGAACTTGACAACAACCATGGCATCATTAGTTGGAGAGGCAATAGCTTCAACCTATCTCGAAACATAATCTACAACTAGAAGTATATATTGATTCCCGCAAGATGATGGGAAAGGTCCCATGAAGTCGACTCCCCAGACGTCGAAGATCTCTACATCCTGAATGTTGTTGAGAGGCATCTCGTTTCTCCTAGAGATATTTCCTGTTCTTTGACAAGCATCGCAGCAACAAACAAAGGTTTGCACATACTTAAATAAAGTAGGCCAAAACAAACCGGATTGCAATACCTTAGCGCTAGTTTTATTGGAACTAGCGTGTCCTCCACAAGGAAGTGAATGACAATGACGAATGACGCTTTGCTTTTCGTCTTCCGGCACACATCTCCTAATGATGCCGTCGGGCCCTCTCTTGAAGAGTAGAGGTTCATTGCAAAAGTATTGCCGGACATCCTTAAAGAACTTCTTTCTTTGTGCATAGGATAGTTTGGGAGGTATTTCCTGACAAACCAAGTAATTTACAAAATTATCAAACCAAGGTTCGTTACCTTTAGATATCTTGTCGATGCACTCCTTTATGATGTGTAAGTGCTCGTCCGGGAAGGAGTCATCAATGGGTAGATCGTCGTCTTCTATGTGTGGTAGACGACTCAAATAATCCGCAACAGAATTTTCCGAGCCTTTCTTATCGCGGATCTCTAGATCGAATTCTTGTAGGAGAAGAATCCATCTAATCAGCCTCGGTTTCGCATCCTTCTTGGCGAGTAAGTACCGGATCGCTGAATGGTCCGTGTATACAATCACCTTCGCTCCTACAAGATAAGAACGAAACTTTTCAAATGCATATACAATGGCTAAAAATTCTTTCTCCGTTGTGGCGTAGTTGAGTTGCGCTTCATCTAGCGTCTTGCTAGCATAATAGATGGCATGAATCTGGCCTTCCTTCTTTTTCCCAAGCACCGCTCCAATAGCTACGTCACTCGCGTCACACATCACCTCGAACGGAAGATTCCAGTCCGGAGGTTGGATAATCGGGGATGAGATGAGAGCTTCCCGGATCTTATAGAAAGCGTCTAGATAATCGTGCAAAAAGTCAAAAACTACATCCTTCATCAAGAGATTAGTTAGCGGTTTTGAAATCTTATAGTCTCTATCTTTGCCTTATCAACTTCGATCCCTCTATTAGAGATCAAATGTCCTAGCACATTGCCTTCCTTAACTATGAATTGACACTTCTCCCAATTAAGAACTAGATTAGTGTCTTCACACCTTTGCAACACAAGAGAAAGGTTAGAAAGACAATTATCAAATGAGGAACTATAAACTGAAAAGTCATCCATAAAAACCTCCATGATTTCCTCAATATACTCGGAGAAGAATGCCATCATACACCTTTGAAAGGTGGCTGGGGCGTTGCAAAGCCCGGATGGTATATGCAAACATACCCCACGGGCACGTGAATGTGGTCTTCTCTTGATCTTCCGGGTGGATCGGAATCTGGAAGAAACCACTATAACCGTCAAGATATCAAAAATAGGAGTGTTGTGCTAACCTCTCAAGCATTTGATCTATGAATGGTAGCGGGAAGTGATCCTTCCTAGTTGCATTGTTCAGCTTGCGGTAGTCAATGCGCATCCTCCATCCCGTCACGATTCTTGTAGGAATGAGCTCATTGTTCTTGTTGGTGATGACCGTCATTCCTCCTTTCTTCGGGACTACTTGAACGGCGCTCACCCACTTGCTATCGGAAATAGGATAGATGATACCTGCATCAAGTAACTTAAAATTTTCCTTCTTAACAACCACCTTCATGATCGGATTTAACCGTCTTTGAGGTTGTCGCGAAGGCTTGAAATTCTCTTCCATTAGAATCTTGTGCATGCATAGAGATGGTTTAATTCCTACAAGATCCTTTATGGTGTAACCTAAGGCTTTCTTATGTTTCCTTAGAAAAGCCATTAGTTTCTCATGTTCATCTTCATTTAAATCGGAACTAACAATGACGGGAAAAGTATAATTAGTTCCAGGAAATGCATACCGAAGATGTGTGGGAAGTGGCTTCAATTCCATAGCTATTGATGCCTTTGATGAGTCTTGAGGTATGTCCGACGCTTCCTTAGAAGTGTCTAAGGGTGTAGGAGTGATTGAAGGAGACTCAAGAGCATTTGTGGAAAGAACGAAGTTATTCTCAGAATTTTCCAAAATTACAGCACCATTGTTACTTCCACGGCCGTGGTTTTGGGCGTGGAACTCTTTGCTTCTCTCGAAATAGCAGTTTACGGCCAGCTTTGGTGAAACCACGGCTGTGGAATAGCACGACTGACCGTGGTTTCTCACATTTTCTGAGTCATCGTATAGTTTCTCAAACTCTTCCTCTTGTACTTCCTTTAGCTCTTCCAAGGCTTCAACCTCAGCATTGCAATCCTCTTCCTCTCCTTTTTCCATGATGCTCATGGTTATGACCTTTTGCAATGGGTCTTTGTATAGAATCGAGCTCACATCCTCTCTAGACACTTCTTCGTCATAGATGTTGAGCATATCCTCTCCAAGAGGTGGCTCTTTCACCAAAGTTGAGAGAACAAACTCAACCTTCTCCTCTCCTATGTCGAATGCTAGTCTAGCATTCTTGCAATCTACCATACAATCGGATGTTGCAAGAAACGGTCTTCCGAGTATGATCGGAACCGGACAATCTACAGGAATGTCAAGCACAACAAAGTATATTGGAATATAAAACATACCGAGCTTGACTGGGACGTCTTCAATGATACCGACGAGACGAGTTATGGATCGATCCGCCATGTATAACGTCATCTTCACCAGTTTAGGTTCACCTAAACCAACTTTCCTACATAAAGCAAGCGGGATGATGCTAACGCTTGCTCCTAAGTCACAAAGAGCGTCGTATGTGACTTCTCCCACTCCTATTGGAATGCAAAATGACCCCGGATCTCTCAGCTTTGGGGGCATTTTTTTTGTCATCGTTTTGATGAGCTCTGAAGATTCTGAACTCATCTTGACTTGTCCAAAGTCTTCTAGCTTCCTCTTGTTAGAGAGGAGCTCTTTTAAAAACTTCCCGTAAGCGGGCATACCTACAATTGCATCAATGAAAGGTATGTTAATGTGCAGTTTGCTCATTAGTTCAATGAACTTACCGAATTGTTTGTCTAGACGCGCTCTTGCTCTAGATTGTGGGAATGGTAGAGGAGGTTTGTAAGCTGGAGGAGGAACATAGACATCTTCCTTCTCCTTCCCCTTTTGTTTCTCCTTCTCGGCTGGAACTTCTACAAACTTAGGTTGCGGGTCGGTAGTTGTCACGCCACTCCTAGTAGTGACAGCCATCACCCTTCCCTTTGGGTTGTCCTCCGTCTTTCCGGGAAGCTTCCCGTGATCTCTAGGAACTTCTCTGACCTTGCTGAACATATGGTTTTCCAAAGCTTTGTGAGCTTTGTCAACCGAAGTTATGTAGCTCTCCAAACCTTGTAGTTTTCCTAAGATAGCCTCTAACATGGGATCGGGCTTCTCCTTCTCTGTCTTATTTGAGCCATTTGATTCTTGCCCCTGGCTTTTCAAAGGAGTAGAAGAAGATGGAGATGTTAGTGAATTTCCAAAATTTGGATAGGAATTACCGGAATTTTGTTGTTGGTTGGACCGTCAATTGTTGTTGGAATTTCTGTTGTTGTTATTATTCCAATTGTTGTTCCAATTATTGTTCCGGTTATTGTTCATATTCCCTTGGTTGTTGTTGTTGTTTCCTAAGTAGCCAACATCTTGCTCCTTTGGCTTTTGAAGGCCAACTCTAATGATTTCCTTCAACTCCTTGATTTCGGTGTTGAGGGAGAATATTTGAGTTTGTGCAGCTTGTGTTAGCTTAGCTCCCGGATCCCCTTGATTCCGGCTATTAGGATCAACTTTTCGGTGGGAATACTTCTCTATCACTTGGGCTTACTTATCAATGAGCTCCCAAGCGTAATCTTCTCTCATGTCCATAAATGTACCACAAGAAAGAGATTGGAGATTGAATTGTGTTTCCACATCTAACCCCTTGTAGTAGATCTCCAATAATTCCAGCTTTGAAATGCCATGGTGTGGGCAATCCAATAAGAGATCGTGAAACCTTTCCCAAGATTGAAACAAGCTTTCGTTAGATTTTATAGAAAATGCATTAATCTTACCTCTCAACTCCGCCATCTTGGATGGCGGAAAGAACTTAGTGAGGAACTCCAAAGATAGATCCTCCCATGTGTTAAGTCTTCCGGCTGGAAGAGCTTGATACCAAGACAAAGCCTTGTCCTTTAAAGAGAAGAAGAACGGTTTGATCTTGTAGTTGTTGTTGTTAGCCCTCTTCGGCTTCAATGTCTCCATGAGAATCTCTAAATTCTGCAAATGTTGGTGTGGAGATTCAGCACTCGTCCCACCAAACTGACTTTGACGAACCATAGTGATAACTTGCGGGCTAAAATTGAATTCTTGGATATCTTCAGCTCCGAAATTCACACCTAGACGGCATGGTTACTGAATTGGATCCATTCTTTGCCCAAGGGTTCCTGGTTCATCTTCTTCATGAGCAACTCTCACATCTCCAACGGGAATACGAGGAACAACCAGTGGTCTAGGGTTGTTGCGAACTGGATGGATCACCGGATCAATGTCCTCGAGTGCCCGCATATCCTCATCCTCATAGTCGGATGATTCATCTCTAATGGACTTAGGTTTCTTGACCTTCTTCTTCTTAGCATCATTCAGCTCTAACTTCATGTCTAGCATCATAGCCTTGAGCTCATCTATTTGGAATTGACGACTCTGCAATTCTTCTATACGAGCCTTCTCACTCAACTTAAGTTGAAGTTGAGCTTCATCCAACTCCGCTTGGATGTTTCTCTCATTGTTTTCAGCCATCTTTTTCTCTTTCAACTTTCTTCTCAAAGTTTTCTCAAGTTCAGGATCAAAAAGAACTAGATCTTTGGTAGATCTAGTCTTTCTCATATACCTAAAGAATCTGCAAAAATTACTCAAAAAGAGATATCAAATAACAAGAGCAAAGCTCCCAAGCTCGACAATCGAGAACCGAAATTTGGTCTAGACCAAATCACCGGAAAAGGCGCCAAAAAATTGTTCGCCTCAAAGTGTGCGTGCAAACAAGTTTTAAATTTATAAAAGTGAAATCAAAGCAAGAGAACCCGCAGTGTACGGACAGAGTCGAATAACCGAGCAAGCAAAAGTATAAAACCTTTGCAAATATTGGGGAAAACAGAAACCTAAAGATCCAGGTATTCAATTGTGGCAATTGATTCAAGATATACTATAGATATAAGGACAGAGTCGAGATTGCAAAGGTATAACTAAAGTAAGGTAATGTACGGTGAAGTTCCAAAACCCTATATGTCTAACCCAAAGAATTCTCTCTATAAAGGTTGTTGAGGCTACAGTATAGAAAGGATCTAAGGACAAGAATTACTCTCAAATACCCATGCCCAAATCCAAGGAATCAAAGATAAACTAAAACGGTTAAGGTTGTGACACTCGAAACCGAAATAGAGGATGTTGAGTCTCACCACTACCTAGGAATGGCAAGCCAAGGCTAGGTTAAAGCTAATCTTTAACTTTGGATCAAATCAAAAGCAAAGGTCGTATAATAGAGAAATTCATGGCCAAATCTTGAGATTCCACGGCCATGGAACTCAAGAACAAACCGTGGTTTAGGGTGTCGACGAGGTTTCTCACACTCTCAGGGTCCAATCTATTTATGATCGATCTATCATCATCTAAGCCACAACTATCAACTTCACCTTAGAATTGCTAAAGGGTTTTAGCCAATAACATCATGATATCAAAAATTAAGTTTAAAAAGAGAAAAGGTATAAAACTCCGAAAACTCAATAACTATCCAATAACAAAACTTGAATACACAACAATGTATGTTTGATGAATGCAGAAAAGTAGGAATAGAAATTCTCACAACGATCCAAAGAAACAACAAAGAACGGGATGTCAATCCGTCCTCCAATGTAAACCCTAAGATATCTCGAAAGTACACAATCTCCAAAATCACGTCTTTCACAAGCCACAATCATAGTCTCCAATCCTTCGTCTCAATCTCGAAAGTAAAATGAACCCTAAAGCCGCCGTCCTCGAAACTCCCTTCTCAAGCCTTCTTATAGGGCGAAATAGGGTTACGAGAAAGCCCAATAACCGTCGTTGACGTGGCAAATATGACACGTCACTTCGTCATGGAAATCACGGTCTAGTACAAGTTTCTACGGCCGTGGTTTAGGCCGTGTAACTTTCTGTTGTGCTCTAATTTCACTTTCCACGATCCAATGCCAAGTCCACGGCCGTAATTTAGGGTGTGGAAATCCAAATTCTTTGTGAAAGCCTTTATTTCGTGATGTTCTTCACTCATGCTCCTTCCTTAGCTTCTCCAAAGCATATCTTTGCCATCAAGCATGATCAAATACTCTTTTCCTTCCATATTTTGCTCCAATCCAAGCCTTTACTCACCTATAAACAAAACAAAGCTAGTGTGGATCTCTATATCGACAAAGTGGGTGAATGAGCTCACAAATGCTTCAAACTCATATCCATGTACACTTAAAAGAGGGAAAAACAACTAAAACAAGTGCCTAAAATATAGTCATATTTCGTGCTAACATGAGACAATCTTAGGAAAGCTCCAAGGACTAGGGAATCACATCACTTCGGTTGATAAGGCACAAAAAGCCTTAGAAAACCAAGTGTTCAGCAAGCCGGAGAAGTTCCTAGAGATCAAGGAAAGCTTCCCGGAAAGATGGACGACAACCCGAAAGGAAGGGTGATGGTGATTACTACTAGGAGTGGTGTAACAACCACCGATCCGCAGCCCAAGTTTATAGAAGTCCCAACTGAGAAAGGAAAAGATAAGGAGAAGGAGAAGGAAAATGTTTATGTTCCTCCTCCATCTTACAAACCTCCTCTACCGTTCCCGCAACCAAGAACAAGAGCGTGTCTAGACAAGCAATTCGGTAAGTTGATGGAACTAATGAGCAAACATACCTTTTATTGATGCAATTGTAGGTATGCCCGCTTACGGGAAGTTCTTGAAAGAGCTCCTCTCTAAAAAGAGGAAGCTAGAAGACTTTGGAGAAGTCAAGATGAGTTCGGAATCTTTGGAGCTCATCAAAACGATGACGGAGAAGATGCCCCCAAAGCTGAGAGATCCGGGATCATTCTGTATTCCAATAGGAGTTGGAGAAGTCACATATGATGCTCTTTGTGACTTAGGAACAAGCGTAAGCATCATCCCGCTTGCTTTGTGTAGGAAGGTCGGTTTAGGTGAACCTAAACCGGTGAAGATGATGTTGTACATGGCGGATCGATCCATAACTCGACCAGTAGGTATCATTGAAGACGTCCCAAATCAAGCTCGGTAAGTTTTATATTCCTATAGATTTCGTTGGGCTTGACATTCCTGCAGATTGCCCGGTCATGATCATACTCGGGAGACCATTTCATGCAACCTCCGGTTGTATGGTGGATTGCAAGAACGCTAGACTAGCCTTCGATATAGGAGAAGAGAATGTTGAATTTGTTCTCTCAATTTTGGTGAAAGAACCTGCACTTGGAGAGGATATGTTCAACATCTATGATGAAGAAGCGTCTAGATAGGAAGTAAGTTCGATCCTATTAAAAGATCCATTGCAAAAGGTTATAACCATGAGCATCATGGAAAAGGGAGAAGAAGAGGATTGCAATGATGGGGTTGAAGCTTTAGAGGAGCTAAAAGAGGTACAAGATGAAGAGTTCGAAAATTCTATGATGGCTCGGAAAACAGAAGAAACCACGACCAGTCGTGCTATTCCACGGCCGTGGTTTAACCAAAACAACCCGTAGAGTGTTATTTTGAGAACATCAGAGGCTTCCACGTCCTAAACCACGACCATGGAAGTAACAGGTGTGCCGTGGTTTTGGGAAATTCTGAGAACATTTCCGTCATTCCTACAACCACTCTTGAGTCTTCTTCCACTACTCCCACATCCTTAGAGACTCCTAAGGAAGCATCGAACACACCTCAAGACACATCAAAGGCATCAATAACTATGGATATGAAGCCACTTCCCACACATCTTCGGTATGCTTTTCTTGGAACTAATTCTACCTTTCCCATTATTGTTAGTTCCAATTTAAAGGAAGATGAACATGAGAAACTTATGGATGTTTTGAGGAAACATAGGAAAGCTTTAGGCTATACCATAGAAGATCTTGTAGGAATTAAACCTTATTTATGTATGCACAAGATTCTAATGGAGGAGGATTACAAGCCTTCACGACAACCTCAAAGACGGTTAAACCCGGTCATGAAGTCGTGAAGAAGGAAATCCTTAAGTTACTTGACGCAGATATCATCTATCATATCTCCGATAGCAAGTGGGTGAGCCCCGTTCAAGTCGTTCCAAAGAAGGGAGGAACGACCGTTGTGACCAACAAGAACAACGAACTCATTCCAACAAGAACCGTGACGGGTTTGTAATACCCAGAATTTTTATTCCGTTTAATTCCGTAGCAAACCGGATTTTGATCTTTTGATCCTTAGCTGTCTACATAGTTGGACACTATATCTCAAAATTTTATCATTTTATGTAATATCATTTCACATAAAATGATAAGATTTTATTAGTAGCAAACCCTAATCTTGCAAAACCCTAGTTCTTATAATTAGTTCGTAACGACGACTTTTGACGAGACCATGACAAAGCTTAGACGAGGTCATGACAAATTCCTACAAGCAGCTGACAAGGCCGGGACAAGCTGTTGAAAAGGCCGAGACAAGCAGTTGGCAAGGCCTAGACAAGCAGTTGACAAGGCCCAGACAAGACAAGCAATTGACAAGGCCCAAACAAGCAGTTGACAAGGCCGAGATAAGCAGTTGACAAGGCCCAGACAAGCAGTTGACAAGGCCTAGACAAGCTGTTGACAGCCCAAACCCTACCTACTGCTGCTGAACTCTTCAAGACAGCCCAGGAACGCCAGCCCAGTAACGAGATTGCTTCACTCCAGCCCTACAGCTTCAAGTAGCCCAACTCTTGCTTCAGCCCAGCCAGGAGCAGCCCAAGGGATTCACGTCAAAAACCTTCAGCTGCCTATCTCCCCATCTGCTTGTAACAACTGATTAAATGAAGCATTAAAAGAGCTGTAATAGCCCAAGGATTTCACGCCAGAAGAGAGGACGGTGCAATGCTGCTGCCTCTTGTCCCAGTCCCCATTCACGCTGCTCCAAGAGTTGCTGCTGCACACACAATGGGTGAGTTGGTACCAATATTATGCCCTCTGTCGCTGCTTAGATCGTTCGAGTTTCCTCCGGTCCCTACGGGTATGGCCAAGCTTCCATCTCTCCTTTCATCTCCTTATTCTGTCATGTGTTTGAGCACTCACACTCCTATCTTCTGTGCCGGATGGATGCCCAACTACTACATCATTCTCTGCACGCAAGCAATCACCAAACCAACAGGAGGAGTCAAGTAGCCGCAACCTCCAATGATCGAAACTTAGAATCGCGTAAAACCCATACCTCTTTTGGTTACCTTTCCTACCATACTTATGAGCTAATAGATGCTACAAAATCTGTCCATAACTCACTCAGGTCGAGCAAGGAGAAACAGTTAAATCGTTTTACTGTTTTTGAAGTTTCAAAACTGTGTCAAGTACCCAACTTCAGGGCCAGATTTAGGTATGCTAAACTCATTCTTTGTTGCTGAATTTTGGATAAGTTGTAGTCAGTAGTACATAGTAGATCATATTAAAATTTGGGAAGAATTGGAGTTACGGGTTGAGAGTTATGATGTTGCAAAGTTGACTCCTCATGCAGTTTTCATAAGTGTGCTGAGTGTTGAGAAAAAACAGCATGTGATACCGTTTTGTGAGATGGTTGTGAATAGGATTTTGAGCTCCTTTGCTGCTGAATTTTGGATATATTATAGATAAGATTTTATAGTAGAACATATCAAAATTTGGGATAAATCCAGCAAGTAGTTTAGGAGTTATGATTTTCAAAGTTAAGACACTGTGTTGTTTGTTAAGTGTTGTAACCAACTTTGGAAATTTTTGTAGAAGTGATGGTTGAACAGTTTTAAGAAATTCTTGTTCCTAGGAGTAGATGGGATATCATAGATGATCTAGGGAATTATTTCGGAATTTTTATAAGATTATTCGAATTTTATATTTGAAGCCGAAGTTGGACCTTAACGATCTTTCCGAAAATAGGGAAATGGGTAAATTGCCAGTTTGTAACCAAACTCATCTTTAGGAGTTAGAATATGACTCGTTTGTCTCAAATAAGAGTTTAGGCATGAATTAGGGAATTTTTGGAAGTTTCGAGGCCAAGGGTAAAATTCTGTTCTAATAGGATCTACTACCTTAGAAGTCTTAGACTTCTAATTACCTAGAAAGTGTGCTGACACACTTGCCTCCTTTGACAGGCAACCGAGTTATACATTTACAGATTGAGTTGTGATTAAGAGAGTCGAGATCTGATTCAGGTAAGTCCACGGACTTACTTAGTTGGCTTCTTGCATGTGTGTGATGTGTATGAGTGGTGTTTGCTAGTTAAGATAAATAACGAAACCGGAATAGGCCGACTTTAGTATATTGTGTAATTGACCCAAGTGTATGATAACGGGTCGTGACATCATCTGCCTAGCTCTTGCGAGAGTCTAGGAGGTTCCCTGCGACCAGCCCAGTCCGGTAGATGGTCAAATGCATTAGTACCATTCCGCGTTGGTAAACGGGGACAAGGGCGAGGTTTGGGAATCCCTCGTGTTACAAAATAAGTATCATTAGTAATGACATATCACCTAATTAAAGATAATAAAAGGATTGATTGTTGCATGTTGATTGTGTATGTTGTGTGTTTGTGCTTTTACCTTTATACTTATGCATAGAATGTTAGCTAACGGTTTTTACCGCTTGTAGATGCCTTGCAGGTTAAGACAGTTGTAGAGAGATCCGGAGGAAATGGTCAGCCGGGTCCACGTATTCTTTTAGTTGGGGGCGAGGTTGTCTTATGTTCTTTATATGCGTCGTTTTAGTACCGTTGCTTTGTAAGGCTGATACATATCCTTCATGTATATATTGTTTAAAGTTTTCAAATTTTTTAATACTTGTGTGCCTTGTTGTAAGATCCTAGTAAAATTGTTGTCAAACTAAGGCCGGGACCCATTGTGAGGTCCTAACTAGTAGCTCCCCGAGTTCTGAGAATTTGGGGTGGTACAATATGGTATCAGAGCCCTAGGTTGGCAACAATGGCACTTGAAATCTTTTGAAAGACCGAACGTATAAAATAACTAGAACCCGAAAGGGGTCTAAAATTTTCAAAATGGATTTCTGTTTTACACACACGCATAGTCGGGTTGTTGGGTTAGTAGTACGTCGGACCACCATCGCTCTCCGTGGATCTCTGCAACTTGGATCGGTAGGAGTTAGTATATAGAATTTTTATGATGTTTCTTATTATATGTTATATACAGGTGTATGCTTAGTTTGTTAGTATCCTAAAGGATATTTCATATCCTTTAGTCGTGATATCACAAATCGATTATCGCCTCATGATAAATCAACTGCGGATTTTAAGAATCTTCAACACGAGGCAATGGAATCGGACCTTGAATTGAGTATTATACTCGGGTAGGCTGCTTGGTGATCCTTACAAATCATCCAAAGAACAAGTGAGTAAGTAAGTAAAGCTGTGAGGATAAATTTTACCACAAGCACAATCAAATGAGGAAGAAATTCTTGAGTGAGTTGAGTTAGAAGGAATAGAAGGTCGTACAAGGAACTCGGGCACACGAGGCCGAGAGATGGAATTAGAAGAACCATGCAAGAGACTATAAGAGTGCGGAGTAGAGATAACAATATTGGAACGAGACAAGTAGAATTGAGTACAACCAAGATTGCGGAATCAAGGACATTATAATCGAGGCAAATTCCCATAGACCATTAGGGGCATGAGAAACCAGAAGAGACAGTGTCAATCCGGGTGTGAGAATCTAAGGTGCACAGAATTAAGACCTACAATCGAGTGTAAAAGCGAAAAGGTAGACCCCACAAGTGTGGGGAGGTTTTGACCTCATCAGATATATAAGAAGTTTGAAAGAAACCGCGAAGCCAATATCCAAAGAATGGAAGCCTGTAGCAGGGTCAACGGAGTTTCAGGAAGGCGATATTACCACCAACACCAATGAAGAAATCTCTATGGGAGAACGGTCTTGCTAGACTCGAGAGTCTAGGGTAACCCGAATTATCACGGGACCTAAGCCATCAACACAGATGGTCCATGCAAAAGGAATTGCAAGTGGATGATCATACGGCCATAAGATTTTCAAAGACGCTTGCAAGCTATCGTGAAAACTTGAAACAACTATTTATGCCAGATGAATGACACAATCGGACTAGAGAAAGGGAGTTAGCCCATAAGAAGCGGAAGGGTGGAAGGTAGAACGAACAGAAGAAGTATAAAAGGATTGTTGTGAGTAACTGTTTACCTACTAGCTAAGGAAATTTGGACAGATCGCAATTAACACGGAATGGAGACCTACAACTTAATGTAAAAGCGAAAGGCAGACTTCACAAGCCTGGAGACGTTTTGTCTTCTTTAAAGATATAAATTTTAAGAGGAATCACAACACCAGTATCGAAAGGATCGAAGCCCTGTAACCTAGTCAACAAAGATTTGGAAGGAAATATTACAAACAACGCCGATTAAGGAACCTGTGCTTGTGAGAATCATGTGGGGGACTCAAGAGTCCAGGGTAACCCTCATTTATAACAGAACATAGGTCATCAACACAGACGGTCCCTATAAAGGGACTACAATTGGGAGGTAATTAAAAGTTATCGGAACTACAAGACGCTTACCATCTATCATGGAGTGTTGGGAATGACTTTTGACGTCAAGCGAATGGCACAATGAGACTTGAGAAAGAGAGTGATCCCAAAGGACGCAGAAGAGTGAAAGATAAGACGAACTAAAGAAGGATAAAAAGATTAATCTAGTAGGTGATGTGCACCAAAAGCTTAATACCAGTAGAGGTATGAAATAAAGATAAGTCAATTATAGACTGACCGATGTCAACCAAGGACGTGTGAGTATTATTTTGTATTGACGAGTTATGTGCCGTTAAGAAGAGATAATTGTGACCGGGGATCTATGAAGTAGCTTTATCGACGCCTTAGAGGATTTCCTCAAGTAGGCAACGACAACCTTCTTGGATGAATTAAAGGTATAAAGAGAAAAGTTTTAAGGGTTACTTCTTGGCTAGTTAAGATCAAACTCCGGTCAAGTTAGAGAGTTTGGATCCGTGGTAGAAGAATTAAGAAAGTAAGCGGAAGAAGTTGTTTTTCAATCGTTGTTTTATTTTCTTAAGGCAAGTAAAGAAGGTACTTGGTACTTCATCCGTATAAGACACATGGTGTAATTTGAAGAAAGAGTTGTGGGGTCAATCATTTTATACTTAACAGAAAAGGTCCTTAGGATTAATGAGTGATAACAGGATAATCAGAGTAGCGCAGCGGAAGCGTGGTGGGTGCTAACCCACAAAGCAAGAAGCTCAAGGGTACTGATAGATGTCGTGTCGAGTTTAATATGGTGATAGTTGGTGAAATGCATCCCCGTTGGAAGGAACGTGAGATAGGCTATGAGGAGTGACTGAAAATGATGTACGGAAACTTATTTGCATGTAGAGGTAATCAAAGGAGACTAGTACCTTATTATGGATCCGAGTGAAGAGTGATGGCTTTGTTACATATTGCCAGACAAGTAGTGTGGAATTCTATACTAATGGAATACTCTAGAGTGAGTTTTAAGGATGGATTAGTAAAGAATTAATGATGTAATAAAAGTATTGTGCATGGCCTGCACTAGAAAGCTCAAAGTGAGTAACTACCATCCTGAGTCGAAGATACATAAGAAAGAGAAGCGACAAGAGCATACTTGCACCCTAGTAATCGTGCTTAAAGAAAGCATAATCTCGGAGTAGATTTTATGTGTAACATTATGTCGGAACAAAGCCTAGTTGCGTTTTGAGTTAGAGGTATATTACTAGTCGGATAAAAGTGGAGGATACAAGAGTTCAATGTTGACGGTGTGTTAGCATTTATCGAGTATTTATGATCAAATAACTGTGATATAAGATCACTTTGTGTCTAATACCATCATTCCGGACATATTCCATGTCACTTAAGATCTTGGGTAATGCGTGGGAAGCCTGGGTTAGAGCTAACGATATATTAGAGATCTATAATAATATAAAAATGCCAAATGAACAAAGAGGATTACCACTAGATTTTATTTTAGTTGTCTCGAGTGTTAGACCTGAAAAGGATAAAGGTGACGATTCCTTACATGAGGAATAAGATGGCTGAGTAATATTAAAAGACAAGACCAAGTGGGTCGTGATACGAAGAGCATTGAGCACTTGGTAAGTGTTGGTGGATGTCCAAGACCTTGGACCTGATTGTGTAGTCAGAACCTTTTCATAAGGCCGGAAGCAAGTGGTCATAACGAAGGGAAGGAAGTTGAATAGATTATTTTCCGTAGGGTCATCAAAGGATCTAGAAAAGATTTGTGTAAGGAAAACCATTGGAAGTTTTAAAACGGTTTAAAAGTGATTGATGGACTAGTTTTCCTCACCCTATTGGAGAGTGTAGCTTCGGTTTTCCACGGAGACTAAGGTTGGGAACTGAGTTTGAAAATTTCAGTTGGAGAGATACCTACCAGACACGAGTTAGGTCATCAGATTAGAGGGTCAAACAGTTGAGCCGGATAATACCAATGAGATATCCGGTAATCACTCTAGAACGTGGTAGCAGGCGCTTGTGATCGAAGTACCTGAAAAGATTTAAGATTTAGTGGTTTTATGAGAAGTCGATAAGGCTACCTAAGATATTGGGGATAGTAAGAGACGTAACATTTCAAAGACTTATGTAGTGATAGTTGTAACCTCGGGAGTGACGAGTTAGGGCTTGACCTGGTATGTGTGATATTGTTTGACTACTTGTTTATTTCATGATTGAGTGTTTAGTCAGTGATGTGTTCTTTTGGTAACCTTGATGTGCGGGATACTTAGATTTGGAAACGACAAGACTTTTGTGTAGTGACCAAACACACCCATTTAGTGCCTTAAAGGCCGATCAGGATTGTCTTACCCTAAGTTTTGGGACGAAACTTATTTTGAGGGGGATCTGATGTACCGACCAGTTTTTTTCGTTATGCTTTGATAGGGTTAGAGAATTTTAGGAAACAAATAAAAATTTAGTAAGTACCTTGTTCTAAGTTTCGGGACGAAACTTGTTTTAAGGGGGTACTGATGTAATATCCGAAATTTTTATTCCGTTTAATTCCATAGCCAACTGGATTTCGATCTTTTGATCCTTAGCTGTCTACGTAGTTGGACCTATATCTCAAAATTTTATCATTTTATGTAATATCATTTCACATAAAATGATAAGATTTTATTAGTAGCAAACCCTAATCTTGCAAAACCCTAGTTCTTATAATTAGTTCGTAACGACGACTTTTGACGAGACCATGACAAAGTTGAGACGAGGTCATGACAAATTCCTACAAGCAGCTGACAAGGCCCAGACAAGCAGTTGACAAGGCCGAGACAAGCAGTAGACAAGGCCTAGACAAGCAGTTGACAAGGCCCAGACAAGACAAGCAGTTGACAAGGCCCAGACAAGCAGTTGACAAGGCCGAGACAAGTAGTTGACAAGGCCTAGACAAGCAGTTGACAAGGCCTAGACAAGCTGTTGACAGCCCAAACCCTACCTACTACTGCTGAACTCTTCAAGACAGCCCAGGAACGCCAACCCAGTAACAAGATTGCTTCACTCCAGCCCTACAGCTTCAAGTAGCCCAGCTCTTGCTTCATCCCAGCCAGAAGCAGCCCAAGGGATTCACGTCAAAAACCTTCAGCTGCCTATCTCCCCATCTGCTTGTAATAGCCAATTAAATGAAGCATTAAAAGAGCTGTAATAGCCCAAGCATTTCACGCCAGAAGAGAGGACGGTGCAGAAACAGCCTCTTGTCCCAGTCCCCATTCACGCTGCTCCAGGAGTTGTTGCTGCACACACAGTGGGAGAGTCGGTACCAATATTTTGCCCTCTGTCGCTGCTTAGATCGTTCGAGTTTCCTCCGGTCCCTACGGGTATGGCCAAGCTTCCATCTCTCCTTTCATCTCCTTATTTTGTCATGTGTTCGAGCACTCACACTCCTATCTTCTGTGCCGGATGGACGCCCAACTGCTGCATCATTCTCTGCACGCAAGCAACCACCAAACCAACAGGAGGAGTCAAGTAGCCGCAACCTCCAATGATTGAACCTTAGAATCGAGTAAGACCCATACCTCTTTTGGTTACCTTTCGTACCATACTTATGAGCTAATAGATGCTACAAAATCTGTCCGTAACTCACTCAGGTCGAGCAAGGAGAAACAGTTAAATCGTTTTACTGTTTCTAAAGTTTCAAAACTGTGTCGAGTACCCAACTTCAGGGCCAGATTTAGGTATGCTAAACTCATTCTTTGTTGCTGAATTTTGAATATGTTGTATTCAGTAGTACATAGTAGATAATATTAAAATTTGGGAAGAATCGGAGTTACGGATTGAGAGTTATGATGTTGCAAAGCTGACTCCTCATGCAGTTTTCATAAGTGTGCTGAGTGTTGAGAAAAACAGCATGTGATACCGTTTTGTGAGATGGTTGTGAATAGGATTTTGAGCTCCTTTGCTGTTGAATTTCGGATATATTATAGATAAGATTTTATAGTAGAACATATCAAAATTTGGGATAAATCCAGCGATTAATTTAGGAGTTATGATTTTTCAAAGTTTAGACAGTGTGTTGTTTGTTAAGTGTTGTAACCAACTTTGAAAATTTTTGTAGAAGTGATGGTCGAACAGTTTTAAGAAATTCTTGTTCCTAGGAGTAGATGGGATATCATAGATGATCTAGCAAATTATTTTGGAATTTTTATAAGATTATTCGAATTTTATATTTGAAGCCGAAGTTGGACCTTAACGATCTTTCCAAAAATAGGGAAATGGGTAAATTGCCAGTTTGTAACCAAACTCATCTTTACGAGTTAGAATATGACTCGTTAGTCTCAAATAAGAGTTTAGGCATGAATTAGGGAATTTTTGGAAGTTTCGAGACCAAGGGTAAAATAGTCATTTTACCATAAATTGGTAGTGTATTAATTCTGTTCTAATAGGATCTACTACCTTAGAAGTCTTAGACTTCTAATTACCTAGAAAGTGTGCTGACACACTTGCCTCCTTTGACAGGCAACCAAGTTATGCATTTACAGATTGAGTTGGGATTAAGAGAGTCGAGATCTGATTCAGGTAAGTCCACAGACTTACTTAGCTGGCTTCTTGCATGTGTGTGATGTGTATGAGTGGTGTTTGCTAGTTAAGATAAATAAAAAAACCGGAATAGGCCGACTTTAGTATATTGTATAATTGACCCAAGTGTATGATAACGGGTCGTAACATCATATGCCTAGCTCTTGCGAGAGTCTAGGAGGTTCCCTGCGACCAGCCAGTCCGGTAGATGGTCAAATGCATTAGTACCATTCCGCGTTGGTAAACGGGGACAGGGGCGAGGTTTGGGAATCCCTCGTGTCACAAAATAAGTATCATTAGTAATGACATATCACCTAATTAAAGATAATAAAAGGATTGATTGTTGCATGTTAATTGTGTATGTTGTGTGTTTGTGTTTTTACCTTTATACTTATGCATAGAATGTTAGCTAACGGTTTTATACCGCTTGTAGATGCCTTGCAGGTTAAGACAGTTGTAGAGAGATCCGGAGGAAATGGTGAGCCGGGTCCACGTACTCTTTTAGTTTGGGGCGAGGTTGTCTTATGTTCTTTATATGCGTCGTTTTAGTACCGTTGCTTTGTAAGGCTGATACATATCCTTCATGTATATATTGTTTAAAGTTTTCAAATGTTTTAATACTTTTGTGCCTTGTTGTAAGATCCTATAAAATTGTTGTCAAACTAAGGTCGGGACCCATTGTGAGGTCCTAACCAGTAGCTCCCCGAGTTTTGAGAATTTGGGGTATTACAGGGTTCGAGGATGTGCATTGACTACTGCAAGCTAAACAATGCAACTAGGAAGGACCACTTCCCACTACCATTCATAGATCAAATGCTTGAAAGGTTTGCACAACACTCCTACTTTTGTTATCTTGACGGTTATAGTGGTTTCTTTCAGATTCCGATTCATCCGGACGATCAAGAGAAGATCACATTCACATGTCCAAGGGGTACGTTTTCTTAATGGAGGATACCATTCGGACTTTGCAACGCTCCAGCCACTTTTCAAAGGTGTATGATGGCCATCTTCTCGGAATATATTGAGGAAATCATGGAGGTATTTATGGATGAATTTTCAGTTTATGGTTCCTCATTTGATAATTGTCTTGCTAACCTTTCTCTTGTTTTGCAAAGGTGTGAAGAGTGAAGACACTAACCTAGTTCTTAATTGGGAAAAGTGTCAATTCATGGTTAAGGAAGGCATTGTGCTAGGACATTTGATCTCTAATCGAGGGATCGAAGTTGATAAGGCAAAGATAGAGACGATAGAGAAGCTTCCTCCTCCATCTTCGGTGAAGGGGATAAGAAGTTTCATAGGACATGCAGGGTTTTATAGGAGATTCATAAAAGACTTCTCGAAAATTTTGAAACCGCTAACTAATCTATTGATGAAGGATGATGTTTTTAATTTTTCGCAGGAATGTTAGATGCTTTCTATAAGATTAGAGAAGCTCTCATCTCAGTCCCGATAATCCAACCTCCGGATTGGAATCTCCCATTCGAGGTTATGTGTGATGCAAGTGATGTAGCTGTTAGAGCGGTTCTTGGAAAAAAGAAGGAAGGCCGCACTCATGTCATCTACTATGTTAGCAAGACGCTAGACGAAGCGCAACTCAACTACGCCATAACTGAAAAATAATTTCTAGCCGTTGTATATGCTTTTGAAAAGTTTCGTTCTTATCTTGTAGGAGAGAAGGTGATTGTGTACACGGACCACTCAGCAATATGGTATTTGCTCGCCAAGAAGGATGCAAAGTCATGGCTGATTAGATGGATTCTTTTTCTTCAAGAATTCGATCTAGAGATTCGGGACAAGAAAGGTTCCGAAAATTCTGTTGCGGGTCATCTAAGTCGTCTACCACACACCGACGGCGATGACCTACCCATTGACGACTCCTTCCCGGATGAGCACTTACACATCATGGAAAAGTGTATCGACAAGATTTCTAGAGGTAATGAACCATGGTTTGCTGATTTTGTAAATTACTTGGTTTTTCAGGAAATAGCTCCCGGACTATCTTATGCACAAAGAAAGAAGTTCTTTAGGGATGTCCGCCAATACCATTGGAATGAACCTCTACTCTTCAAGAGAGGTCCCGACGGCATCATTAGGAGATGTGTGCCGGAAGACAAAATGCAAAGTGTCATTCGTCATTGTCCTTCACTTCCTTGTGGAGGACACGCTAATTCCCATAAAACTAGCGCTAAGGTATTGCAATCCGGATTCTTTTGGCCTACTTTATTTAAGGATGTGCAAACCTTAGTTTCTTGTTGCGATGCTTGTCAAAGAACAGGAAATATCTCTAGGAGAAGCGAGATGCCTCTCAACAACATTCAAGAGGTGGAAATCTTTGATGTTTGGGGAGTTGATTTCATGGGACCGTTCCCATCATCTTGCGGAAACCAATACATACTTCTAGCTGTAGATTATATTTTGAGATGGGTTGAAGTTATTGCCTCTCCAACTAATGATGCCATGGTTGTTGTCAATTTCTTTAAAAGAACTATTTTCCCAAGGTTTGGGACACCATAAACCATCATTAGTGACGGAGGTTCACACTTCATATCCCGATGATTCAAAGCTCTACTAGCTAAGTATGGGGTGACTCACAAGATCGCCACTCCCTACCATCCGCAAACAAGTGGACAAGTGGAGATTTCGAATAGAGAGATCAAAGGAATCCTTGAGAAGACGGTGTCAAAGAGAAGGAAGGATTAGTCTTTGAAACTAGATGACGCATTATGGGCGTATAGGACAACTTACAAGACTCCCATAGGTACAACACCATACAACCTTGTGTATGGGAAGTCTTGTCATCTCTCGGTAGAGCTAGAATACAAGGCGTATTCGGCTGTGAAGTGGTTGAACTTCAACATGAAAGAAGCAGGCGAGTAGCGCCTCTTAGACCTTAACGAGCTAGAATAACTCCACTTGAACGCTTATGAGAACGCCAAGAGTTACAAGGAAAGGGCGAAGCGTTGACATGATAAGCATATCATTCCAAAAGACCTCAAAGAAGGAGATCAAGTTCTCCTCTTTAATTCTCGACTTCGACTCTTCCCAGGTAAGCTTAAATCTCGTTGGACTGGACCTTATGTAATTAAACGTGTTTTTCCCCATGGTGTAGTTGAAGTATGGGGTGAGAAGTGCGGAAGTTTCAAGGTGAATGGTCAACGACTTAAGAAGTACTCACCGGAGCTCCAAGCTGAGGAAATCGCTCCGATTGTCCTCAATTGAACATAGGAACGGTCTAGCTACGGACCCAAAACAAAGCGCTTCATGGGAGGCAACCCAAGGTATTGCATTATCATTTTTGTTTTCTTTCTTTCTTTCTTAGGTTAGTTTAGGTTAGATGTCGTTTTTATTTGTTTTCCCCTCGATACTTTCCGGTATGTTGTGTTTTTGGATGTTAGGAATAAGGAATGAGCAAAGGAAGGAAGGAAAAGTCGGAAAGAATGACGAAACTTGAATTTTTGGCATAGATCAGAGAGTTCCACGGTTGTCCGTACAAAACCATGGCCGTGGAACACCCCAACTGGCCGTGATTTTCCAAGTTTTTGACAAAAATCAGAGAGTTCCACGGGTGTCCGTACAAAACCACGGCTGTGGAGCACCCTGACTGGCCGTGGTTTTCCAAAATTTTACGGCCACTATATATTTCCTTCTCCTTCACAAATACTCACTCTTCTCCCCAAAACCATGCCCAAAGAGCCGAAATTTGCCCCATCTCGTAATTCCTCATCCGGAGACCGTTTCGAACGATTCTTCAACCAAAAGTGGAGCAATTGAATCCTCTACAAGATCCATCCAACAAACTGAGCGAACAACCAACATTTGGGAAGGCATTTGGATTTTCTCAAATCCAAACCCTAGGTTTTCTCTCTTCCTCTTCTTGGTTGATTTGGTTCAATTTTCTTGCAATTTTCTAGGAGAACTGGACGAAATTGGAATTAGAAGTAATTTAGGACTGAAACTGCTAAGTTTGCTGTGAATCTGCTGAGTTTTTGAGGAATTTCGAGAATTCCACGGGTGCCATACAAAACCACGGCCGTGGTTTCTGAAGAACAGACTGTAGTTTTCTCTGTTTTGAGTGAAAATGTTTAGAAGGAAGTCAAGTAGAAATAAGAAGCAAAAGGGTGATAGTTCCTCTTCTTCCCAACCCCCTCCTAGTGAACCACCATCACCACTACCCCCTAGAATTCCTACAATTCATGAGGATTATGAAAGGGCCATGGATAAAATTACTAAGAGTACGGTAATAGGACCTAGGTACCTTGTTTTAGAGGAGCTTGAAGAGTTGAATGTAGTGAATGACTTGACTTGGATTTTAGATAGAGCCGGATTGATCATCTTCTCCGCCATTAGGGAAGATGCTTATGAGGAGATCACAAGGGAGTTCATAACTTCCTTTGAACATAGTGTCGTTAAACGAACGGTGTCATTCAGGCTGATGGAGTGCAACTATGAGTTCTCTATAGTGTAGTTTGGAACCTTCTTTGGGTTTCATGAGAGTTTCAATGAAAGGTTCCCTAGGGGAGTGAATGCCGATGACTTTTGGAGAGAGATTGCTATAATTTATGCTTCCGAGGATCGTTGGCAAGCGGACGACACTAAGGCTAAACTCATATACCACTTAGCCTTAAAGATAACCCATATAGTCCTATCGGAATGCCTTTTCTCTAGGACCGAAACACCACAAAAGATCAAGGCCGATGAACTATTCATCCTCTACTGCATGCTTACGGGTCATCTTGTAGATTGTGCCACTTTGCTTGCCTCTATCCTAATTAAAGTGAAGAATAAGTCGGCCAGAAACATAGGATATGGGGGTATAGTGACTCACATTGCTAGCTAATTGGGCGTTGACTACTCTGCTTGCACTAGGATAGCTGCGAGACCTTTGGGTCTCAATGGACTTATGACTAGAGGACTCATATTTCCCCGCCACCGTGCTCAACCTACCGTGGCCATGCCTTGGGAGGAGAGAGGTGGTAGGGGCATTCCATGGCTTCTGGAGTACTCTCTCATGTTGGGCCGTCACAACTGGAAGGAAACTTTCGAACCGATGCACACAAACAGATTAGTAGCTCCCCCCCTATGTGCCTGATGAGGTCCTAGTTGAGGCTGCAGTTGATGATGATGAAGGGATGGGAGGAGGAGACTACCAGGATGTAGGAGAGGCTGAGCATGACTTTGGCTCATTCTCGGACCAGCCGGCCGACTTCCCGGAGCCTCCTAGGAGATCTCCCCACCAGTCTAGACCTTCCGGTTCTTCTTCCTCACGCCGAGCTAGCGTGAGTGAGCGCCCGACATGGATGGATGCACCACCGACTTGGTATGGACAACAACCATCTTGGATGGGAGCTCCACCTCCTTGGTATGATCAACCACCAGTTGCAGCGACGCCTATTCAGCAGCAGCAGCAGCCGGAGTTGTTACAGCAGCCTCCCGCTTGGTATGGATAGCAGCCGGCATGGGCGAGTGACCTTTCCAGGAGGGTGGGAGACTTGGAGATTCACTAGCAGGCGCATGATGTGGAGCGACAGGAGAACGCCAGGATCTTACGTGACGTGTACCGCCAGTAGTTTGGGCGTACCTTCACCTCCGACTTCTTCATAGTGATCGTTGATGGATGCTTTTTTGAGCCACTATACCCCCATTAGTGAGTTTTTCTTTGTTTTTTTTCTTTTCTTTATTTTTCTTGAACATTGAGGACAATGTGTGTGTCAAGTATGGGGTGGGGTGTGACTCTCGTTTGTAACAACTCGATACACTTGCTTGCTTTTAATTCCATGAACACTTGCATCTTTCAATTATTTGTCACACGTAACGTAAGATCCTGTCAAGTATGGGGTGGGGTGTGACTCTCAATTATTTGTCACACATAACATTGAGGACAATATGTGACTCTCGTTTGTAATAACTCGAAAATTTTGAAAATTATTGTGCTTCTAAGATTAGAGATGATTTCTATGATAAATCTACTTGTGGAATGAGTTTTTGATAACTTTTGTATGCTTGAATTGAACTATGAATTGTGAAGAAATTGAGTATGTTGTTTAACATATCTTGCCAGTTTCATAATGTAAAAGTTTTATCTAAATCATATTGAGAAATGAAGGTTGAAGTCACAATATAAGTTCTTATACTTCTTTATGAAAAGATTAAGGCACCTTGATTTTCTTACTTCTTTCTTTGATCATTTAGCCCTTCAATGAAAATATTTGCCTCCTTTACCTATCCGGGATTTAGGAAGAGTTGATTTTGGCATGTTTGATGTGGGAGGGCCATGAAAGCAATTGTTTGAAATCAAAGTGTAGGAAAATAGGTTTGGGGAAATTCAATCATGATGATGAGTAACTGTTAGCATGAAATATTGTGATATTCTGCGCACTCATTTTGGTTGTTTTCTCTCATTATTATGTACATGGATGAAGTTTAGAAGCAATTGTTAGCTTGTTCCTCTATTATTGTCGATATGGATGTCTACACTAGCTTTGTGTTGATTGTAGGCAAAAAGGAGCTAAATAGGAGCTATTAAGAGAGAAAAGAGAGGATTCGATCATATCCGAGGGTTAGGAACACATCAAGGAAGCTAAGGAAGGAACTAGGATGAAGAATGTCATGACACAAAGGAAACTACAAGTATTCTACACTTCCACGCCCTAAAATACGGCCGTAGAAGAGTCCACGCTCTAAACCACGGCCGTGGATCTTGGCATCATGAGCGTGGAGCATTCCAGTAATTTACACGGCCTAAAGTACGGTCGTGGAAGTCACAAGAGACCGTAATCCACTTCCACGCTCTAAACCACGGTCGTGGAAACCATTGAGACCGTGATTTAGGCGATCTTTTGACGAGACTTTATTTGCCACGTTATTTACGTGATGGGCCGGGACGGTTATTTCTTTCCCGTCTTATAAAAAGGTTAGAAAAGAGAGTTTTGAGCATCCGTGCTTACGGCAACTTAATCTCGCAACATTTGCGATTGATCCGGCGAGGACGCTGACAGCCGCTCACTTTGCTTGGAGCTTTCTTGCCTAGGGTGAGTTGAAGATTGCCGAAGGTTTTAACCTCTTTCTTAGGATTTGATATTGGAGACGGATTGACAACCGTTCTTCATACTTACCTTAGATCATTGTGAGGTTTTGTGTTCTATATTCTGAATCCATTGATTATCGCTTCTTGTGTTCGGATTTGAGAATTGGTTTTGAGGTTTTATTAAGTATTCGAGGGTTTTCATCTTTTATTCCCTTTAATTTGAATATTGATATCGTGATAATGGTTGTTGGCTAAAACCCTTTAGCAATTCTAAGGTGAAGGATTGATAGTTGTTGCTTAGATGATAATAGATCGATCGTAAATTGATTGGACCCTGAGAGTTAGAGAGATCTCGTCGACGAACCCAAATCACGGGTTGTTCTTGGAGTTCCACGGCCGTGGTTCTCAAGATCTGGCCGTGATTTACCCTAGTTTACGAACTTTGCTTTTACTTTGATCCAAGGTTAAAGATTAGCTTTAATCTAGTATTGGTTTACCCCTTTCTAGGTAGTAGTGAGACTCATCATCCTCTATTTCGATTTCGAGTGTCACAACCTTAATTGTTTTAGTTCGTCTTGATCCTTGGGTTACAAGTTTGGGTATTTGAGTTTAATTCTTGTCTTTAGATCCTTTCTATACTGAAGCCTCAACAACCTTTATAGAGAGTGTCTTTAGATAAGTCATATAAAGTCTTGGAACTTCACCGTACATTGCTTTACTTTAACATACCTTTACAACTCCTAACTCTGTCCTTAGTTTTTAGTATATCTTGAATCGATTGCCACAATTAGATACCTGGATATTTAGGGTTGTTGTTTTCCCAATATTTGCAAAGCGTTACCTTTTATTTTCTCGATAACTTGAGACTGGGTTTTGTTTCACCAAATCCCTGTGTTCGACACTTTGGAATACTTGTTGATCTTCGCCGATCCGTACACTGCGGGTTCGCTTGCTTTTATTCTATTTATATAAATTTAATACTTGATTGCACGCACGTTTTAGGGCGAACAAGTTTTTGGCACCGTTGCCGGGGATTTGGTCTAAACCAAACTTCGGTTTTCGGTTGTCGAGCTTGGGAGCTTTGCTCTTGTTATTTGATATCTCTTGTGAGTGTTATTTGCAGGTTCTTTTAGGTATATGCGCAGGTCTAGATCCAGCAAAGACCTCGTACCTTTTGATCCGGAACTTGAGAAAACTCTTAGGAAGAAAGCCAAGGAATGAAAGATGGCTGAAAATAAAGAGAGAGATGTTCAAGCGGAATTAGACGAATCTCAACGCCAACTTAGGTTGAGTGAGAAAGCTCGTAGAGATGCGGAAACAAGTCATCAATTCCAAATTGATGAACTTAGGGCTATGATGTTGGACATGAAGTTGGAGCTGAATGAGTCTAAGAAGAAGAAGGTCAAGAAGCCAACTAAGTCCATTAGAGTGGAATCATCCAATGATGAGGAATTCGATCCGGACATGCCACCAATAGAGGAGATTGATCCAACGATCAATCCAGTCCGGATCAATCCAATACCAGCCGCTATTCCTCGTGTCCCAGCTGGGGGTGCGAGAGCCGCTCGTGTAGATGAAGAGCCAAGAAATCTTGGCCAAAGGATGGATCCGATTCAGCAACCACGCCGTCTAGGAGTGAACTTTGATGCTGACGATATTCAGGGGTTTAGCTTTAACCCACAAGTTATTACCATCGTTCGCTAAAGCCAGTTTGGAGGAACGAATGTCGAATCTCCACATTAACATTTACAGAATTTTGAGATTATGATGGAGACAATGAAGCCAAAGAAAGCAACCACCAACAATTACAAGATCAAGCCATTCTTCTTCTCTTTGAAAGGGAAAGGTTATCTTGGTATCAAGCTCTTCCAAATGGAAAACTTGACACATGGGAGGATCTATCTTCGGAGTTCCTAACCAAGTTCTTTCCGCCATCCAAGACAGTGGAGTTGAGAGGTAAAATCAATGCTTTTTCTATGAGATCTAATGAAAGTTTGTTTCAGTCTTGGAAAAGGTTTCAGGATTTACTATTGGATTGCCAACACCATGGCATTTCCAAATTGGGGTTGTTGGAGATATACTACAAGGGGCTAGATGTGGAAACACAATTCAAGCTCCAATCCCTTTCATGTGGTTCATTCATGGACATGAGGGAAGATGATGCTTGGGACTTCTTTGAGAAGCAAGCCCGAGCCATTGAGAAATACTCTCATCGGAAGGTAGAAGCTAACCAAGTGGAGCAAGGAGCGAAGCTAACACAAGCAGCTCAAACTCAAATCTTTTCTCTCAACACCGAGATTAAAGAATTAAAGGAAGTCATCAAGGCTAGCTTTCCAAAGCCTAAGGAGCAAAGTGTTGGTTATTTAGGAAACAACAATAACCATAGCGGGAATGAGAACACCAATCGCAACAGCCTGAGCAACAACCGGAATAATTGGAACAACAACAACCGGAATAACAATTGGAACAACAATAGGAGTTCAAGCAACAACAATTGGAGTTCCAACCAACAACAAAATTCCGGTAATTCTTATCCCAATTCAGGAAATTCACTAACTCCACCATCTTCTTCTTCCATTCCTTTGAAAAGCCAAGGGCAAACATCTAATAGTGGAAGTACTTCGGGGAAAGAGAAGCCCGATCCCATGCTGGAAACGATCTTGGGAAAGCTTCAAGGGCTGGAGAGTCACATCATTAAGGTTGATAAAGCTCAAAAGGTTTTAGAAAACCAAATGTTGAGCAATGCTGAGGAAGTTCCTAGAAATCAAGGAAAACTTCCAGGGAAGACAGAGGATAACCCGAAAGGAAGGGTGATGGCTATAACAACTAGGAGCGGAGCAACAACTACCGACCCGCAGCCTAAGTTTGTTGAAGTTCCCGTCGAAAAGGAGAAGGAAAAGGGGAAGGAGAAGGAAGACATCTACATTCCTCCTCCAGCTTACAAACCTCCCCTACCATTTCCACAATCTAGAGTAAGAGCGCGTCTAGACAAGCAATTCGGTAAGTTCATTGAACTCATGAGCAAACTGCATATTAATATACCTTTCATTGATGCAATTGTAGGTATGCCAGCTTATGGAAAGTTCTTAAAGGAGATCCTCTCTAACAAGAGGAAACTGGAAGACTTTGGAGAAGTCAAGATGAGTTCGGAATCGTCGGATCTCATCAAAACGATGAAGGAAAAGATGCCCCCAAAGCTGAATGATCCGGGGTCATTTTGTGTTCTAATCGGAGTAGGAGATGTCACATATGATGCATTATGTGATTTAGGAGCAAGCGTTAGCATCATTCCGCTTGCCTTATGCAGGAAGATCGGTTTAGGTGAACCTAAACCGGTAAAGATGACGATATACATGGCGGATCGATCCATAACTCGTCCCGTCGGCATCATTGAGGACGTCCCGGTCAAGCTTGGTAAGTTCTATGTTCCAATAGATTTTGTTGTGCTTGACATTACTGCAGATAGTCCGGTCCCGATCATACTCGGAAGACCATTTCTTGCAACTTCTAGCTTTTGAAGAGGATATGTTTAACATCTATGAAGAAGAAGCATCTAGAGAGGAAGTAAGCTCAATTCTATTCAAGGATCCTTTGCAAAAGGTGATCACTATGAGAATTATGGAGAAAGGAGAAGAAGAGGAATGCAATAAGGAAATTGAAGCTTTAGAGGAGCTAAAGGAAGTACATGAAGGAGAGTTTGAAAAACTCTATGATGGGTCAGAAAACGTGAGAAATCACGGCCAGTCATGCTATTCCACGGCCGTGGTTCCCACCAATATATCCGCAATTAGCTATTCAGAGGACTCCAGTAAGTTACACGGCCAAAACCACGGCCGTGGAACTATCAGAGATGCCGTAATTGACTTCCACGCCCTAAACCACGGCCGTGGAGGAAACAGAGGTGCCGTAATTTTGGGAAAATCTGAGAGCAATTACGTTCTTTCCACCAATGCTCTTGAGTCTTCTTCAACAACTTCTATACCCTTAGAAACTTCCAAGGAAGCATTGGACACTCCTCAAGAGCCACTAAAGACTCCGATAGTGATGGAATTGAAGCCACTTCCCACACATCTAAGGTACGCATTTCTAGGATCTAATTCTACCTTTCCGGTAATTGTTAGTTCCGATCTAAGTGACGATGAACATAGTCAGCTTATGGTTGTTCTAAGGAAACATAGGAAAGCCTTAGGTTACACTATAGAGGATCTAGTAGGAATTAAGCCTTCATTATGCATGCATAAGATCCTAATGGAAGAAGACTTTAGAACCTCATGACAACCTCAAAGGCGGTTAAATCCGACCATGAATGAGGTTGTCAAGAAGGAAATTATTAAACTACTTGATGCAGGTATCATCTACCCTATCTCCGATAGCAAGTGGGTGAGCCCCGTACAGGTTGTTCCAAAGAAGGGAGGAATGACGGTTATCACTAACAAGAACAATGAGCTCATTCCTACAAGGACCGTGACTAGATGGAGAATGTGCATTGATTATCGGAAGCTAAACAATGCAACTAGAAAGGATCACTTCCCGTTACCCTTCATAGACCAAATGCTTGAAAGGTTATCACAACATTCTCATTTTTGCAATCTTGACGGCTATAGTGGATTCTTTCAGATCCCGATTCATCCGGACCGTCAAGAGAAGACCACATTCACGTGCCCATGAGGTACATTTGCTTATAGGAGAATGTTGTTCGGGCTTTGCAACGCCCCAGCCACCTTCCAAAGGTGCATGATGGCTATCTTCTCGGAGTATATAAAGGAGATCATGGAGGTTTTCATGGATGACTTTTCTGTTTATGGTTCCTCTTTCGATAATTGTCTCTCTAACCTTTCTCTTGTACTACAAAGGTGTGAAGACACTAACCTAGTTCTTAATTGGGAGAATTGTCAATTTATGGTAAAGGAAGGCATTGTACTCGGACACTTAATCTCTAGTAGAGGGATTGAGGTAGATAAGGCTAAGATAGAAACCATAGAAAAGCTCCCTTCTCCATCTTTGGTGAAGGGGATAAAAATATTTCTAGGACATGTTGGATTTTATAGACGTTTTATAAAGGATTTTTCTAAGATATCAAAACCGCTTACTAATCTATTGATGAAGGATGCAGTTTTTGATTCCTCGCAAATGTTTAGATACGTTTCATAAGATTCGGGAAGCTCTAATCTCAGCCCCGATCATTCAACCTCCGGATTGGAATCTTCCATTCGAGGTTATGTGTGATGCAAGTGACGTAGCCATAGGAGTTGTGCTTGGGCAAAAGAAGGAAGGCCGAACCCATGCTATCTACTACGCTAGCAAGACGCTAGACGAAGCGCAGCTTAACTACGCCACTACTGAAAAGGAATTTCTAGCTATTGTTTATGCATTTGAAAAGTTTCGTTCTTATCTTGTAGGTGCAAAGGTGATTGTATTCACGGATCATGTTGCGATCCGGTATCTACTTGCAAAGAAGGATGCGAAACCAAGGCTGATTAGATGGATTCTTCTCCTACAAGAATTCGATCTAGAGATCCGTGACAAGAAGGGTTCGAAAAATTCTGTTGCGGATCATTTGAGTCATCTACCACATCTAGAGGACGACGATCTACCTATAGATGACTCCTTTCCGGACGAGCATTTACACATCATAGAGGAGTGCATCCACAAGATAACTAAAGGTAACGAACCATGGTTTGCTGATTTTGTTAACTATTTGGTCTGTCAGGAAATATCACCCGGACTATCCTATGCACAAAGGAAGAAGTTCTTTAAGGACGTCCGGTAATACTTTTGGAATGAACCTCTACTCTTCAAGAGAGGTCCCGACGGCATCATTCGAAGATGTGTGCCGGAAGACGAGATGCAAAGCGTCATCCGTCATTGTCATTCACTACCTTGTGGAGGACACGCTAGCTCGAACAAGACCAGCGCTAAGGTATTGCAATGTGGATTCTTTTGGCATACTTTATTTAAAGATGTGCAAACCTTTGTTTCGTGCTGCGATGCTTGTCAAAGAACAGGGAACATATCTAGGAGAAACGAAATGCCTCTTAACAACATTCAGGAGGTAGAGATCTTTGACGTTTGGGGAGTAGACTTCATGGGACCTTTCCCATCATCTTGTGGAAACCAATACATACTTCTAGCTGTAGATTATGTTTCGAGATGGGTTGAAGCAATTCCCTCTCCAACTAATGATTCCATGGTTGTGATTAAGTTCTTTAACAAGACTACTTTCCCAAGGTTTGGGACACCATGGACTATCATTAATGATGGAGGCTCTCACTTCATTGCCCGACGATTCAAAGCTCTACTAGCTAAGTATGGGGTGACTCACAAGATCGCCACCCCTTATCATCCACAATCGAGTGGACAAGTGGAGATTTCGAATCGGGAGATTAAAGGAATCTTAGAGAAAACAGTTTCAAAGACAAGGAAAGATTGGTCTTTGAAGCTAGATGATGCATTGTGGGCATACCGGACTGCATACAAGACTCCCATAGGAACGACACCATACAACCTTATGTATGGGAAGTCTTGTCACTTACCGGTAGAGCTGGAACATAAGGCGTATTGGGCGGTAAAGTGGTTGAACTTCAGCATGAAAGAAGCGGGTGAGAAGCACCTCTTGGACCTTAACGAGCTTGAAGAACTTCGCTTAAACGCCTACGAGAACGCCAAGATCTATAAGGAGAGAGCGAAAAGTTGGCATGATAAGCATATCATTCCAAAGGACCTTAAAGAAGGAGATCAAGTTCTCCTCTTCAATTCAAGACTTCACCTCTTTCCAGGTAAGCTTAAATCTCGTTGGACTGGACCTTATCTAATCAAACATGTTTTTTCCCATGGCGCAGTTGAAGTATGGGGTGAAAAGGGCGGAAGCTTTAAGGTGAACGGTCAACGACTCAAGAAGTATTCACCGGAACTCCAAGCTGAGGAGTTCGCACCTACCGCACTCGAATAGGTGCAAGTACGGTCTAGCTACGGACCTTAAACAAGTGCTTCTTGGGAGGCAACCCAAGGTATTGCACTTATGCTTTTGTTTATCATTCTTAGATTAGATTAGTTTAGTCGTTTTTGCTTTTATTTTGCCCTCGGTACCTCCCGGTATGTCGTGTTTTTGGATGTAGGAACAATGGAATAGGCAATGGGAAGGAAAAAGTTAGAAGGAAATGACGAAACTTAGATTCTGGCACATTACAGAGATTTCCACACCCTAAACCACGATCGTGGAAGCTACAATGACCGTAATTTGCAAAAGTCTGAGAAAAATCACCAAAACCACGGTTCCGTACAAAACCACGGCCGTGGAACACCCCGAGTGACCGTAATTTTCCAAAAACTTTACGGCCACTATATAAACCACCTTCCTTCACAAAAACACCCCTATCCCCAAATCCACGCCCCTCTTCCACGACCTAAAACCCGAAAAACCTCCCCATCTCGCAATTCTTTGTTTGGAAACCGTTTCGAGCGATTCTTGGTGCTAAAGTGAAGCATTTCCAATCATCTACAAGATCCAATCAAAAAATCAAGTGGACAATCCCTGCAAAAGACGGAATTTGGATTCAAAGATCCAAAAACCTAGGTTTTTCTTCTACTTCTCTACTTTGTCAATTCGGGTCTATTTCTCGCAAGAACTTAGGCACATTGCATAGGATTGAGATTGAAATTAGTCTAGGATAGGCTTTGCTGAGTTTGGTGATTGATTTGTTGAGATTTGAGCAAAACTGTGCCGAACCACGGCCTCTATAGGTTCCACGGCCGTGGTTTTGTAGAACAGACCGTGATTTTCTCTATGAGATGGATTTGATAAGGAGAATGTCTACTAGAAGCAAGAAGAAGAAAGGTGATGCTTCCTCCTCCTCCCAAGTACCCCCTAGCGAGCCACCATCACCCCCACCTCCTAGAATTCCAAAAATCCATGAGGATTACCTCGATGCCTTAGAAAGGATCGAGAAGAGGGCGGTTATAGGACCGCGCTACTTAGTTCTTGAGGAGTTAGAGCCGCTGAATGTGGTGAATGACCTGACTTGGCTTTTAGATAGAGCCGGTTTGATCGTCTTCTCCGCTATTAGGGAAGACGCATATGAGGAGATCACTAGGGGGTTTGTGATTTCTTTCGAGCATAGTGTTATGGACAGGACTGTTTCCTTTAGGCTGATGGAGGAGAACTACGAGTTCTCGATCTTGGAGTTTGGAGCCTTCCTTGGGTTCCAAGAGACCTTCAATGGTCGTTTTCCTAGCGGTGTATACGCTAAGGATTTCTGGGAGGATATTGCCATGATCTATGCCAGCGAGACCGCTGGCAGCCAGCTGACACCAAGGCTAAGCTCATCTATCACTTAGCCTTGAAGATAGCCCATAGAGTCCTTTTTGAGTGTCTTTTCCCTAGGACCGAGACCCCTCAGAAGATTAAGACAGATGAGTTGTTCCTGCTTTATATTATGCTGCACGGTAGACCTACTGACTGTGCTACCCTCTTAGCCTCCACCATGAGTAAGCTCAAGAATAAGAGAGTCGGCAATATTGGATATGGTGGTATGGTTACCCACGCTGCTAGGTAGTTAGGGATTGATTTTTCTGCTTGTACTAGCATCATAGCGAGACCTTTGGGTCTCAATAGTTTGATAACGAGGGGTATCATCTTCCCTAGGCACCGCGGTCCACCTACCGCCGATATGCCATGGGAAGAGAGAGGAGGTAGAGGCATTATGTGGCTCCCTGAGTATTCCATTATGGTTGGACGTCATAATTGGAAGAAGACCTTCGCTGCTATGCATGAAAATAGGTTAGTAGCACCTCCCTACGTCCCCGATGAGGTACCAGCTACAGATATTGAGGAGGAGATAGGAGGAGGTGAGGAGCAGGACTTTGTGGCACTTTCCCGGATCAGCCGGCACACTTCCCTGACCCTCCTAGGTGTTCACCACGACCAGCTGGATCTTCAGGAGCTTCTTCCTCTCGCCGTGCTAGCGTGAGTGAGAGGCCGACATGGATAGACACTCCGCCCACTTGGTACGGAGCACAGCCAGAGTGGATAAGAGCTCCACCACCATGGTACAGTCAGGCACCAGCAGCACCGGCGGCACCGACTCCACATGACGCACCAGCATGGTACGGCCAGCCACCGGCCTGGTATAAGCAGCTGCCGGAGTGGGCTACCGACCTTTCTAGCCGAGTCGGTGACTTGGAGATCTGTCAAGACACTCGAGATGTACGAGCTGATGAGCATGATCGCATGATGAGGGACATCTACCGCCAGCAGTTTGGGCGGCATTTCAGCTCCGACTTCATCTTTTATTCCCTTTGATTTGAATATTGATATCATGACAATGGTTGTTGGCTAAAACCCTTTAGCAATTCTAAGGTGAAGGGTTGATAGTTGTGGCTTAGATGATGATAGATCAATCGTAAATTGATTGGACCTTGAGAGTTAGAGAGATCTCGTCGATGAACCCAAATCACGGGTTGTTCTTGGAGTTCCACGGCCGTATTATAATAACTCTACTACATTTGCTTGCTTCTATCCATAACACTTTGCATGTTTCATTTTCATAGTCACACGTTTCATCATTGCATTGCATGAAAAAGTCTGAAAAACCTATAAAAATTTGCAAAATGTTAAAAAATTTGAAAGAGTTTTTGTGCTTCTAAGACTAGAGATGACTTCTATGATAGTTCTTACTTGTGGAATGAATTTTTGATGACGATTCTATGCTTAAACGGAATAATGAATTGAAAGGAAATTGAATGTGTTGTTTATCCTTTATTGCAAGTTTCATAATGTGAAAGTTCTATCTAAATCATATTGAGAAATTGAGGTTGAAATCACATGATGAGTTCTTATACTTCTTATTGAAATGATTAAGGAAATTCAATTTTCTTTCTTCTTTCTTTGATCACTTAGCACCACAATGAAAGCAATTGCCTCCCTTACCTATCCGGGAATTGAGAAACGCCGATCTCCTAGGCTTCGGTTTTTGTGTCTTGCCAAAGTTGGATTGAGCGATATTCCTAACGAATTATGGTATGTTCATCAAGGTTTTGAGGCATCTCGAAATTGAGAAACGCCGATCTCCTAGGCTTCGGTTTTTGTGCACCTCTATCCATCTTTCAAAAAGTAAAGTCGAAAAATAATGTGAAAAAGAAGAGAGCAAAGCTCAAAGTTGATGGTGTTGCAATTCAAAGAAAAAGAGTTGGGTTATTCATTTTCCTGGATTCATGCACCACATCCCTTATAAGTTCCCCTTCCTTCCGCATTTCTAGACCTTACTTGAAAGTCCTTAAGATCAAAAGAATGTTATTTGACTTGGTGATCTAAATTGAAGTTTCTTATGCTTGATTTTGACAATACTTGAAGGTTATGATGTTTGTCTTAAAGTTTAAGCGATTCATGATGTTTCTTTACTTTACATTCTTTGGTTTATGTATAAAAGCGTTTCAAAGATGAATGAAGCAAGGTTTGAGGATGATCTATTGATTAAGAGCACATTTACCAAAAAGATGTTTTTGTTTTGAGATTGCATGCATATTTCATTCTAACTTGTATTTTAGTGCTTTCAAAGACCTTGCTTGGGGACAAGCAAGTGACAAGTATGGGGTATTTTGTTAGCATGAAATATTGCGATATTCTAGGCACTCATTTTGGTTGTTTTCTCTCATTATTGTGTACATGGATGAAGTTTAGAAGCAATTGTTAGCTTGTTACTCTATTATTGTCGATATGGATGTCTAGACTAGCTTTGTGTTGATTGTAGGCGAAAAGGAGCTAAATAGGAGCTATTAAGAGAGAAAAGAGAGGATTCGATCATATCCGAGGGTTAGGAACACATCAAGGAAGCTAAGGAAGGAACTAGGATGAAGAATGTCACAACACAAAGGAAACTACAAGTATTCTACACTTCCACGCCCTAAACTACGGTCGTAGAAGAGTCCACGCTCTAAACCACGGCCGTGGATCTTGGCATCATGAGCGTGGAGCATTCCAGTAAGTTACACGGCCTAAAGTACGGTCGTGGAAGTCACAAGAGACCATAATCCACTTCCACGCTCTAAACCACGGTCGTGGAAACCATTGAGACCGTGATTTAGGCGATCTTTTGACGAGACTTTATTTGCCACGTGATAGCATGAATTATAGTCTATATTTTGGGATTTGTTTGGACGTTTTATCTTTCATAATCTGCATGTTTGTATGTACATTATGTGAATTTACTACCATTTCATCTACCTTTGCGAGAATCGAGGTCTACACCTAGTTTCGTTGTAATTGCAGGTAATATGGTACGTTTTGCATCGAAAAGGAGCAAAAGGAGTCATGAGTCATTTGGAGCTACATCCAGGGAGCATAGCCATGGATTAAAGATTCACTTTGGACCAGTTTTGAGAGATTTCACATTCAGTTGTGAGTCACCTCGGTTGACCATTGATTCATCTCGACCGAGGTGATCCAGAGACGCCGACTCGACCGAGGCGAACACCTAGGACACGGCGAGAATATTTTATTCTTGGAAGAGATCTTTTAAATTTGGAAAGTGATCTTATATTTTTGGCTTGGCTCCTGGAAGGAAGGAGATATGCAGAATCATATATTTTACCCATTTTTATGGGAAGATATATTTCTAAGATATTTTATCTTTGGAGGGTTATTTTCCTATAAAAAGGGTTGGATTTCCACAATTCCACAACCCCGCTTACCCCGAACGATCTCGCATACAGCACGCTATCACCCTACATACGCAGCAGCAGCAGCCTACTCCAATTTGGGAGTTTTCGAAGAACCTTTTTGAAGGTTGAAGGAAGATTGAAGATCATAGCTTTTATAGCGTTTTGAAGGGTTTTGTAAGATTGTCTTCAATTCCCTCAATTGTTGTCTTGTCTTTTTGGATTATTATCCAAGGAACGCTTTGTTGTGATATTTGATTCATTTATTGAAGTCTTTTTCATTAAATTCTTCTTGGTTCAAATATTCACCTTCTTCCCATATATTTTAATACTTTCATTATGATGATGAGTGGCTAATTTCCTTGTGTGATTCTAGGGTGATTGGCTGACGGTTGTGAGAAAAACAATGATAGAATAATCTTAGATTCCAGTAGGATCCTGAAAGTTCGAGTCTTTAACCTTAACCCTAAGCATCTCGTTCGGTTGATGAACATCTCGGCTGGGGTGGAAATCTTCTGACCGAGGTGACTTATCCGACCTAAAACAGAAAGTTAAGTGTTAGAGTTTGCTAAATCCTATTCTTATTACACCTTCGTGGTTCAATGCAAGCTTAGGATGAGACTTACCCGGTAATTCCTTAGTTTGTATACCTAAGATCATAAGTGTAGGTAATAAAGGTTTATCCTTTATTGGGGTTTGAGTGTGCTTCCATCCCATCTTTGTGAGTTAGCCTGAGACTTACCCGGTAAAGGTTGATTCTATTCCCTTAGATGGTGTGTTAGTTTGAGGTTATAGTTCTTTATCTTGATTCCTTGAGACTTACCCGGTAATAGGAGTTACGGTTTAGGATTAGTGTGTAGTGAGACTTACCCGGTGATCTACTCCACTTTAATAACACCTTCCCCATGCAAAAATCTCAGCTTTGTCCGCTTATCTATAGATCTTGAGTTGGAACCACAACTAGATGCTTTAATCCCTGGAATTGCATGTTTGCTTTATTGACTTCTTATTCATCTTTGATTGTGTTAATTGCTCTTGTGGTTAGTATTGACATTAGCATACCGTATTGACTCTGTTTCACCGAGTCCCTGTGATCGACCCCTGGAATTTTCTTGCTTTTACTACGATTGACCCGTACACTGCGGGTTCGCATCCTTGTTTTAAGCTTAAGTCTAGGGTTATAAATTTAAAGCTTGCACACACCGTTTGGAGCGAACAAGTTTTTGGCGCCGTTGCTGGGGACTTGGTCTAGACCGAGCCGGTACGGTTTGCTCTTGGGGCGCTTGCCCCGTTTCATCTAACCACTCTACTTGAGTGACGATTTTCGCAGGTTCTTTATTAGGTATATGCGAAGAACCCGCACTGGGAAGGAAATCGTTCCTTACGATCCCGAACCAGAAAAGGCATACAAGCGACGCTTAAGAGAAGCGAAGATGGCCCAACAAGACGATCGCGATCTTGCGGCCCAACTAAAAGAGACGCAAGAGCTGCTACGTCTCAGTAAAGAAGAGCTAAGGCAAGAGAAAGAAGAGAATCGTGCCAAGACTGCAGCAATCGAAGCTGAGATTGCAGTCATACGAGATCAGATTCTACTTCGACCGAGGGAAGATCCTCCTGTTGATCCTCGACCGATGCAGAATCCAGTAGTAGATCCCCGACCGAGGCAGATTCCAGTACCTGACGCCCCGGCCGATGTACTCCCACCTCGGATTCCAGTCCGAGATGTTCTTCTTGTACGAATCCCACAAACCCTAGGTCAAAGGATGGACCCTAATCAACAGCTGAGGCGTCCAGGGGTGAACCTAGGAGATCCAGCGGATCATGACTACGAACTTCGACCGCAAGTTCTATCCATGATTCGCCAATGTCAATTCGGAGGGCTAGAGAAGGAGTCGCCGCATCAACATCTTCAAAACTACGAGATCTTGATGGAAACCTTGCGACCTTCCAGAATTGAAAATAACAACTACAAGCTAAGACCTTTTTACTTTTCTTTAAAAAATAGAGCTCTTACTTGGTATCAATCTCTTCCTCCAGGAAAAATTAGCACATGGGAGGAGATGACTACGGAATTCTTAACCAAATTCTTTCCCCCCTCAAAGACTGCTGAAATGAGAGGGAAGATCAATGCTTTCATCATGAAGGACAAGGAAAGCTTGTCCAAATCTTGGGAGCGGTTCAAGGATATCCTTTTGGATTGCCCACATCATGGGATTCCAAAGATCGAGTTGTTGGAGATCTACTTCAAAGTGCTGGACGGAAGCACCCAGTTCAATCTCCAACTACTCTCCGCCGGCACCTTCATGGACATGGCGATTGACGAGGCTTGGGACTTCATTGAGAAGCAAGCCTTGCACATGGAGAAGTATACCCACCAAGGAGCTGAAGGTGGAGTAAAAAGAGTCAACTTTCAAGAGACTCAACCCAACAACACTCAACTCACATCATTGAAGAATGACGTGAAGCAATTGAAGGAGCTCTTGATGGCTCAAACTAAGAAGGAAGAGCAAGGGCAAAGGAACAACAACAATAACGGGTACCATAACAACAACAACGGTCCCCAAAACAACAACTACAACAACAACAATAGAGGATCCAATAGCAACAACTGGAGGGCGAATAACCAAAACCACGGTAACAATTATTCAAACTCCAACTCTAATGATTCCTCTAATCCTTTCCTCTCTCCCCCTTCTTCTTCTTCTACTCCATTGAAAAGCCAAGGGCAAGGATCAAGTTCGTCTCAACCGGAAAAGAAAGACGCAGTTCTGGAGGCAATCTTGATCAAGCTTAGCGCTATGGAGAATTCTATGACTTCATTTTCGAGGGCCCAAAAGTCCCTTGAATAACAACTTGCTAATAGGGCAAATGAAGCGCCAAGAGATCCAGGGAAACTTCCAGCAAAGACGGAAACTAACCCTAAGGGCCAGTGCATGGCCATAACGACGAGGAGTGGACTCAAAACTGCAGATCCAGTACCTCGCTCGACGCAGACCACCTCGGTCCAGATCCAGTCGAAGAACACCTCGACCGAGATACCAACCGAGGCGGAGCAACAGAAAGTAGGAGGAACGACAGAAACTTATGTTCCACCTCCTGCATATAAGCCACCACTTCCATTCCCTCAATCCAGAGCCAGAGCACATCTAGACAAGCACTTTGGTAAGTTTCTTGACTTGATGAATAAGCTACATATTAATATTCCTTTCCTTGATGCTATTTTAGGTATGCTCGCCTATGGGAAGTTCTTAAAAGAAATCTTATCAAGGAAGAGGAAGTTGGAGGATGTTGGTGAAGTTAGGATGACGTCTAAGTCTTCGGAGTTAATCAAAATCATGAAGGAAAAGATGCCACCTAAATTGAGAGATCCCGGCTCATTTTGCATTCCCATTCAAGTTGGGGATGTCACTTGTGAAGCCCTCTGTGATCTAGGAGCCAGCGTGAGCATCATCCCGCTGGAGCTATGCACTAAGATCGGTCTTGGAGAGCCCAAGCCGGTCAAGATTCGACTTTACATGGCGGATCGCTCCATTACCCATCCCGTGGGCATTTTGGAAGACGTTCCGGTCAAGTTAGGTAACTTCTATCTACCTATAGATTTTGTCGTACTTGACATTCCCGCAGATTATCCTGTTCCTATTATTCTCGGGAGGCCATTTCTAGCAACTTCGGGTTGCAACGTGGATTGCAAGAACGCCAAGTTGAAATTCAACGTTGGTGGCGATGAGGTGGAGTTCGCACTACTTGCGGCCATGAAAGGGGAGCAACTTACTGATGATATCTTCAACATCTACGATGAAGAAGAATCAATGGAATTGGTGAGCTCTATCCTTATTAACGACCCACTCGAAAGAGTTATAAGCTTCAGTTTAATGGAGGAAGGTATAGATGCTTCTTGTGATGCAGATATACGGAGCTTGAAGGCACTGGAAGAGGATCCAGGAGCTAAAACCGAGAAGCTAGTCCAGGAGACGAAGATCTCCAGTCTCAGATCCAGTGGCAGTACCTCGACCGAGGCACTTTCTGGACAGAGCGAGGCGACCGAAGAACACCTCGGTCAACGCCTTTGCGCCTCGACCGAAGTCGATGGCGAGACGATGTCGACTGAGATTGCTGAGAATAACAATTTTCTCACTCCTTTCTCTGACATTCACCCACTGTTGGCGGACCATTCCCTCCACCAACTTTCTGATAATAAAGGTCCTTGGTATGCTGATATTGTGAATTATCTTGTTTGCCAGGAAACACCGCCCGGATTGACGTACTCTCAAAAGAAGAGATTCTTCAAGGAAGTACGACATTACTACTGGGATGAGCCGCTGCTGTTCAAGCGCGGACCGGATGGGATGCTTCGAAGGTGCATTCCGGAGGATGAAGTTAATAGCGTCATAAAGCATTGTCATTCACTTCCTTGTGGGGGGCATGCTAGCACCGATAAAACATGCGCTAAGGTATTGCGTTCCGGTTTCTTTTGGCCTACATTATTTAAGGACGTGCAATCTTTTGTTGTTTCTTGTGATGCATGCCAAAGAACAGGGAACTTATTAAGGAGGAACGAGATGCCACTTAATAACATCCAAGAAGTGGAAATCTTTGATGTATGGGGGATTGACTTCATGGGACCTTTCCCATCCTCCGGAGGAAACCTCTACATTCTCCTTGCAGTTGATTACGTCTCTAGATGGGTTGAAGCCGTTGCTTCTCCCACTAACGACGCCAAGGTGGTTGTAAAGTTCTTGAATAGAACTATCTTTCCACGATTTGGAACTCCACGCATCATCATTAGCGATGGAGGAACGCATTTCATCAACCGGAAGTTTAAAGCACTTCTATCGAAGTATGGGGTAACCCACAAGGTATCAACCGCTTATCACCCTCAAACTAGTGGACAAGTCGAGATCTCGAATAGAGAAATCAAAGCAATTTTGGAGAAGACCGTCTCTAGAACGAGGAAGGATTGGTCCATAAAATTGGACGATGCTCTTTGGGCATACATGACCGCATTCAAGACTCCCATAGGTACCACCCCTTATAATTTGGTATATGGGAAGTCTTGCCATTTGCCCGTTGAATTGGAGCACAAGGCGTATTGGGCTATCAAATGGTTGAACTTTGACATCAAGGAGGCTGGTGAGAAGCGACTATTGGAACTTAACGAGCTGGAGGAGCTGCGTTTGAACGCTTATGAGAATGCCAAAATCTACAAGGAAAGGACGAAGAGATGGCATGACAAGCGTATCGTTCCAAAGGAGCTTAACGAAGGAGACTTAGTTCTACTCTTCAACTCCCGCCTCCGCCTTTTTCCAGGTAAGTTGAAATCTAGATGGACCGGACCTTATGTTGTGAAACATGTTTTCCCTCATGGTGCAGTTGAGATATGGGGCGAAACTAGCGGAAGCTTCAAGGTCAACGGTCATAGACTTAAGAAGTACCAGCCGGAAACGCCGGTTGAGGAGGTTGCACCGATATACCTCCTTTGAGACGCATCATGGTCCAGCTAGCGACCTTAAATCAAGCGCTTCTTGGGAGGCAACCCAAGGTATTGCTTTCTTTTCCCGTTTTCTAGTCTAGTTTAGATAGCTTTTGTTTTTGCTTTGCTTTGCTTTGTTTTTGGCGTTCTGGACAGACAACAGGGAATATCTAAGGAGGAGCACGACTGAAAGGACAGAAATTCGAGATTCTGAGAAGACAGAAACATCTCGGTTATTGTCAGAGCACCTCGACCGAGTTGATTCTTGAGCAACCGAGGCGACTAGGGTTTCTGCAGAACTACCTCGGTCCATACCACCTCGGTCCAGTCGAGACCATCTCGACCGAGGTGACAGCAGATCCAGTAACAGTATAAAAGGGGGAAAATTTACTTTTCACATTTTTTTTTACCTACCTCGACCGCGGCGACAGATCCACTTCGCTCCTCTCAATTCTTGCTCGTTTTCGACGTTTTTCTGCTTCCAAACCGAGATTGAAGTGTAGAGGAATCGATTGCAACAACAAATCTGCAAGAAATTCGAGTGAATCGGCCGGAACGAGGTAAAAACGATCGAAACCCTAACTCGCTCGTTTACTTCGATTTGGGCTTTGGTTGCCCTTGAATCTGTTGAGGAAAAGCTTAAGTACCCCATAGGAAACAATTGTAGTGATTTTTGGGGGAAAAGAACTGGATTTTTGAGAGTTGAAATCGCGACTGTCTTTGCCTCGGTCCAGTCGATCTGCACCTCGGTCGAGGTGATTCTTGGAGTTTGTCAGTCGACCGAGGTAGTCTGACAGTGTTGTTTGAAGATGAGTTCAGATCGTCGCTTAGCCCTTAGAGATAGATCCTCTCCTTCCCCTTCTCCTTCCTCATCCCGTCCTTACCGCCCGGTTATCCACGAGAGATGCCGGGTAGACTATGAGCGGATAGCTAGCCGTCCAGTTATCGCACCACGATTTCTGGACGTGTCAGCTTTTGATTGCCTAGGGTTAGATGCTGACCTTAGGAGGATGATTGCTACTGTCGGGCTGGATCAGTTTACTGAGATCCGAGCCCCAGCCTACTTAGAGCCGACACTCGAGTTTGTTAGCTCCTTCTCCTACCTCCCCACAGACCGGTCTGTGAAGTACCGGTTGATGAACCGGAACTTCATAGTTCCTTTAGAGATATGGAGAGAGATTTTTGGCTTTCCTGACCCCACTGCCATAGACTTCCCCTCCCGATCCGTAGCTAGGGAGTTCTGGGGGCAGATTGCCCATATTACTGAGCACGCAGACAGATGGCGCCCTGGAGATTCCAGGGAGAGGGTCATCTTTCATCCGGCATTCAGACTAGCCCACAGGATTTTCAGCGAGACGCTTCTGGCGCGTACTGAGACGCCCTAGAAGGTCCGACAGGGGGGAGCTCTTCAGCCTTTACTGCATGGTTACAGGAGGTTTCCCAGACTTTGGCTTGCTCTTGGCAGAGGATCTGCACAAGATCAAGGCCAAGGCGAAGGGAGACATTTGCTGCGGAGGTCTGATCACCCACATCGCTACCTACCACGGGATGGACCTCAGCGTTTGCACGATGGCGGCGGCTCCGAAGCCGCTGGGATTACAGGAGATGATCACACGGAGGATTCTAGTTCCCCGTGGTTTGACCACTCCATACGTCGCCATGCCTTGGGAGCGGACTGCACCTCGGGGGATCCGCTGGTCTGCGCAGTTCACAGTCTTTGATCCACATTACTGGCAGACAGCTTGGGATACACTGATAGAGGATCACAGAGAGGCAGCAGCTGCCCCTGCTGAGGCTGAGGAGGACGACGACGACGATGAGGATACAGTAGATGAGAGAGGAGGTGGCGTCCCGATGGACACAGGGACAGATACATCTGGGATGAGCGCGCCACCTATTATAGATTTGGATGAAGAGGAGGACACTGAGCCGGCACCAGCTGAGACTTCTCCGGTCAGACCTGCTAGACGCAGGAGGCGGGGAGTGAGGGATAGAGCTGCACACCGACGGATCGATGACCTGACGGATCAGGTTATCGACTCATATGCTGCACTTTCGCTGGATATCCACGAGATGCAGGAGCGGCAGCATCATCAGCACATCATGGCTCAGCTGCAGTTCGAGCGGATCATGGGCCATCCTTACGATCCGACTCAGTATCCTTATGCACACCACCGGATCGAGACTACTGAGGAGCTGCAGGATTTTATTATTATATTTTTATGCAGTTCGGCTTTTATCCGGTGAGTTCTCTTTTGTTTAGACCTTTATTATACCCACTGGGACAGTGTGTCTCAAGTATGGGGTATTTGTTGTTATTTGACTACATGACTACGTGATGTATTTATTCGACTACCTTTTGATGTATTTTATTTATCGGATATTTTCATATTTATGCTTCAGTTGCCCTTATATGATTATCTGATATTACATGCACACCTACAGGTTATTTGATTGAGAAAAACGTCGAAACCGAAAAAAAAAAATGGTTTTAAAAAATTTTGACCTCGACCGGGGAGATTCTGGCGAAACGAGGTGTTTCACCTCGGTTGAACCAAGAACATCTCGACCGAGGTGGCGTAACAGAAAGTTTTTGAAAACGATTCTGTGTTACTTACCTGGATATGATCTCAGTGAAGATTTTGTTTACCTACTGGTTTTTAAATTCTTTGTGTGTTTGAAAGGTTTTATAATATGTTTAAGTTGCTAAATGCTTTGTTTGAAATTATTGGCATGTTTAATACTTTGTTTTTATCCAAATTATGTTGAATTTGAAGGTTGACACCGCAGGTTAAGTTCTCTCACTTTCTTCTTGGAAAGACCAAGGCAATTCATTTTCTTCTTCTTCTTCTTCTTGATCATGCTTAGCCCCTCATATACATTTTGCCTCCCTTTACCTATCCGGGAATTTGGAAGCAAGCGAAGTGGTGAAAGCAAGTTAAAGTTGAAGAGTGGGCTGGAAGTGAAGTGTTAGAAAGTAATTCTAGGTTTGGGGAAGTCAATCTTGATGATGAGTAACTCGGCACCATTCACATAGCCGGGTGTTTGTGTCTTGCCAAAGTCGGATTGAGCGATATTCCTAACGGGTCATGGTATGTGCATCAAGGGTTTGATGCATCTCGAGAAATTGATGATTGCAGATTTCCTAGGCTTCGGTTATTGTGCACCTCTGTCCATGCATCCCAAAAAGTAAAGTAAAAAGAAAAAAAATGTGAGATAAGCGAAGCTTATTGGTGGAAGATGTTGCAAGTTGAAGTGAAAGTGAAGTTCATCCTTTTCCCGGATTCTAGCACCACATTACCTTACATACATCCCTACCCTACACGTTTCTTGACCTTTTCTTTTGGGAAGCCCTTGAGACCTTGAGCTTGTTGATTGACTTAGCGGTTTAAATTGGATTATACATGATTAATTTTGATAATTATGATTTATTATGCATTCTATGATTTTATGCAAAGATGAACAACTTTCTTATATTTATAAAATGTTTTGATCATATTAAGTTTTTAATTCCAGGAAGTATTCTCTTAGAGTGATCTATGATAGTTGCACACCATAAAATGTTTTTGAAAGACTTTTTCATTGATTTTCTTGACTTATAATCCATTCTATCTTGTCTTTTATATGAGGAACTTGCTTGGGGACAAGCAAGGGCTAAGTATGGGGTATTTTGATAGCATGAATTATAGTCTATATTTTGGGATTTGTTTGGACGTTTTATCTTTCATAATCTGCATGTTTGTATGTACATTATGTGAATTTACTACCATTTCATCTACCTTTGCGAGAATCGAGGTCTACACCTAGTTTCGTTGTAATTGCAGGTAATATGGTACGTTTTGCATCGAAAAGGAGCAAAAGGAGTCATGAGTCATTTGGAGCTACATCCAGGGAGCATAGCCATGGATTAAAGATTCACTTTGGACCAGTTTTGAGAGATTTCACATTCAGTTGTGAGTCACCTCGGTTGACCATTGATTCATCTCGAGCGAGGTGATCCAGAGACGCCGACTCGACCGAGGCAAACACCTAGGACGCGGCGAGAATATTTTATTCTTGGAAGAGATCTTTTAAATTTGGAAAGTGATCTTATATTTTTGGGCTTGGCTCCTGGAAGGAAGGAGATATGCAGAATCATATATTTTACCCATTTTTATGGGAAGATATATTTCTAAGATATTTTATCTTTGGAGGGTTATTTTCCTATAAAAAGGGTTGGATTTCCACAATTCCACAACCCCGCTTACCCCGAACGATCTCGCATACAGCACGCTATCACCCTACATACGCAGCAGCAGCAGCCTACTCCAATTTGGGAGTTTTCGAAGAACCTTTTTGAAGGTTGAAGGAAGATTGAAGATCATAGCTTTTATAGCTTTTTGAAGGGTTTTGTAAGATTGTCTTCAATTCCCTCAATTGTTGTCTTGTCTTTTTGGATTATTATCCAAGGAACGCTTTGTTGTGATATTTGATTCATTTATTGAAGTCTTTTTCATTAAATTCTTCTTGGTTCAAATATTCACCTTCTTCCCATATATTTTAATACTTTCATTATGATGATGAGTGGCTAATTTCCTTGTGTGATTCTAGGGTGATTGGCTGACGGTTGTGGGAAAAACAATGATAGAATAATCTTAGATTCCAGTAGGATCCTGAAAGTTCGAGTCTTTAACCTTAACCCTAAGCATCTCGTTCGGTTGATGAACATCTCGGCCGGGGTGGAATTCTTCTGACCGAGGTGACTTATCCGACCTAAAACAGAAAGTTAAGTGTTAGAGTTTGCTAAATCCTATTCTTATTACACCTTCCTGGTTCAATGCAAGCTTAGGATGAGACTTACCCGGTAATTCCTTAGTTTGTATACCTAAGATCATAAGTGTAGGTAATAAAGGTTTATCCTTTATTGGGGTTTGAGTGTGCTTCTATCCCATCTTTGTGAGTTAGCCTGAGACTTACCCGGTAAAGGTTGATTCTATTCCCTTAGATGGTGTGTTAGTTTGAGGTTATAGTTCTTTATCTTGATTCCTTGAGACTTACCCGGTAATAGGAGTTACGGTTTAGGATTAGTGTGTAGTGAGACTTACCCGGTGATCTACTCCACTTTAGTAACACCTTCCCCATGCAAAAATCTCAACTTTGTCCACTTATCTATAGATCTTGAGTTGGAACCACAACTAGATGCTTTAATCCCTGGAATTGCATGTTTGCTTTATTGACTTCTTATTCATCTTTGATTGTGTTAATTGCTCTTGTGGTTAGTATTGACATTAGCATACCGTATTGACTCTGTTTCACCGAGTCCCTGTGATCGACCCCTGGAATTTTCTTGCTTTTACTACGATTGACCCGTACACTGCGGGTTCGCATCCTTGTTTTAAGCTTAAGTCTAGGGTTATAAATTTAAAGCTTGCACACACCGTTTGGAGCGAACACCACGTTATTTACGTGATGGGCCGGGACGGTTATTTCTTTCCCGTCTTATAAAAAGGTCAGAAAAGAGAGTTTTGAGCATCCGCGCTTACGGCAACTTAATCTCGCAACATTTGCGATTGATCCGGCGGGGACGCTGATAGCCGCTCACTTTGCTTGGAGCTTTCTTGCCTAGGGTGAATTGAAGATCGCCGAAGGTTTTATCTTCTTTCTAAAGTTTTGATATTGGAGACGGATGTACAACCTGTTCTTCATACTTACCTTAGATCATTGTGAGGTTTTGTGTTCTATATTTTGAATCCATTGATTATCGCTTCTTATGTTCGGATTTGAGAATTGGCTTTGAGGTTTTATTAAGTATTCGATAGTTTTCATCTTTTATTCCCTTTGATTTGAATATTGATATTTTTGACAATGGTTGTTGGCTAAAACCCTTTAGCAATTCTAAGGTGAAGGGTTGATAGTTGTGGCTTAGATGATGATAGATCGATCGTAAATTGATTGGACCCTGAGAGTTAGAGAGATCTCGTCGACGAACCCAAATCACGGGTTGTTCTTGGAGTTCCACGGCCGTATTGTAATAACTCTACTACATTTGCTTGCTTCTATCCATAACACTTTGCATGTTTCATTTTCATAGTCACACGTTTCATTATTGCATTGCATGAAAAAGTTAGAAAAACCTATAAAAATTTGCAAAATTTTGAAAAATTTGAAAGAGGTTTTGTGCTTCTAAGACTAGAGATGACTTCTATGATAGTTCTTACTTGTGGAATGAATTTTTGATGACGATTCTATGCTTAAACGGAATAATGAATTGAAAGGAAATTGAATGTGTTGTTTATCCTTTATTGCAAGTTTCATAATGTGAAAGTTCTATCTAAATCATATTGAGAAATTGAGGTTGAAATCACATGATGAGTTCTTATACTTCTTATTGAAATGATTAAGGCAATTCGATTTTCTTTCTTCTTTCTTTGAGCACTTAGCCCCACAATGAAAGCAATTGCCTCCCTTACCTATCCGGGAATTTAGAGGAGTTGATATTTGGCATGTTTGATGTGGGAGGGCCATGAAAGCAAATTTTTGCATTCAAAGAATAGAATCAATAGGTTTGGGGAAGTCAATCATGACGATGAGTAACTCGGCACCATTCACATAGCCGGGTGTTTGTGTCTTGCCAAAGTCGGATTGAGCGATATTCCTAACGAATTATGGTATGTGCATCAAGGGTTTGAGGCATCTCGAAATTGAGAAACGCCGATCTCCTAGGCTTCGGTTTTTGTGCACCTCTATCCATCTTTCAAAAAGTAAAGTCGAAAAATAATGTGAAAAAGAAGAGAGCAAAGCTCAAAGTTGATGGTGTTGCAATTCAAAGAAAAAGAGTTGGGTTATTCATTTTCCCGGATTCATGCACCACATCCCTTATAAGTTCCCCTCCCTTCCGCATTTCTAGACCTTACTTGAAAGTCCTTCAGATCAAAAGAATGTTATTTGACTTGGTGATCTAAATTGAAGTTTCTTATGCTTGATTTTGACAATACTTGAAGGTTATGATGTTTGTCTTAAAGTTTAAGCGATTCATGATGTTTCTTTACTTTACATTCTTTGGTTTATGTATAAAAGCGTTTCAAAGATGAATGAAGCAAGGTTTGAGGATGATCTATTGATTAAGAGCACATATACCAAAAAGATGTTTTTGTTTTGAGATTGCATGCATATTTCATTCTAACTTGTATTTTAGTGCTTTCAAAGACCTTGCTTGGGGACAAGCAAGTGACAAGTATGGGGTATTTTGTTAGCATGAAATATTGCGGTATTCTAGGAACTCATTTTGGTTGTTTTCTCTCATTATTGTGTACATGGATGAAGTTTAGAAGCAACTGTTAGCTTGTTACTCTATTATTGTCGATATGGATGTCTACACTAGCTTTGTGTTGATTGTAGGCGAAAAGGAACTAAATAGGAGCTATTAAGAGAGAAAAGAGAGGATTCGATCATATCCGAGGGTTAGGAACACATCAAGGAAGCTAAGGAAGGAACTAGGATGATGAATGTCATGACACAAAGGAAACTACAAGTATTCTACACTTCCACGCCCTAAACTACGGTCGTAGAAGAGTCCACGCTCTAAACCACGGCCGTGGATCTTGGCATCATGAGCGTGGAGCATTCCAGTAAGTTACACGGCCTAAAGTACGGTCGTGGAAGTCACAAGAGACCGTAATCCACTTCCACGCTCTAAACCACGGTCGTGGGAACCATTGAGACCGTGATTTAGGCGATCTTTTGACGAGACTTTATTTGCCACGTTATTTACGTGATGGGCCGGGACGGTTATTTCTTTCCCGTCTTATAAAAAGGTCAGAAAAGAGAGTTTTGAGCATCCGCGCTTACGGCAACTTAATCTCGCAACATTTGCGATTGATCCGGCGGGGACGCTGACAGCCGCTCACTTTGCTTGGAGCTTTCTTGCCTAGGGTGAATTGAAGATCGCCGAAGGTTTTAGCCACTTTCTTAAGTTTTGATATTGGAGACGGATTGACAACTTGTTCTTCATACTTACCTTAGATTATTGTGAGGTTTTGTGTTCTATATTTTGAATCCATTGATTATCACTTCTTGTGTTCGGATTTGAGAATTGGTTTTGAGGTTTTATTAAGTATTCGAGGGTTTTCATCTTTTATTCCCTTTGATTTGAATATTGATATCATGACAATGGTTGTTAGCTAAAACCCTTTAGCAATTCTAAGGTGAAGGGTTGATAGTTGTGGCTTAGATGATGATAGATCGATCGTAAATTGTTTGGACCCCGAGAGTTAGAGAGATCTCGTCGACGAACCCATATCACGGGTTGTTCTTGGAGTTCCACGGCCGTGTTGTAATAACTCTACTACATTTGCTTGCTTCTATCCATAACACTTTGCATGTTTCATTTTCATAGTCACACGTTTCATTATTGCATTGCATGAAAAAGTTTGAAAAACCTATAAACATTTGCAAAATTTTGAAAAATTTGAAAGAGTTTTTGTGCTTCTAAGACTAGAGATGACTTCTATGATAGTTCTTACTTGTGGAATGAATTTTTGATGACGATTCTATGCTTAAAGGGAATAATGAATTGAAAGGAAATTGAATGTGTTGTTTATCCTGTATTGCAAGTTTCATAATGTGAAAGTTCTATCTAAATCATATTAAGAAGTTGAGGTTGAAATCACATGATGAGTTCTTATACTTCTTATTGAAATGATTAAGGCAATTCGATTTTCTTTCTTCTTTCTTTGATCACTTAGCCCCACAATGAAAGCAATTGCCTCCCTTACCTATCCGGGAATTTGGAGGAGTTGATATTTGGCATGTTTGATGTGGGAGGGCCATGAAAGCAAATTTTTGCATTCAAAGAATATTATCAATAGGTTTGGGGAATTCAATCATGACGATGAGTAACTCAGCACCATTCACATAGCCGGGTGTTTGTGTCTTGCCAAATTCGGATTGAGCGATATTCCTAACGAATTATGGTATGTGCATCAAGGGTTTGAGGCATCTCGAAATTGAGAAACGCCAATCTCCTAGGCTTCGATTTTAGTGCACCTCTATCCATCTTTCAAAAAGTAAAGTCGAAAAATAATGTGAAAAAGAAGAGAGCAAAGCTCAAAGTTGATGGTGTTACAATTCAAAGAAAAAGAGTTGGGTTATACATTTTCCCGGATTCATGCACCACATCCCTTATAAGGTCCCCTCCCTTCCACATTCTAGACCTTACTTGAAAGTCCTTAATATCAAAAGAATGTTATTTGACTTGGTGATCTAAGTTGAAGTTTCTTATGCTTGATTATGGCAATACTTGAAGGTTATGATGTTTGTCTTAAAGTTTAAGTGATTCATGATGTTTCTTTAATTTACATTCTTTGGTTTATGTATAAAAGCGTTTCAAAGATGAATGAAGCAAGGTTTGAGGATGATCTATTGATTAAGAGCACATTTACCAAAAAGATGTTTTTATTTTGAGATTGCATGCATATTTCATTCTAACTTGTGATTTAGTGCTTTCAAAGACCTTGCTTGGGGACAAGCAAGTGACATGTATGGGATATTTTGTTAGCATGAAATATTGCGATATTCTAGGCACTCATTTTGGTTGTTTTCTCTCATTATTGTGTACATGGATGAAGTTTAGAAGCAATTGTTAGCTTGTTCCTCTATTATTGTCGATATGGATGTCTACACTAGCTTTGTGTTGATTGTAGGCGAAAAGGAACTAAATAGGAGCTATTAAGAGAGAAAAGAGAGGATTCGATCATATCCGAGGGTTAGGAACACATCAAGGAAGCTAAGGAAGGAACTAGGATGATGAATGTCATGACACAAAGGAAACTACAAGTATTCTACACTTCCACGCCCTAAACTACGGTCGTAGAAGAGTCCACGCTCTAAACCACGGCCGTGGATCTTGGCATCATGAGCGTGGAGCATTCCAGTAAGTTACACGGCCTAAAGTACGGTCGTGGAAGTCACAAGAGACCGTAATCCACTTCCACGCTCTAAACCACGGTCGTGGGAACCATTGAGACCGTGATTTAGGCGATCTTTTGACGAGACTTTATTTGCCACGTTATTTACGTGATGGGCCGGGACGGTTATTTCTTTCCCGTCGTATAAAAAGGTCAGAAAAGAGAGTTTTGAGCATCCGCGCTTACGGCAACTTAATCTCGCAACATTTGCGATTGATCCGGCGGGGACGCTGACAGCCGCTCACTTTGCTTGGAGCTTTCTTGCCTAGGGTGAATTGAAGATCGCCGAAGGTTTTATCCTCTTTCTAAAGTTTTGATGTTGGAGACGGATTGACAACCTGTTCTTCATACTTACCTTAATCATTGTGAGGTTTTTTGTTCTATATTTTGAATCCATTGATTATCGCTTCTTGTGTTCGGATTTGAGAATTGGTTTTGAGGTTTTATTAAGTATTCGAGGGTTTTCATCTTTTATTCCCTTTGATTTGAATATTGATATCATGACAATGATTGTTGGCTAAAACCCTTTAGCAATTCTATGGTGAAGGGTTGATAGTTGTGGCTTAGATGATGATAGATCGATCGTAAATTGATTGGACCCTGAGAGTTAGAGAGATCTCGTCGACGAACCCAAATCACGGGTTGTTCTTGGAGTTCCACGGCTGTGTTGTAATAACTCTACTACATTTGCTTGCTTCTATCCATAACACTTTGAATGTTTCATTTTCATAGTCACACGTTTCATTATTGCATTGCATGAAAAAGTTTGAAAAACCTATAAAAATTTGCAAAATTTTGAAAAATTTGAAATAGTTTTTGTGCTTCTAAGACTAGAGATGACTTCTATGATAGTTCTTACTTGTGGAATGAATTTTTGATGACGATTCTATGCTTAAAGGGAATAATGAATTGAAAGGAAATTGAATGTGTTGTTTATCCTTTATTGCAAGTTTCATAATGTGAAAGTTCTATCTAAATCATATTGAGAAATTGAGGTTGAAATCACATGATGAGTTCTTATACTTCTTATTAAAATGATTAAGGCAATTCGATTTTCTTTCTTCTTTCTTTGATCACTTAGCCCCACAATGAAAGCAATTGCCTCCCTTACCTATCCGGGAATTTGGAGGAGTTGATATTTGGCATGTTTCATGTGGGAGGACTATGAAAGCAAATTTTTGCATTCAAAGAATAGAATCAATAGGTTTGGGGAAGTCAATCATGACGATGAGTAACTCGGCACCATTCACATAGCCGGGTGTTTGTGTCTTGCCAAAGTCGGATTGAGCGATATTCCTAACGAATTATGGTATGTGCATCAAGGGTTTGAGGCATCTGGAAATTGAGAAACGCCGATCTCCTAGACTTCGGTTTTTGTGCACCTCTATCCATCTTTCAAAAAGTAAAGTCGAAAAATAATGTAAAAAAGAAGAGAGCAAAGCTCAAAGTTGATGGTGTTGCAATTCAAAGAAAAAGAGTTGGATTATTCATTTTCCCGGATTCATGCACCACATCCCTTATAAGTTCCCCTCCCTTCCGCATTTCTAGACCTTACTTGAAAGTCCTTAAGATCAAAAGAATGTTATTTGACTTGGTGATCTAAATTGAAGTTTCTTATGCTTGATTTTGACAATACTTGAAGGTTATGATGTTTGTCTTAAAGTTTAAGCGATTCATGATGTTTCTTTACTTTACATTCTTTGGTTTATGTATAAAAGCGTTTCAAAGATGAATGAAGCAAGGTTTGAGGATGATCTATTGATTAAGAGCACATTTACCAAAAAGATGTTTTTGTTTTGAGATTGCATGCATATTTCATTCTAACTTGTATTTTAGTGCTTTCAAAGACCTTGCTTGGGGACAAGCAAGTGATAAGTATGGGGTATTTTGTTAGCATGAAATATTGCGATATTCTAGGCACTCATTTTGGTTGTTTTCTCTCATTATTGTGTAGATGGATGAAGTTTAGAAGCAATTGTTAGCTTGTTACTCTATTATTGTCGATATGGATGTCTAGAGTAGCTTTGTGTTGATCGTAGGCGAAAAGGAGCTAAATAGGAGCTATTAAGAGAGAAAAGAGAGGATTCGATCATATCCGAGGGTTAGGAACACATCAAGGAAGCTAAGGAAGGAACTAGGATGATGAATGTCATGACACAAAGGAAACTACAAGTATTCTACGCTTCCACGCCCTAAACTACGGTCGTAGAAGAGTCCACGCTCTAAACCAAAGCCGTGGATCTTGGCATCATGAGCGTGGAGCATTCTAGTAAGTTACACGGCCTAAAGTACGGTCGTGGAAGTCACAAGAGACCGTAATCCACTTCCACGCTCTAAACCACGGTCGTGGAAACCATTGAGACCGTGATTTAGGCAATCTTTTGACGACACTTTATTTGCCACGTTATTTACGTGATGGGTCGGGACGGTTATTTCTTTCCCGTCGTATAAAAAGGTCAGAAAAGAGAGTTTTGAGCATCCGCGCTTACGGCAACTTAATCTCGCAACATTTGCGATTGATCCGGCGGGGACGCTGACAGCCGCTCACTTTGCTTGGAGCTTTCTTGCCTAGGGTGAATTGAATATCGCCGAAGGTTTTATCCTCTTTCTAAAGTTTTGATGTTGGAGACGGATTGACAACCTGTTCTTCATACTTACCTTAATCATTGTGAGGTTTTTTGTTCTATATTTTGAATCCATTGATTATCGCTTCTTGTGTTCGGATTTGAGAATTGGTTTTGAGGTTTTATTAAGTATTCGAGGGTTTTCATCTTTTATTCCCTTTGATTTGAATATTGATATCATGACAATGGTTGTTGGCTAAAACCCTTTAGCAATTCTAAGGTGAAGGGTTGATAGTTGTGGCTTAGATGATGATAGATCGATCGCAAATTGATTGGACCCTGAGAGTTAGAGAGATCTCGTCGACGAACCCAAATCACGGGTTGTTCTTGGAGTTCCACGGCTGTGTTGTAATAACTCTACTACATTTGCTTGCTTCTATCCATAACACTTTGCATGTTTCATTTTCATAGTCACACGTTTCATTATTGCATTGCATGAAAAAGTTTGAAAAACCTATAAAAATTTGCAAAATTTTGAAAAATTTGAAAGAGTTTTTGTGCTTCTAAGACTAGAGATGACTTCTATGATAGTTCTTACTTGTGGAATGAATTTTTGATGACGATTCTATGCTTAAAGGGAATAATGAATTGAAAGGAAATTGAATGTGTTGGTTATCCTTTATTGCAAGTTTCATAATGTGAAAGTTCTATCTAAATCATATTGAGAAATTGAGGTTGAAATCACATGATGAGTTCTTATACTTCTTATTGAAATGATTAAGGCAATTCGATTTTCTTTCTTCTTTCTTTGATCACTTAGCCCCACAATGAAAGCAATTGCCTCCCTTACCTATCCGGGAATTTGGAGGAGTTGATATTTGGCATGTTTCATGTGGGAGGACTATGAAAGCAAATTTTTGCATTCAAAGAATAGAATCAATAGGTTTGGGGAAGTCAATCATGACGATGAGTAACTCGGCACCATTCACATAGCCGGGTGTTTGTGTCTTGCCAAAGTCGGATTGAGCGATATTCCTAACGAATTATGGTATGTGCATCAAGGGTTTGAGGCATCTGGAAATTGAGAAACGCCGATCTCCTAGGCTTCGGTTTTTGTGCACCTCTATCCATCTTTCAAAAAGTAAAGTCGAAAAATAATGTAAAAAAGAAGAGAGCAAAGCTCAAAGTTGATGGTGTTGCAATTCAAAGAAAAAGAGTTGGATTATTCATTTTCCCGGATTCATGCACCACATCCCTTATAAGTTCCCCTCCCTTCCGCATTTCTAGACCTTACTTGAAAGTCCTTAAGATCAAAAGAATGTTATTTGACTTGGTGATCTAAATTGAAGTTTCTTATGCTTGATTTTGACAATACTTGAAGGTTATGATGTTTGTCTTAAAGTTTAAGCGATTCATGATGTTTCTTTACTTTACATTCTTTGGTTTATGTATAAAAGCGTTTCAAGATGAATGAAGCAAGGTTTGAGGATGATCTATTGATTAAGAGCACATTTACCAAAAAGATGTTTTTGTTTTGAGATTGCATGCATATTTCATTCTAACTTGTATTTTAGTGCTTTCAAAGACCTTGCTTGGGGACAAGCAAGTGATAAGTATGGGGTATTTTGTTAGCATGAAATATTGCGATATTCTAGGCACTCATTTTGGTTGTTTTCTCTCATTATTGTGTAGATGGATGAAGTTTAGAAGCAATTGTTAGCTTGTTACTCTATTATTGTCGATATGGATGTCTAGACTAGCTTTGTGTTGATTGTAGGCGAAAAGGAGCTAAATAGGAGCTATTAAGAGAGAAAAGAGAGGATTCGATCATATCCGAGGGTTATGAACACATCAAGGAAGCTAAGGAAGGAACTAGGATGATGAATGTCATGACACAAAGGAAACTACAAGTATTCTACACTTCCACGCCCTAAACTACGGTCGTAGAAGAGTCCACGCTCTAAACCACGGCCGTGGATCTTGGCATCATGAGCGTGGAGCATTCCAGTAAGTTACACGGCCTAAAGTACGGTCGTGGAAGTCACAAGAGACCGTAATCCACTTCCACGCTCTAAACCACGGTCGTGGGAACCATTGAGACCGTGATTTAGGCGATCTTTTGACGAGACTTTATTTGCCACGTTATTTACGTGATGGGCCGGGACGGTTATTTCTTTCCCGTCGTATAAAAAGGTCAGAAAAGAGAGTTTTGAGCATCCGCGCTTACGGCAACTTAATCTCGCAACATTTGCGATTGATCCGGCGGGGACGCTGACAGCCGCTCACTTTGCTTGGAGCTTTCTTGCCTAGGGTGAATTGAAGATCGCCGAAGGTTTTATCCTCTTTCTAAAGTTTTGATGTTGGAGACGGATTGACAACCTGTTCTTCATACTTACCTTAATCATTGTGAGGTTTTTTGTTCTATATTTTGAATCCATTGATTATCGCTTCTTGTGTTCGGATTTGAGAATTGGTTTTGAGGTTTTATTAAGTATTCGAGGGTTTTCATCTTTTATTCCCTTTGATTTGAATATTGATATCATGACAATGATTGTTGGCTAAAACCCTTTAGCAATTCTATGGTGAAGGGTTGATAGTTGTGGCTTAGATGATGATAGATCGATCGTAAATTGATTGGACCCTGAGAGTTAGAGAGATCTCGTCGACGAACCCAAATCACGGGTTGTTCTTGGAGTTCCACGGCTGTGTTGTAATAACTCTACTACATTTGCTTGCTTCTATCCATAACACTTTGCATGTTTCATTTTCATAGTCACACGTTTCATTATTGCATTGCATGAAAAAGTTTGAAAAACCTATAAAAATTTGCAAAATTTTGAAAAATTTGAAAGAGTTTTTGTGCTTCTAAGACTAGAGATGACTTCTATGATAGTTCTTACTTGTGGAATGAATTTTTGATGACGATTCTATGCTTAAAGGGAATAATGAATTGAAAGGAAATTGAATGTGTTGTTTATCCTTTATTGCAAGTTTCATAATGTGAAAGTTCTATCTAAATCATATTGAGAAATTGAGGTTGAAATCACATGATGAGATCTTATACTTCTTATTGAAATGATTAAGGCAATTCGATTTTCTTTCTTCTTTCTTTGATCACTTAGCCCCACAATGAAAGCAATTGCCTCCCTTACCTATCCGGGAATTTGGAGGAGTTGATATTTGGCATGTTTCATGTGGGAGGACTATGAAAGCAAATTTTTGCATTCAAAGAATAGAATCAATAGGTTTGGGGAAGTCAATCATGACGATGAGTAACTCGGCACCATTCACATAGCCGGGTGTTTGTGTCTTGCCAAAGTCGGATTGAGCGATATTCCTAACGAATTATGGTATGTGCATCAAGGGTTTGAGGCATCTGGAAATTGAGAAACGCCGATCTCCTAGACTTCGGTTTTTGTGCACCTCTATCCATCTTTCAAAAAGTAAAGTCGAAAAATAATGTAAAAAAGAAGAGAGCAAAGCTCAAAGTTGATGGTGTTGCAATTCAAAGAAAAAGAGTTGGATTATTCATTTTCCCGGATTCATGCACCACATCCCTTATAAGTTCCCCTCCCTTCCGCATTTCTAGACCTTACTTGAAAGTCCTTAAGATCAAAAGAATGTTATTTGACTTGGTGATCTAAATTGAAGTTTCTTATGCTTGATTTTGACAATACTTGAAGGTTATGATGTTTGTCTTAAAGTTTAAGCGATTCATGATGTTTCTTTACTTTACATTCTTTGGTTTATGTATAAAAGCGTTTCAAAGATGAATGAAGCAAGGTTTGAGGATGATCTATTGATTAAGAGCACATTTACCAAAAAGATGTTTTTGTTTTGAGATTGCATGCATATTTCATTCTAACTTGTATTTTAGTGCTTTCAAAGACCTTGCTTGGGGACAAGCAAGTGATAAGTATGGGGTATTTTGTTAGCATGAAATATTGCGATATTCTAGGCACTCATTTTGGTTGTTTTCTCTCATTATTGTGTAGATGGATGAAGTTTAGAAGCAATTGTTAGCTTGTTACTCTATTATTGTCGATATGGATGTCTAGAGTAGCTTTGTGTTGATCGTAGGCGAAAAGGAGCTAAATAGGAGCTATTAAGAGAGAAAAGAGAGGATTCGATCATATCCGAGGGTTAGGAACACATCAAGGAAGCTAAGGAAGGAACTAGGATGATGAATGTCATGACACAAAGGAAACTACAAGTATTCTACGCTTCCACGCCCTAAACTACGGTCGTAGAAGAGTCCACGCTCTAAACCAAAGCCGTGGATCTTGGCATCATGAGCGTGGAGCATTCTAGTAAGTTACACGGCCTAAAGTACGGTCGTGGAAGTCACAAGAGACCGTAATCCACTTCCACGCTCTAAACCACGGTCGTGGAAACCATTGAGACCGTGATTTAGGCAATCTTTTGACGACACTTTATTTGCCACGTTATTTACGTGATGGGTCGGGACGGTTATTTCTTTCCCGTCGTATAAAAAGGTCAGAAAAGAGAGTTTTGAGCATCCGCGCTTACGGCAACTTAATCTCGCAACATTTGCGATTGATCCGGCGGGGACGCTGACAGCCGCTCACTTTGCTTGGAGCTTTCTTGCCTAGGGTGAATTGAATATCGCCGAAGGTTTTATCCTCTTTCTAAAGTTTTGATGTTGGAGACGGATTGACAACCTGTTCTTCACACTTACCTTAGATCATTGTGAGGTTTTTGTTCTATATTCTGAATTCATTGATTATCGCTTCTTGTGTTTGGATTTGATAATTGGTTTTGAGGTTTTATTAAGCATTCGAGGGTTTTCATTTTTTATTCCCTTTGATTTGAATATTGATATCATGACAATGGTTGTTGGCTAAAACCCTTTAGCAATTCTAAGGTGAAGGGTTGATAGTTGTGGCTTAGATGATGATAGATCGATCGTAAATTGATTGGACCCTGAGAGTTAGAGAGATCTCGTCGACGAACCCAAATCACGGGTTGTTCTTGGAGTTCCACGGCTGTGTTGTAATAACTCTACTACATTTGCTTGCTTCTATCCATAACACTTTGCATGTTTCATTTTCATAGTCACACGTTTCATTATTGCATTGCATGAAAAAGTTAGAAAAACCTATAAAAATTTGCAAAATTTTGAAAAATTTGAAAGAGGTTTTGTGCTTCTAAGACTAGAGATGACTTCTATGATAGTTCTTACTTGTGGAATGAATTTTTGATGACGATTCTATGCTTAAAGGGAATAATGAATTGAAAGGAAATTGAATGTGTTGGTTATCCTTTATTGCAAGTTTCATAATGTGAAAGTTCTATCTAAATCATATTGAGAAATTGAGGTTGAAATCACATGATGAGTTCTTATACTTCTTATTGAAATGATTAAGGAAATTCAATTTTCTTTCTTCTTTCTTTGATCACTTAGCACCACAATGAAAGCAATTGCCTCCCTTACCTATCCGGGAATTGAGAAACGCCGATCTCCTAGGCTTCGGTTTTTGTGTCTTGCCAAAGTTGGATTGAGCGATATTCCTAACGAATTATGGTATGTTCATCAAGGTTTTGAGGCATCTCGAAATTGAGAAACGCCGATCTCCTAGGCTTCGGTTTTTGTGCACCTCTATCCATCTTTCAAAAAGTAAAGTCGAAAAATAATGTAAAAAAGAAGAGAGCAAAGCTCAAAGTTGATGGTGTTGCAATTCAAAGAAAAAGAGTTGGGTTATTCATTTTCCTGGATTCATGCACCACATCCCTTATAAGTTCCCCTTCCTTCCGCATTTCTAGACCTTACTTGAAAGTCCTTAAGATCAAAAGAATGTTATTTGACTTGGTGATCTAAATTGAAGTTTCTTATGCTTGATTTTGACAATACTTGAAGGTTATGATGTTTGTCTTAAAGTTTAAGCGATTCATGATGTTTCTTTACTTTACATTCTTTGGTTTATGTATAAAAGCGTTTCAAGATGAATGAAGCAAGGTTTGAGGATGATCTATTGATTAAGAGCACATTTACCAAAAAGATGTTTTTGTTTTGAGATTGCATGCATATTTCATTCTAACTTGTATTTTAGTGCTTTCAAAGACCTTGCTTGGGGACAAGCAAGTGATAAGTATGGGGTATTTTGTTAGCATGAAATATTGCGATATTCTAGGCACTCATTTTGGTTGTTTTCTCTCATTATTGTGTAGATGGATGAAGTTTAGAAGCAATTGTTAGCTTGTTACTCTATTATTGTCGATATGGATGTCTAGACTAGCTTTGTGTTGATTGTAGGCGAAAAGGAGCTAAATAGGAGCTATTAAGAGAGAAAAGAGAGGATTCGATCATATCCGAGGGTTATGAACACATCAAGGAAGCTAAGGAAGGAACTAGGATGATGAATGTCATGACACAAAGGAAACTACAAGTATTCTACACTTCCACGCCCTAAACTACGGTCGTAGAAGAGTCCACGCTCTAAACCACGGCCGTGGATCTTGGCATCATGAGCGTGGAGCATTCCAGTAAGTTACACGGCCTAAAGTACGGTCGTGGAAGTCACAAGAGACCGTAATCCACTTCCACGCTCTAAACCACGGTCGTGGGAACCATTGAGACCGTGATTTAGGCGATCTTTTGACGAGACTTTATTTGCCACGTTATTTACGTGATGGGCCGGGACGGTTATTTCTTTCCCGTCGTATAAAAAGGTCAGAAAAGAGAGTTTTGAGCATCCGCGCTTACGGCAACTTAATCTCGCAACATTTGCGATTGATCCGGCGGGGACGCTGACAGCCGCTCACTTTGCTTGGAGCTTTCTTGCCTAGGGTGAATTGAAGATCGCCGAAGGTTTTATCCTCTTTCTAAAGTTTTGATGTTGGAGACGGATTGACAACCTGTTCTTCATACTTACCTTAATCATTGTGAGGTTTTTTGTTCTATATTTTGAATCCATTGATTATCGCTTCTTGTGTTCGGATTTGAGAATTGGTTTTGAGGTTTTATTAAGTATTCGAGGGTTTTCATCTTTTATTCCCTTTGATTTGAATATTGATATCATGACAATGGTTGTTGGCTAAAACCCTTTAGCAATTCTAAGGTGAAGGGTTGATAGTTGTGGCTTAGATGATGATAGATCGATCGTAAATTGATTGGACCCTGAGAGTTAGAGAGATCTCGTCGACGAACCCAAATCACGGGTTGTTCTTGGAGTTCCACGGCTGTGTTGTAATAACTCTACTACATTTGCTTGCTTCTATCCATAACACTTTGCATGTTTCATTTTCATAGTCACACGTTTCATTATTGCATTGCATGAAAAAGTTTGAAAAACCTATAAAAATTTGCAAAATTTTGAAAAATTTGAAAGAGTTTTTGTGCTTCTAAGACTAGAGATGACTTCTATGATAGTTCTTACTTGTGGAATGAATTTTTGATGACGATTCTATGCTTAAAGGGAATAATGAATTGAAAGGAAATTGAATGTGTTGTTTATCCTTTATTGCAAGTTTCATAATGTGAAAGTTCTATCTAAATCATATTGAGAAATTGAGGTTGAAATCACATGATGAGATCTTATACTTCTTATTGAAATGATTAAGGCAATTCGATTTTCTTTCTTCTTTCTTTGATCACTTAGCCCCACAATGAAAGCAATTGCCTCCCTTACCTATCCGGGAATTTGGAGGAGTTGATATTTGGCATGTTTCATGTGGGAGGACTATGAAAGCAAATTTTTGCATTCAAAGAATAGAATCAATAGGTTTGGGGAAGTCAATCATGACGATGAGTAACTCGGCACCATTCACATAGTCGGGTGTTTGTGTCTTGCCAAAGTCGGATTGAGCGATATTCCTAACGAATTATGGTATGTGCATCAAGGGTTTGAGGCATCTGGAAATTGAGAAACGCCGATCTCCTAGGCTTCGGTTTTTGTGCACCTCTATCCATCTTTCAAAAAGTAAAGTCGAAAAATAATGTAAAAAAGAAGAGAGCAAAGCTCAAAGTTGATGGTGTTGCAATTCAAAGAAAAAGAGTTGGATTATTCATTTTCCCGGATTCATGCACCACATCCCTTATAAGTTCCCCTCCCTTCCGCATTTCTAGACCTTACTTGAAAGTCCTTAAGATCAAAAGAATGTTATTTGACTTGGTGATCTAAATTGAAGTTTCTTATGCTTGATTTTGACAATACTTGAAGGTTATGATGTTTGTCTTAAAGTTTAAGCGATTCATGATGTTTCTTTACTTTACATTCTTTGGTTTATGTATAAAAGCGTTTCAAAGATGAATGAAGCAAGGTTTGAGGATGATCTATTGATTAAGAGCACATTTACCAAAAAGATGTTTTTGTTTTGAGATTGCATGCATATTTCATTCTAACTTGTATTTTAGTGCTTTCAAAGACCTTGCTTGGGGACAAGCAAGTGATAAGTATGGGGTATTTTGTTAGCATGAAATATTGCGATATTCTAGGCACTCATTTTGGTTGTTTTCTCTCATTATTGTGTACATGGATGAAGTTTAGAAGCAATTGTTAGCTTGTTACTCTATTATTGTCGATATGGATGTCTAGAGTAGCTTTGTGTTGATCGTAGGCGAAAAGGAGCTAAATAGGAGCTATTAAGAGAGAAAAGAGAGGATTCGATCATATCCGAGGGTTAGGAACACATCAAGGAAGCTAAGGAAGGAACTAGGATGATGAATGTCATGACACAAAGGAAACTACAAGTATTCTACGCTTCCACGCCCTAAACTACGGTCGTAGAAGAGTCCACGCTCTAAACCAAAGCCGTGGATCTTGGCATCATGAGCGTGGAGCATTCTAGTAAGTTACACGGCCTAAAGTACGGTCGTGGAAGTCACAAGAGACCGTAATCCACTTCCACGCTCTAAACCACGGTCGTGGAAACCATTGAGACCGTGATTTAGGCAATCTTTTGACGACACTTTATTTGCCACGTTATTTACGTGATGGGTCGGGACGGTTATTTCTTTCCCGTCGTATAAAAAGGTCAGAAAAGAGAGTTTTGAGCATCCGCGCTTACGGCAACTTAATCTCGCAACATTTGCGATTGATCCGGCGGGGACGCTGACAGCCGCTCACTTTGCTTGGAGCTTTCTTGCCTAGGGTGAATTGAATATCGCCGAAGGTTTTATCCTCTTTCTAAAGTTTTGATGTTGGAGACGGATTGACAACCTGTTCTTCACACTTACCTTAGATCATTGTGAGGTTTTTGTTCTATATTCTGAATTCATTGATTATCGCTTCTTGTGTTTGGATTTGATAATTGGTTTTGAGGTTTTATTAAGCATTCGAGGGTTTTCATTTTTTATTCCCTTTGATTTGAATATTGATATCATGACAATGGTTGTTGGCTAAAACCCTTTAGCAATTCTAAGGTGAAGGGTTGATAGTTGTGGCTTAGATGATGATAGATCGATCGTAAATTGATTGGACCCTGAGAGTTAGAGAGATCTCGTCGACGAACCCAAATCACGGGTTGTTCTTGGAGTTCCACGGCCGTGGTTCTCAAGATATGGCCGTGAATTACCCTAGTTTACGAACTTTGCTTTTACTTTGATCAAAGGTAAAGATTAGCTTTAATCTAGTCTTGGTTTACCCTTTTCTAGGTAGTAGTGAGACTCATCATCCTCTATTTCAATTTTGAGAGTCACAACCTTAATCGTTTTAGTTCGTCTTGATCTTTGGATTACAAGTTTGGGTATTTGAGTTTAATTCTTGTCTTTAGATCCTTTCTACACTGAAGCCTCAACAACCTTTATAGAGAGTATCTTTAGATAAGTCATATAATGTCTTGGAACTTCACCGTACATTGCTTTACTTTAGCATACCTTTGCAACTCCTAACTCTGTCCTTAATTTTTAGTATATCTGGAATCGATTGCCACAATTAGATATCTGGATCTTTAGGGTTGTTGTTTTCCCAATATTTTCAAAGCTTTACCTTTTATTTGCTCGATAACTTGAGACTGGGTTTTGTTTCACCAAATCCCTGTGATCGACACTCTGGAATACTTGTTGATCTACGCTGATCAGTACAATGCGGGTTCGCTTGCTTTTATTCTAGTTTTATAAATTTAAGACTTGATTGCACGCACGTTTTAGGGCGAACAGTAACTCGGCACCATTCACATAGCCGGGTGTTTGTGTCTTGTCAAAGTCGGATTCAGCGATATTCCTAACGGATTATGGTATGTGCATCAAGGGTTTGAGGCATCTCGAATTTGAGAAACGCCAATCTCCTAGGCTTCGGTTTTTGTGCACCGCTGTCCATATTTCCAAAAGTAAAGTCGAAAAATTTTGTGCAAAAAGTAAAGAGCAAAGCTCTAAGTTGGTGGCTATTTCAATTGGTGAAAAGAAAAGAGTTTGTGTTGTTCCTTCTTCCTGGATTCATACACCATATTCCTTTACAAGTTTTCCCACTCTTTCCATATTCTAGACCATACTTGAAAGTCCTTGAGATCATAAGAATGTTATTTGACTTGGTGATCTAAATTGAAGTTTCACATGTTTGATTTTGACAATGCTTGAAGGTTATGATGTTTGTCTTGAAGTTTATGCAATTTATGATGTTTCCTTTGCTTTGCATTTTCTGGTTTATGTGTATGAACGTTTCCAAGGATGAATGAAGCAAGACTTGGATGATCTATTGATTAGAAGCACATTACCAAAAAGATTGTTCTGTTTTGTTTTGCATTCATATTTCATTCTACCTTATGTTCTAAGCTTTTGAAAACCTTGTTTGGGGACAAGCAAGCGACAAGTATGGAGTATTTTGATACCATGAAATATGACTATATTTTAGGCACTTGTTTTGATTATTTTTCCTTCTTAGATGTGTACATGGATATGAGTTTGAAGCATTTATGAGCGCATTCACCCATTTTGTCGATATAGAGATCTAAACAAGCTTTGTTATGTTTATAGGTGAATAAAGGCTTGAATTGGAGCTTAATGCGGAGGGATAAGAGTATTTGATCATGCTAGATGTCAAGGAGATGCTTTGGAGAAGCTAAGGAAGGAGCATAATTGAAGAACATGAAGAAACAAAGGTTTTCACAAAGGTTTTTGAGTTCCACGACCTAAACCACGACCGTGGTTATGCATTGAGTTCGTGGAATGTGATTTTAGAGCACATCAGAGGATTCCACGCCCTAAACCACGGCCGTGGTTTATTGCACTAGACCGTGATTTCCATGACGTTATGACGTGTCAACGTCAACGACGGTTATTGGGCTTTTCTCGTAACCCTATTTTTCCCTATAAGAAGGCTGAAGACGGGAGAAAAAGGGGACCTTCGCTTACATTTCGCAGACGGTTGCATACGCTTGCATTTACGTCGGTTCATACCGGAAGAGAGAGATTTTGGATCGTGGCTTGAGAAAGACGCGATTTGAAGATTGTGTACTTCGAGATTATCTTAGGGTTTACCTTTGGAGACGGATTGACACTCCGTTCTTCGTTGTTCCTTAAGATTGTTGTGAGAATTTCTATTCCGTATTCCGCATTCATTAAACATATACTTTGTTTGTTCGGATTTGAGATTGATTTCGATTGTTATTGAGTTTTCGAAGGTTTTACATTTTTCTCTTTTATATTTGATATTTGATTCAATGACAATGATTGTTGGCTAAAACCCTTTAGCAATTCTAAGGTGAAGGATTGATAGTTGTGGCTTAGATTGTAGGTGGGGTAGCGACTGAAAGTATACTCACCTCGATGTTGATGTGCGTGACAACCTTAATACAGAAGGGGGAAGCAGCGTCTGTTGTGTGGGCTGCACCAAGGAGATGGCTAGGTTCTTTGCTGTGTGAAGAGATGGATCGAGATGGTTGCCTTCGGATGGATCTTCTGTACGCAGTAAGGTAGAAGGAAAGAAGGGAAGATCTTTTGTACTCAGCAAGGCAGAAGGAAAGAAAGGAGATCTTTTGTATCCAGCAAAGCAGAAGGAAAGAAGGGAGATCTTCAGTGTGTGAAATCCAGCGGTTACAGCAAGCTCTCCCAGCCGTTACGTGGAATTAGGAAGGCAAGAAGAGTTGTTGCTGTTACGTGGGGATGGAGAGAAGAGTGGCTGGTTGCTCCTATTCTTCTTCATGGGTTTCGAATTGCAACTAGGCCAGCACACAAGCAAGGAGATGGGCCATGACCAGCAAGCAAGGAAGGAAAAGAGTGGGCTGAAGTTGTCAAGGCTTTGTCAAGGCCTTGTCAAAAAATCGTTTTGGCCTTGTCAAGTGAATGCATGGCCTTGTCAAAAGACATACATACATAACTAGGGTTTTGTTGAATTTTCATCATTTTATGTGAATCAGAACTTACATAAAATGATAGAATTAGGGATGGTAGATAACATTAGGTATCATATGTACATGGATTATCGGGTCGAAAATTCGGTTCGACTCAGAAATAAATGAAAATAAAATTCCGGATATTATGTTGATCTCATCAAGAACATCATTGTCCGTTGGGTCTAACCCATACACAATGTCACCCAACATATTTACTATAGTTAATTTTCATTGAAATCTAAAAAAAAATTGCAACCAATAATATTAATTTCATAATTAGGTTTTATAATATGCACCGCACAAGTGAAATAGAAAATTACCTTTTATAATAAGGAGCAAACCATATGCTATCATCCTTCTCTAATTTGTACATGGAATTCACCATAAATCTAGCCTTCCTCTCAAAATCCTTGTTTCAATCAAATAAATGGGTTGGGCAAAAGAAGCCATAATTATGGGAAGAACGGTTTTCATACAAATACTTGTCAAAAAATATCAACTATTTATATTACAACACATGCATGCATATAACAATTGCAGTAAATTTTAATCACGACAATGGTTAAGAAATATAGTTTTAAATCTTTTTATAGGTAAAGGTAAATTCATAACAAAAAAAAAAGAGAAACAGCATAACTGGACTCGTTCAGACCCAATTATACTAAAATAACATAGTCTATATAAATGCTTGTGACTTCTAGTCTACAATCCAAAACATCCCACACAAACTACTCTAGATAGGCCTGCAATCCTCTTGAACATACTAACTACCCTGAAACTAATAAGATTGAAAATACACCCAAAATTGGCACAAATTATGAGGCTTGTCCACCTTCGACAAAGCTATCAAACCAAAAAAGTGCCCAAACCTCGGGACAAAGGTTATCCCACCTTCGACAAAGCCATCAACAACTAAAACCAAGCCCGGTAAATACATAGATAACATATACATCAAAGCAAGGAGCAGGGTACAACTCCGCCAAATACCAACTATTAAGAAGTACTCCTCTCTCTAGTTCATGCAGGAAATGTCGCGTGTAGCAAACTGTAGATATGGGTCTTGTTCAAGCTCATAAGGATGTATATCGGATTTCTATTTTGGTCAAATACCAAGGCATGCCTGGAATACCAAAGGTATGTAGTAGACTGTAGTAGAGAAAACGTTTCCTAGATTTGCTCGTCCCGCTCTTGCCATGTACAATGTGAATCAGCCCATCCGACACCTTTGATCTAGTGGTGATATCTCTAGGAATCTCGAAATTCACACCAAACCTATCTCCAAACCTCACGTGCATATGTGCAGTTAAAGATCAAGTGGTCATGAGATTCACTCTCGCTCGTGCACCAATTGTAAGTGGTCATGAGATTCAAATCATCGAGCTTACTTGAGGTAAAGGGAAACATGAATATTATCTATTGTGTCATTCTCTATCCATGCTCGAACATGCTCTTTTGAGATATGTAATTGTCGTGGAAAGTGCAAGACGTCTTCCTTAATTTTGGACGTGATAGTAGAAGTGTCGGCCCAAGAAGCTCAAGTTACACGATACTTCTCCAACACGGTTAGACGTTGCACATGTGGGTTCCCATATGTACTCACCTTAATTTTTGTAGGAGTAAATATGTTTGCACTATTTAAACATTGATTCACCTCCTAAGATAAATCATTTTTAATCTTGATTATAACATCATAATAAAGTAATTTAACAGATAAAAAAAAGTAAGAAAGAGTCTTTAACTCATAATTTACCAATACAATGAAGACCATGCTCTTACGCCGTTTCAGGGGAGATCGTACTGCTTCCAAATCCCGTGTGACATCAGCGGTGGGAATATGCACAAGAGCATTTGAAATTAAGGGAACATCGAGTATGAATTTGAGTTCATCTAGTCCTAATGGTCTATAGTGAAGCATTGACACATTGCCAAGTGTCGGAACAAAAATTCGCAATTTTTTCAATTCAGTATGTAGGTTAGGGTAAAACAACTGACATCTTTTAAGTGTCTCTTGAAACATAAATGATCGGTGCAAGTTATAACCTAATATAATATATGTTCTACAAATTACTAAATTAGTATTTTACATACCATGAACTCCTCACGTGCCGAAGACTTCGATTTTGAGCAACTAGCGTTGTCACTCAGGAGGACTGTAGTTTGTAGAATTGGTCAACCTCCACATGTCTCCAACCAATTTCTTTGGAAAAAAATTCAACTTGTGATTTTAGATCATTTGTTGATCTCGATCATTTTTTTTCTTAGTTTTGCATCTGAAGGACCACTACAATACCTAGCCCTTTTGTGTGGAAAGTACTTCTTTGTACCCACACCAGAACCAACACCACTAACCCGACTAGAGTGGTCTTTGTTACCCAATGCTAAAGTCAAACTATCTTCTCTACCTTCTATTGTTATTTGTCCGTGCATTTCTTGTTCTCTTAAAGAAACTTACAATAATAAATAATTATACTTGTACAAAATATAATTCTCATGTTTATAACTAAAATATATCATTATAAGAGCTACATCATTCATCAACTATTATTCATACCAAGTGATCTAAATGATATAAGTCATGTAACCAAATGAAAAATATATTTATAGCAACTTATAATATTTCTAAAAACATTCACAACTTCGCCCCCATAGCCACCATTAGAAGTCTGTCTACCGGCCATCTACAACTCACATCTTGATATGAAATATTTTTGTACGATCCAAACTTTTTCCTTAAGCTACAATATAAAAAATCCACAATGTACATACATAAGAATATATATATATATATATATAAAACAATGTTTAATTAGCATTACTTACCATCTCTTCCTCAATGCGAGCACAACCCTTTCGAGATTGTCTATATGAGTATTTGTTTTCTTAGCGAGCTCACTATTACACTTACTAACTTCCTGTACATAATAAAATAAAGTATCACCTAAATAAATCAACACAACTATAAAAATATAAACGTAGATCAATAAACTAATTTGTTACTTGAAACTGGCTTGTGCAACGGCGTCGTTTAAACTCTGCCCACATATATTTGTCAATGAAAGGAAATTCCTCGGGAGGTTTCACACGAATATCATATTTGTCTTCTGTGATGAATAAAAAAAATCTTTGGTCAAAATAATTTTTTTCTTTATTACTTTTACAAATTAATTATTTACCATGCGACAAATTAACTAGTGCATAATTAACGTGCAATAAGACTAAGCGTTAGGATCCATTACTAGTGTGCAATGAGACTGTGTGTTGAGATTGAGCTCGACACACATTAAGATTATGTGTCACACCTAAACCAAATAAAACACGTTCATGTAGAGATATGTTGTCACTACAAAACAAAAAAATATGAAACCAACAATCCATAATATTTCAACATAAAGCTCGTACAATCTTGATCATGGACGGAGCTAGGAAGCAAGGAGGACAAAGAGGAGGCCCTTCATTCAAAAAATGCAAACAATTGGCAAAAGAGGTGAGGGTTTTCAAGGTTTTTTTTTCGTTTTGATTATTTGGGTGATATTTGGTTTGTAATTAGGTTTAATTACACCTTCCAATGAATTTTGACCTTTGATTTCACCTTCCAATGGACGTTCCAAGTTGAAAGATGAACACGCCTAACGCACATTGAGACTAGTATGAGGAATACAAGATATTAAAACTTACTCGTTGGTTTTTTATGTCGTGTCAATGGCAATGCTATAGGGAATTAAGTTCAGCAAATGTCAAATATTCGGATGCATGAAAAAAAAAAAAAAAGAAACTTCATTCGAATCCAAACATCTCCTCACATTCATGTAGTAACCATAATGATCTAGCTAGTGTGTGAAATGATTGTTGGAGTGAGCCCCGTTCTTCGGGATTGTTTCATCTTAATATTCAAACCGGCATTGTATACTTGTCTTATGGAGATGAAAGTGTGCAGTTCATCTAGTTGTAATGATTTCAAAATATTTCTCGGCTTGAAATCCAACCCGAGTTCACGTCCTACCTTCCAATGTTGTATGGGCAACAATCGACCCACATATGAATATTCATATAAGCTCTCGGGAAGTGATTTGTTGTGCACTCCACAAATAACAGTCAACGTCCATGTTTTCAACATCACTTTGCATCCCCTCAAGTTCAAATAGTCGTTCGTCTTTCTTCGATTACAAACTCGTCTAGATGATGTTTTTCCATGAACTATGTGTGGTTAACATCACATTCTTTATTTCTTTCATGAAACAAATCCAATCAACCATTGTCTCTCGTTCACAAAAAAAAAAAAATTTACGAAGATAAAACATATTAGAGAAGGTTGTATCAAGATCACGTGGATAGTCCAATAGGTCCCAATTGCAAAAAATTAATAATCATAGATTAATTTACTTTAACTATTGCACAATATTAGTACTATAGTTTCACAATAATAACACTATATACATATAATACCTTAAATATATTAATAGCTACACCATATAAAACAAAAGCTCTAAAAGATCCACTTAATCTTTCGATATTTAAGTAATTAAATTCACTCTTACCATTAAGTGTGAAAAATTCGTCTAGATCGCTTTATTTTGTATCATTGAACGGAATTACCGTATTTCCTCTTCTTGTGGTGATAGTCTTGAATACATACTTTGGAGCATTTATGGAGAGGTTCACTCTGAGACACGTTTAAATCCATCTTATAGCTTATATATCTAAATGAATCCAACATTCGAATTTCAACCTGTGACGCAATGAGTCATACTACGCATCAGTTATGCATTAGTAAACTGTAGGCTTTATAAATAACGTAAAATCTATATATACTACTAAAGCAACACCCATTTTGTCCACATGTCAGTCTCTAAGGCCGTCCACGTCAGTTTTTTTCTAATTTATTTACAGATTTGTCACAACGTATTTACAGATTTGCCATTAATTATTTTATAAAAATTTTTTTTATTAGGATTTGTAAACAGTCATGCCACGTCAATTTTATTAAAAAATAAATCTTCTAACAAGATTTGACACATTTGTTTAATTTAAAACTAAATCAAATTTTGCTCCTCTATTTAAATCTAAATAAAAGTGATAATATATTAAGGTATAAATATAATAGTCGAATAATAATCTTTATAATAGAATTTTAATTATGTTATTTTATTTATTTTAAAAAAATTAATTCTCGTATGTTAGTCATATTAATTAATAAAAATAACTTTTACTATAAATTGATATCAAATATATGATGCATGAAATTGAAAATATAATATTTATTTAGACAATCCCGCACAAGGTGCGGGCACTTAAACTAGTTTATAAATAAATTAAGGCGCATTCTCACCGAGATTAAAGAGAAGAATATAAGAAGTGACAAGTGATATTGCTAACTGTAATCTATCTATTGTACACTTTTAAGGGGCTAAGTATTGGAATTATTTGTCACATGATATGATTAGACAGAATTAGAAAGTAGGGAAAAAGGAAGGCAAAAGTAGTGCATGTAATTGTTTGGTGTGACATGATAAATTGTTTATAGTACCAAAGAAATTGAAGGTTTCACATGGCTAGGAAACACGCTATCTCCCCCCAACTGTTCCACTCCCTCCAAGCAAACAGTAGCACAAGTCACGCTCAACATAACACCCAAAGCAAAACATCTAAGGCCTTGTTTGGTACGCATTTAAATTACAAACACCCACCCTATAACGGACAAGGAACTGCTTAGGGTTCCGGTTCAGTCATTTCAACGTAATTTTATGTACTATAGATTGGCAATACCAAACGAGGCTCTAGTGTTCTTCGTGCTTGCTTCTGTTGGTGGTCGAGGTGGCGCTACTATTTGAAGTCCAATCAAACAAGCTACTATATGGGTCCAACATTGATTGAGTAAAGAAATCGCCTTCCAAGTCTCTTAACTCGGCAAACGAGTCGCTATAATCGGATGGTATCTGGCTCACCATCAGCTGATCATCAGACACGACGTCGTTTAATCCTTTTCTATCATCCCCATCCCCATTCCCGGTTTCCTCTACCTTGTCTGGGTCTACTTCTTCCTTCATGTATACGGCTTTGTGTGAACCGGGTTTGAAAGGTATTCGGGTGGATCCGGCTAGGGAGTTTCTCTGAGTTGGCCATGGGTGGTTGTGTTCGGAAGTGTAGGTTATGACTAACATGTTCGGGTCGGTTCGGCTTCGCTCTACTTGTTTTCTTGCTGGACATCCCTTTGAACTACTACACCTGTAGTATCCTCTGCACCATATATACAGAAGCAGTGAGTGATGTACTGAGAATGAACCATTGAAATTTGTTGATATAATCATGATTATAATTAGCAGTATATAATGGCATGGAGTTGTAATTAAAGTGAAAAAGAACCTGGGATAAGGTGAGCCTTTGATGGGTTTCTGGCCATACTTTCTCCATGCCCAGAGATCTGAAGGTACAACTTCTCCCCCACCTTGTCTGCTATTTGCTGCTGGTATGCACACCACCTTCTTCACTTGGCTTTTCCTGCATCCATCCATCCATAATCCATTATATTACTAAATGTATTAATCCCCTCAATATATATACATATATATATATATATATATATAGCGTGTATTGGTTATTATTTACTCCGTACATTGCGCAGTTTCTAAAGTCAAGCAAGCTAATAAATTAGCAGTGCAAAGCATTGAAACTTATTTCTCCCAACTACAGTGAATTAAGCAGTTTTTTATCCCGATGCAATCTAACCCTAACTTTCCCCTATAGCTTATATATAAGGAACTGTAAAATCAAACTCCTAATCAATAAATAGTTTAAGCGAAAGTAGAGAAGAATTGAGTCGAAGAAGCAATACCTCCTCTTAGTAATCGGATTTCTGGGCGAACACATCTGAAGTCTATCAGTTGAGGGAGGCGGTTTAGGGCTTAATGAATGATTCATGACACCATTATCACAACTCACGCCTTGTAAATCGTAAGTGGGTAAAGGCTGAAACGCAGAAGCACTAACCATTTCATGATTCATACTACTATTGCAATTGCTGTTATATTTATCACTCGCGGCTGAGATCTGAAACGGCGTCGTTCCGATTAAGCTCTCCTCAAAGTTCCCGCAAGCGGAGAAAGAAGGGTGATCAATTCCATCCAACTCAACAAGGAATGGATCTCTCATGCTAGAGAACGGATCCCCGAACCCATTCGAATCGGACGGCTGAAATTGTTCAGAAAAGATATAGTAATCATCGTCGGCAGCTGCCATGCCGCCTCCGCCAGCTCGGACGATGTCTGACAAGTCACCTTGAAAGTTTTCCTCCATAAAAGCTAGCAGACAACTGCACATATAGATTGAATATAATTTATGATACGAGGAGATGGAGGAGGTGATTCAGAGAATGAAATTGATTGGGAGAGAAGGGGGTTTGACTTTTTATATTCACATGGAGAAAAACCAGCAAATGGTTGTGGTTATACGCAAGCCATGAAGAAATAAATGGCTACTTGTTTAGTAGAGAGAATGATAATGATGAATTAGGTTAGGGAGGTAGCTAGCTGGGGATGTGAATATGTGATGAATTAATGCCGCATCTCTCAATAATACTAGTATATAGTTACCAATATCTTTAATAAATAATATCAATTAAGTTAAAGATGCAATTTGTATGATATGACAGCTACACATTTGCAAATTACTGGATTTGTATGTTCAGCTTAACATTTATAATTTAATGATATATGATCCATCCACCAACTTAATTACGTGTGTACGTACCATGGTTTACATATTCGATCTCATACACATAGGGAACTCGATCTCCTCCATCAAACCAATTTTTAAAAAAAATACAATTCACTATTCCATATTATTGAGGTTTGGCGAAAATGTTTAATAGTCACCACAACTACGTATTTCACGTACTTAGTTGATAGGGTACATTTCATGTATCTAGTTGCTCTTGCATCCCTCATTGGGAGATCTAGAATTCCAGGTCCAGATCTCGTTGGCTCGTACTCTAGTAGAGTTGTAACCCTCGCATTGTAGTGTTTGTTGATGTATAGTCAGAGTCGCAATCCTCACCTCACCCTAGTAGAAATGACCACCTTACTCTCGTCCTCGTAAGTGCTAACGGCTACCTCGCCCTCGCCGGTATGGCCCAGTGGCCGCTCCTCGCTAGTCACCGTCACATCTCTTCTTCTCTTTTTTGGAGTTTGGAAGACTAAAATTGTCAAGCTGACCTCTAAGCCCCTTAGAAACCCTAACAAATATGACTATTATATGTTTAGATGAGTGCTCGGGCTGCTCGGTTTTTTTAAACAATTCGGTTCAAACCACGGTTTTCAGTTTGGTTCATTAACCGAACCGCAAACAAAAATCTAAAATATCATGGACCGCACACCGAGCCTATATGTGCGGTTTGCGGTTCGATTTAGACCGAAAAATACAATTTCAATTCAGTTCTCGTAAACCGCCCGCATTGTGCTCAGGCTTGATCAACACTCATATTCGAAATCCAACTTTGACTTAATAGATTTGTACTTTAAACCTTTGATACCATGTAAAGAAGGCAAAATTGGCTATAATATTTTGTAGATAAGGCATAGTCGATTCTCATACCATGTAGAGAACTAGTTCATATCCCGCACCTTGTGCGGGTATATTTAAATATTGATGGATTTTCATAGGCGGATCTCGGAAGATCTGTCTGCGAGTATAAAAGTGAGAAGAAAGGTAGAAGGGGAGAGACTTCTATAAACAGGGAACAGTAATACCCAAAATTGCTGAAATAACAGTTATTGAAAACAAATTAAGGAATGAATAAACAATAGCAGAATGAGTGTGATGATTGAAAACGTAGGGATAACCTGAAAATTTAGACGAAGCAGCTTTGAAAAATTCAATCTTCAAATTATCACAACCTTGAAAAAGATGAAGAAATATGATCAATATTGGAAGACAAAAACTATCACAAAAAGGTAGAGGTATTATCTACATATATAGCGTGAGAGATAAATTTTGTGGAGGAGAAGTAAAACGTACAAGAAAAATTTAGGTTTTATGATCACCCAACGTAAATTGTGGAATTAGTAGATTTTGTTAGATTTTGATATTTTTTAATTTGATAAAACGTACCGGAGAAGTCTCAAACGTGATATACTTAATTTTTGGATTAATTTTTAAAGATTAGTTAAAAAAGGATTTGTTTTTAGATTTTGTTTTAATAAAAAAAGATATATTGGCTTAATTCCTGATTTAGTATAAGATTTAATGCGAGAAAATTTGTGAGGGCGTCACGTCAGAATTAGTGTACTGTAATGTAGTAATATATTAGTAGATTTTGTTAGATTTTGATACTTTTTAATTTGATAAAACGTACCGGAGAAGTCTCAAACGTGATACACTTAACTTTTTGGTTTAATTTTTTAAAAGATTAGTTAAAAAATGATTTGTTTTAGATTTTGTTTTGTAAAAAAAAGATTTATTGGCTTAATTCTTGATTTAGTAAAAAATTTAATCCGAGAAAAATTTTGGGAGCATCACGTCAGCATTAGTGTAACGTACTTTAGTAGTATATATAGATTAGTAGATTTTGTTAGATTTTGATATTTTTTAATTTGATAAAACGTACCGGAGAAGTCTCAAACGTGATATACTTAACTTTTTGGATTAATTTTTTAAAAGATTAATTAAAAAAAGATTTGTTTTAGATTTTGTTATAGAAAAAAAAATTTTATTGGCTTAATTCTTGATTTAGTAAAATATTTAATCCGAGAAAAATTATGGGGGCGCCACGTCAGCATTAGTGTAGTGTATTGTAGTATATATATAGACTTTTAAAAGATTAGTTAAAAAATATTTGTTTTAGATTTTGTTTTAGTAAAAAAAAGATTTATTGGTTTAATTCTTGATTTAGTAAAAGATTTAATTTGAGAAAAATTATGGGGACGCTACGTCAACATTAGTGTCATCTGTTTTAGTAAAGTAATATAGATATGAGACAAAAAAATTCATTTTATTTAATTGACTTAAATCTTTTACATATACACAATAGGTAATCCTATTTCGTAGTTAAGATAAAAAAAAAAACTAACATAAACTAATTAATTAATAAACTAATATAAGATGAGTAAAAGGGGTAAGTAGGCTTTTATTGTATAAATGTAGATTAAGTAGGCTTTTATGTTTTAATGTGTATTAAGTAGGCCCCTTGTAATTTTGAGAAAAAGATAAAATCTAAAACAATTTAAGATACTTTCAAAATTAAAAAGGAAAATGAGAGTGGTCCCTACAATTATTCAAAATTAAAAAGATTCTCTCCTTAATTTTTAAAATAAAAAAGGAAAATGAGGGTGGTCCCATATAATTAAAAAATTAGTTTAAACATTAAAAAGATTCTCTCCCTTAATTAATATTGCTTATTTTTTTTCAAAGAGTCGCTTATTTGTTGGCATTAAAATTAATTACATAATTTTATGTACATAATATGCGTGCGAAATTATGTACATAATCTGCGTACGAAATCTATATATTACTAAAGCAGCACCCATTTTGTCCATGTGTCAACCTCTAAGGCCGTCCACGTCAGCATTTTTCCAATTTATTTACAGATTTGCCACAATGTATTTATAGATTTGCCATTAACTATTTTATAAGAAATTTTTTTATTAGAATTTGTAAACAGTCATCATGCCACGTCGATTTTGTTAAAATAAAAAAAATTAAAAATTAAATCTACTTATATACCCATCAAAATTAACAAACTGATCTATTATATTTCGATTTTGTTGAGAAAATTTCAAGCAAATCTTCTAACAAGATTTGACACATTTTTTAATTTTTAAAAATAAATCAAAATTTAAAGCAAAAGTGATAATATATTGAGATATAAATATAATACTCGAACAATAATCTTTGTAATAGATTTTTAATTATTTTCTTTTGTTTATTAAAAAATATAAATAATCCTCACATGCTAGTCATACTAGTTAATAAAAAATAATTTTTTTATATATTAATATCAAATAAATGATGCATGAAAATGAAAATATAATATTTTTTATTTATGCAAACCGCACAAGGTGGGGCCCTAAACTAGTTATGTACATAATCTGCGTGCGAAATTATGTACATAATGTGCGTGCGAATTTATGTACATAATTTGCGTGAAATTATGTACATAATCTGCGTGAAATTATGTACATAATCTGCGTGCGAAATTATGTATAACAAATTTTGTACAGAATTTGTGGGGACCACTCTCATTTTTTTTATTTAATTAAAAAACAGTCATATTAATTAAGGGAGATAATCTTTTTAATGAGAGTGGTCTCCACAATTAATATTCACTTATCTTTTTAATTTTGTTTATCTTTTTAATTTTTAATAGTTATTTATCCTCTCCTTAATTAAGGGAGAGAATCTTTTTAATTAGAGTGGTCCCCCAATTAATATGCTTTTTATAATTTAATTTAGTTTTATTTTTAGGGAGAAAATTGGAGAGGCCTAGATTGTATCATGAATACAAAAAGGGCTTTCCTACACCAATTTTCTCATTTAAAATCAAGTATTTTAAGAAAAGACCAACTCTAACTCCAACACTCCTCTCGAACACTCCTCTCGAGCTAGAGGTGTGCTTCAAACTCTATCTTTAAGGCTCCCCTCAAGTTGGAGGTTTAATTCAATAGAACTCACGCAGCTCAATTTTCTTTCAATCAAGAGGTCTACAACAAGATTTTTTAAAATACCAACCATATCGATCTATTGACCATTTTGAGGGAAAAAAAAATTACTGTCATTTACTAGTTTTTGTAAATAGTTAAATTTGAATGTCTAAATAGTTTTCTGGATGGATAATTTATCTCTATACCTTGAAATATTATCGAATATGAGTTTATGGAGGATGAAAGATTATATTTCGGAGTATTATACAACTCTTGGGTACTATTCAAAACTAAATTCATATTGAACCTAATCTAATGAAAGTTAAATTTGTAGAGATACCATAAAAAAAAAAAAATTGATAATGAAAAAATATTTATCTCTATGAAAATGTGATATTTGGATAAACCGAACTGCATGGTTAATTAGCACCAACATTGAGCAAACCTAGGAAGATGTGTGATCGAACAATATGGTGAGAGACTGAGAGGTGGGAAATGAATTTGAATAGGTAAATTGATAGGGTTTTATGTATGAGTGGAGTATTGGTGTTGTCGTTATAGAGCTCTCGATATGTATAATCAGAGTGATCAGTGATGGATTGGAACACTTGACCTCTAAAAACTATTAACAATAGTTTCCCCCAATTCAAATATGTGATTCTCAAGTAAAGGGTGGAACCATTTGCCCGCATTTCTCGGCCACCCCTGCCGTTATCAGACGCCGTTTTCTACTCTCTCTCTTTTCTTTATTCTATAATATAATATAATTTTAATCGCATATGAAAAATACGCGCACTTGATTTGCAACTAGCTTATACTAAAAAGATTTTTCCTTGCACTTCAATAAATGGCCGATCATGTGCGCCGCCAGGTCTTTCGCCATCTTCATCGCCGGATCTGCCACGTGTCTTCATCCTCACTCCTAACCATGGGAAACAACGTACTACTACGTCGTCGCCGTCCATGGAGCGGGAATGAGATTTCTGTACGACGTCGTTTGGACGTGTGTTGGACTTGGAGTTAAATACAAAGTGGATTTTCGCGGGTTTGTTACGTTACGAAATATACGAAGAAAAAAAATAGTTTAACAAACGGCACGAAAAATACAGATTAATAATAATAATTCATTCAGTATTTGTTGCATTTACATATAATTTTTTTTATCAAGCTGTTTGGCAAATACCAGATGAATGAAAAGACTTTTGATGGTATATAATCAGACTTTAAGTTGGTACTTCAGATCATAATTTTTCATGACTTTATTTATAAATTACTTATAACACTAATTAAAATAGAAAAATGTAAATATATAATTATAACTAAATAAACATAATTAAAAATAAACATAACTATAAATAAATAAAATTCCTTAAAAATATCCAAGCAAAACAAATATATAATTTTATTTCTAAAGATGGATTATATTACCATCATTATTTAAGATTATTTGAACTTTTTTTTTCTCGATGCTTAATCATATTTTTAAAGCTTTGTGCTATTGTTTGCTCGATCTTCACCACTAATATCTTCTATATATTCTATTAAAGTACACTACGTTAATACTGACGTGGCGCCCTCACAATTTTTTTTGTATTAATTCTTTTACCAAATCACAATTAAGTAAATAAATCTTTTTTACTAAAATAAAATTTAAAAAGAAAATTTTTTTATTACTAAATCTAATAATATATAAATCTAATAATATCAAAATTTACAAAATCTTTGCGTTGTTATTCCCTTCCACAATTTAAGTTAGATAAAACCTAAACTTTTCTTGCACGTTAAAAAACAAATCCAAACAAAATAAAATTAAAAAAAATCTTTTTTTTTTTAAACTAAATCTAATAATATATGAATCTACAAAATCTTTGCGTGGTTATCCCCTTCCACAATTTAAGTTGGATAAAACCTAAACTTCTCTTACACGTGAAAAAACAAATCCAAACAAAATAACATAAAAAAAAAAAATATTTTTTAATCCAAGAAAAATTGTGGGGCGTCACATCAATATTAGTGTAGTGTATTTTAGTAGAGTATATAACCTAAACTTTTTTGTTATCATCTAAATCTAATAATATCAAAATCTACAAAATCCGTACTTTGTTATTATCCCCTAACACTATTTACGTTAGGATAAAACTTAAACTTCTCCTATACATTAAAAAACAAATCTAAACAAAACATATTAATTTTTTTTTAACTAAATCTAATAATATTAAAATCTACAAAATCTATGCATTATTATCCTCTACCACAATTTACGTTGGGATAAAACCTAAACTTCTCTGCACGTTAAAAAACAAATCCAAACAAAGCAAAATTAATTTTTTTTTAACTAAATCTAATAGTTTTAAAATGTACAAAATCATTGCTTTTGTTATCATCCCCTAACACAATTTATGTTGGGATAAAACTTGAACTTTTCTTGTACGTTTTATTTCTCACACTATATATACAAATAGTATCCCAACATCTTCCGATCAGTTCTTGTTTTCCGATATTGATCAAGTTTCTTTCATCTTTTTCAGGATTTTGATAATTTGAAGATAAGTTGCTTCGTCATATCATCTTCAGGTTATTTTCTACGTTGTTATCCCCATACTATCATTCCTTTCTCCATCTTCTTGAATTTATCCTATTTCCGTGATTTGTTTTCATGAACTGGTGTTTCACCAACTTACAAGAATAAGGATTTCAATAGCTTGCAAACAACCCTTCTATTTTCTTGTACATTTTTTTCTTATCTTTCGTTACTTTTCTTAAAAAATCAAATCTGACATTACTTTTTTTATTCAATTTTCGTTTTTACAAAAAATTTCTTCAAATATTAATTTGACTTGGTCGCATACCTATGGTGCTTGCAGCAACCTGTTTGCATGGTTTCTCCGAGAGGATTTATGAATCGTTTGTACATAAGGAAATAAAAGAGGGAAGAACACTAAGAAGTTTCGAAGTCCTATATCTAACGACTGTTATTGCTGTTATTGTCTCCTGATGACTTGGGCTTTATAGCAAGGAAAAGTGGACTGGGCCACTGATTAATATTTGTTAATTTTATTTGTTTATTAAATCGGATTCCAAGAATATTTTTTTTTTTGAGAATACTCCAACTGCAAATCTTCTAGGCCTTTAATTTTTAAAATTTTTTTTTTCAAAGTTATTCTACTTTTTTTTAATAAACATATATTTTTGAATTTGTTTTACTTTTTTGCAAAATCTGTTTTGGATTCTTTTTTAAAACTATTTTACAAATTCTGCGTTATTTTTTTTTTTAAATAAATCTGTATTACTGTGCATGTGGATTTGTTTACCTTTTTTTTTTTATAAATTTTTTAACAAAACTATTTTACAAATTCTTTTTAATGTTTACTATTTTACTCGTGACAGTTTCTCATCATTCTTTTTACTAAAAAAAATAATTCCTTTTTTTGTTTTCAAAGATATTCTATTTTTTTTAAATAAATGTATACTTGAATTTGTTTTATTCTTTTTTGCAAACAAAATTTTAGATTTTTTTACAAAATTGTTTCACAAATTTTGTTTACTGTTTTTTATAACTTTTTTATAAAACTTTTTTTTACAAATTCTGTTTATTTTTTTTAAAAAAATAATTCTATATTACTGTTTTTATTTGGAGGTGTAGTTGGACCAAGTAGTGCCAGCCCCTCCGTGAACTTCCGGATTGCATCAGCAATCGGAACATCCTCAAATCTAGCCTCTAAAAAGTCCTGCAAACTCCCTCTCTCCTCAGCGCGGTGGGACATAACTACTCCCTAATAAGGCTCGTCATTTGATCGAACCCCGTGACTCCACTACGAATAGTCCTCCACCAATATTGCGCCTGCTCTCGGAACAGAGTCTGAACCGACTAAACTCATCTATCCTCTAGGCAACAAATAGACTCTAGTGTAGTCTCCACATGTCTCATGTAACACCCCAAGTTTTGGGAAGTCGAAGTGTTACGGGTTAGGACCACACAATGGATCCCGACCCTCAAAGTAGCAACAACACAACGGATCTTACAACAAGGCACAGACAAATAAATACCAAAACTTATACCAAAACCAGAGATTTAAACAAAGGAAAACGTAAAAGAATCGTAGCCGAGTTCCAAACAAAGGGAAAACAACAACTCAAACATAAACCTGATCCTGTCCTATAATGTACGAGAACCCCGACTAACCACACCGTCCGGATCACTCAACAACACCTATATCCTACAAGACATCTACAACATCAGTATAAACCGTTAAGTAACATTCGAGTGATAGCATGAATTATAGTCTATATTTTGGGGTTTGTTTGGACGTTTTATCTTCAATAATCTGCATATTTGTATGTATAATATGTGATTATATTACCATTTTATCTACCTTTGCGAGAATCGATGTCTACACCTAATTTTGTTGTAATCGTAGGTAAAATGGCACGTTTTGCATCAAAAAGGAGCTATGGAGTCATTGGAGCTACATTCAGGAACATAAGGAACCATCCAGGAAGCATAGTCATGGATTAGAGATTCACTTTGGAAAAGATTTGAGAGATTTCACATTCATTTGTGACTCACCTCGGTTGACCACAGATTCACCTCGACCGAGGTGATCCAAAGAAGTCGACTCGACCGAGGCGAACACCTGGGACGCGGCGGGAATACTTTATTCTTGGCTGAGATCTTTTATCTTTGGAAAGAGATCTTATATTTTTTGGCTTGGCTCCTGGAAGGAAGAAGATATGCTAGATCATATATTTTACCTATTTTTATGGGAATAGATCTTTCTAAGATATCTTATCTTTGGAGAGTAATTTTCCTCTAAAAAGGGTTGGATTTCCCACAAATCCACATCATGCTATACCACCGATCAGGGTTTATACACCGCAACATCCATACTCCAGTTGGGAGATTTGAAGAACCTTTTTGAAGGTTGAAGGAAGATTGAAGTCTATAACTTTTATAGCTTTTGAAGGGTTTTTGTAAGATCATCTTAGATTCCCTTCCTTGTTGTCTTGTCTTGTTGGATTTCTATCCAAGGAACGCTTTGTTGTGATATTTGATTCAGTTATTGAAGTCTTTTCATTAAATTCTTCTTGTTCAAATATTCACCTTCTTCCCATATATTTGATTATTGCTTTCATGATGATGAGTGGCTAATCTCTTTGTGTGATTCTAGGGTGATTGACTGAAGGTTGTGGGAAAAACAATGATAGAATGATCTTAATCACAGTAGGACCCTGAAAGTTCGAGTCTTTAACCTTAACCCTAAGCATCTCGCTCAGTCGATGAACATCTCGGCCGGGGTGGAATTCGTCTGACCGAGGTGACTTATCTGATCCGAAACTGAGAGTTAAGCGTTAGAGTTTGCAAAATCCTATTCTTATTACACCTTTCCTGGTCCAATGCAAGCTTAGGATGAGACTTACCCGGTAATTCCTTTGTTTGTTTACCTAATATCATAAGTGTAGGTAATAAAGGTTTATCCTTTATTTGGGGTTTGAGTGTGCTTTCATCCCATCTTTGTGAGTTAGCCTGAGACTTACCCGGTAAAGGTTGATTCTATTCCCTTAGATGGTGTGTTAGTTTGAGGTTATAGTTCTTTATCTTAATTCCTTGAGACTTACCCGGTAATAGGAGTTACGGTTTAGGATTAGTGAGTAGTGAGACTTACCCGGTGATCTATTCTACTTTAGAATCACCTTCCCCATGCAAAAACCTCAGCTTTGTCCGCTTATCTTTAGATCTTGAGTTGGAACCACAACTAGATGCTTATAACCCCTAGAATTGCATATTTCCTTTATTGACTGTTTATCATCTTTGATTGTTTTAATTGCTTTTGTGGTTAGTAATTACTAAAGCTTACCGTAATTGGACTTTGTTTCACTAAGTCCCTATGATCGACCCTTGGAATTCCTTGCTTTTTACTACGATTGACCCGTACACTGCGGGTTCGCATCCTTGTTTTAAGCTTACGTCTAGGGTATAAATTTAAAGCTTGCACACACCGTTTGGAGCGAACAAGTTTTTGGCGCCGTTGCCGGGGATTTGGTCTAGAACGAGCCGGTTACGGTTTGCTCTTGGGGCACTTGCCACCGTGTCTACTAACCACTCTACTTGAGTGACTTTTGCAGGTTCTTTCTTAGGTTTATGCGAAGAACCCGCACTGGGAAGGAAATTGTTCCTTACGATCCCGAACCAGAAAAGACATACAAATGTCGCTTACGAGAAGCGAAGATGGCCAACCAAGACAATCGCGATCTTGAGGCCGAATTGAAAGAGGCGCTAGAGCAGCTACGCCTCAGCAAGGAAGAGCTAAGGCAAGAGAAAGAGGAAACTCGCACCAGAACTGAGGCGATCGAAGCAGATATGGCAGCCTTACGAGACCAATATCTACTTCGACCGAGGAAAGATCCAGTTCCAGATCCTCAACCGATGCAGGATCCAGTTGCTGACCCTCGACCGAGGCAGGTTCTAGTACCTGACGCCCCGGCCGAGATACTTCCACCTCGGATGCCAGTCCGAGGCGTTCTTCTTGCAGGAATCCCACAAACCCTAGGTCCAAGGATGGACCCCAATCAACAATTGAGGCGTCCAGGAGTTAACCTAGGAGATCCAGCGGACCATGACTACGAACTTCGACCGCAAGTTCTATCCATGATTCGCCAATGCCAATTCGGAGGGCTAGAGAAGGAATCACCACATCAACATCTTTAAAACTATGAGATCTTGATGGAGACCTTGAGACCCTCAAGGATTGAAAATAACAATTACAAGCTAAGACCTTTTTACTTTTCTTTAAAAGATAGAGCTCTTACTTGGTATCAATCTCTTCCTCCAGGAAAAATTAGCACATGGGAGGAGATGACAACGGATTTCTTGACCAAATTCTTTCCCCCCTCAAAGACCGCTAAAATGAGAGGGAAGATCAATGCTTTCATTATGAAGGACAAGGAGAGCTTGTCCAAGTCATGAGAGAGGTTCAAGGACATCTTTTTGGATTGCCCACATCATGGGATTCCAAAGATAGAGTTATTGGAGATATACTTCAAGGGACTGGACGGAAGCACCCAGTTCAACCTCCAACTACTCTCCGCCGGTACCTTTGTGGACATGGCGATTGACGAAGCTTGGGACTTCATCGAGAAGCAAGCTTTGCATATGGAGAAGTACACCCATCAAGGAGCTGAAGGTGGAGTTAAAAGAGTTAACTTCCAAGAAACTCAGCCCAACAACAATCAACTCACGTCTTTGAAGAATGACGTGAAGCAATTGAAGGAACTCTTGGTTTCTCAAACCAAGAAGGAAGACCAAGGACAAAGGAATAACAACAATGGATACCGTAACGGTTCCCGGAACAACAATTACAACAACAACAACAATAGAGGATCCAATAGCAACAATTGGAGGGCGAACAACCAAAATTCTGGTAACAATCATTCTAACTCCAACTCTAACGATTCCTCTAATCCTTTCCTCTCTTCCCCTTCTTCTTCTTCTACTCCATTAAAGAGCCAGGGGCAAGGATCAAGTTCGTCTCAGCCGGAAAAGAAAGACGCAGTGCTGGAGGCTATCTTGATCAAGCTTAGTGCTATGGAGACTTCTATGACTTCATTTTCGAAGGCCCAAAAGGCCTTTGAACAACAACTTGCAAGTAGGGCGAATGAAGCGCCAAGAGATCCAGAGAAGCTTCCAGCAAGGACGGAGAGCAACCCTAAGGGCCAGATCATGGCCATAACTACGAGGAGTGGACTGAAAACTGCAGATCCAGTGCCTCGGTCGGTGCCAGTACCGACGAAGACCACCTCGGTCTAGGTGCAGTCGAAGAACACTTCGACCGAGATGCCAACCGAGGTGGAGCCACAGAAAGCGGAGGGGAAGACTAAAGTTTATGTTCCACCTCCTGCATACAAACCACCACTTCCATTCCCCCAGTCAAGGGCCAGAGCACATCTAGACAAGCACTTTGGTAAGTTCCTTGACTTGATGAATAAACTGCACATTAACATTCCTTTCCTTGATGCTATTCTAGGGATGCCCGCCTATGGGAAGTTCTTGAAGGAGATCCTATCAAGGAAGAGGAAACTGGAAGATTTTGGTGAAGTTAGGATGACATCTAAATCGTCGGAGCTTATTCAAATCATGAAGGAGAAGATGCCACCTAAGTTGAGAGATCCCGGCTCATTTTGCATTCCCATTCAAGTTGGGGATTGTTCGCCACTTAGCGTGCGTGCAAATAAGCTTTAATTATAAAACTAGAAATCAAGCAAGCGAACCCGCAGTGTACGGATCGATATAGTTGAGCAAGAATTCCAGAGTATCGAACACAGGGATTTGGGGGGTTAAATCCAGTTATAGATTATCAAGCGAGTAAATGTAAGAGCTTTTCGAATTATTGGGAAAACAACAATCCTAAAGATCCAGGAATCTAGCTGTGGCAATCGATTCAAGATATACTAAAGATATAAGGACAGAGTTAAGGTATGCAAAGGTATACGAATGTAAGGTAATCGTACGGTGAAGTTCCAAAAACCTTATATGACCCACCTAAAAGACACTCTCTATAAAGGTTGTTGAGGCTTCAGTATAGAAAGGATCTAAAGGTAAGAATTAATGTCAAATACCCAAACTTATAATCCAAAGATCAAGACTAACTAAACCGATTAAGGTTGTGACACTCACAATCGAGGTAGAGGTTGTTGAGGTTTCACTACCACCTAGAAAAGGGCAAGCCAAGACTAAGTTAAAGCAAATCTTTAACTTTGGATTAAAGTAAAAGCAAGTTCGTAACTTAACACAAAATTACGGGTAGTTCTTGAGTTCCACGGCCGTGGAAGCTCAAGAACAGACCGTGGATTAGGTTCGTCGGCGATTCTCTCTAACTCTCAGGGTCCAATCTGTTTACGATCGATCTATCATCATCTAAGCCACAACTATCAGCCCTTCACCTTAGAATTGCTAAAGGATTTTAGCCAACAATAGTCATATTGATATCAAATTCAAGGTTTAAAAGAATGAAAGATTGAAAACTTCCGAAAACTTTCAATAACTTTAAAGTCAATCTCAAATCCACAAATCAAGAACAATAACGTCAATAGATTTGGAATAATGCAAACAATCACGAATCTTAGATAAGAAGGAAGAACGGGATGTCAATCCGTCTTCTAAATCAAACTTAAATGAGAAGCGAAATCTTCTCACGAACAATCTTCCAAATCTTCAACTCTTCCGTCAATCCGGAAATCTCAATAGCAAAGCGCAATTCTCTCAATCACAATCTCTGAAGATGTGAAATTAGGGCAATTCCAAGGTGTAAGCGGAAATGCGTCTAAGCGTAAGCGAAGGTGCGTCTAAGCAGAGGTGACGGAATCTCTCTTCGTCCGTCCTTTTATAGTGTAAGATAAAATATTGGCCCGGCCCGATTGCGTAGGAGATCGTGGCTTAAAGTGTGGCGAAAAAGATCGCCAAGATCACGGTCGTGGAAGGGTTCCACGACCGTAATTTAGAGCATGGAAAATGTCACGGTTTGACACAAGCCTTCCACGGCCGTAGAAGTTGCTGGAATGAACCACGCTTCCCTTGCCAAGGTTCCACGGCCGTGGACTTGAACGTGGAATGTAGTACGGTCGTATTTTAGAGCGTGGTTTAGGGCAAAACCGTGATTCTTCCTTTCCTCGTGCATATTCTTCAAGTTAGCACCTTCCTTAGCTCCTAGAGATGTCCTCAATCCTTGGACATGCTCAATCAAAATCCATTCTCGCACAATCCGTTCGGAAATAGCTCTTAATTGCCTACAATCAACATAAAGCTTGTGCAGATCTCTATATCGACATTATAGACAAACTAGCTCACAAATGCATCAATGCTTAATCAATGACTATCAATATGGATGAAATACACTTAGAAAACGTGCCTAAAATATCACAATATTTCATGCTAACAAATAACCCCATACTTGCCACTTGCTTGTCCCTAAGCAAGGTCTTTCAAAAGCTTTTAAAACACAAGTTAGGATGAAATATGTGTACCTTCTCAAAACAAAACTTCTTTTGGATGAATGTGCCTTCTAATCAATAGATCATTCTCAAATCTTGCTTCATTCGTTTATAAGACTTTCATACACTTAATCAAAGAGTAAAGAGTGAAGAAAGCTCATGAATCAATTAAACTTCCATACAAACATCATAACCTTCAAACATTATCAAAATCAATCATAAGAAACTTCAATTTAGATCACCAAGTCATATAACATTCTTTTGATCTTAAGGACTTTCAAAAGGGTCTAGAATGTGGAAAAGGAAGGAAAACTTTAAGGAATGTGGTGCATGAATCCGGGAAAGTGGATAACTACTCTTTTCTTCTTCTCTTGCGGTTTCCGCAACACTTTCAACTTAGAGCTTCGCTCTCTTCTTTTCATTTTTCGACTTTACTTTTGGAGTTATGGATAGAGGTGCACAAAAACCGAAGCCTAGGAGATTGATGTTTCTCAATTTTTATGAGATGCCTCAAACCCTTAGCGCACATACCATAATCCACTAGGAATATCGCTCAATCCGACTTTGGCAAGACACAAACACCCGGCTATGTGAATGGTGCCGAGTTACTCATCATCATGATTGACTTCCCCAAACCTACAATTTCTTTCTATTCTTTTGATTGCAAATAATTGATTTCAAGGCCCTCCCACATCAAACATGCCAATATCAATCAACTCCTCCAAATTCTCGGATAGGTAAAGGAGGTCATAATTTAAATGAGGGGCTAAATGATCAAAGAAAGAAGAAAGAAAATCGAATTGCCTTAATAATCTCAACAAGAAGTACAAGAACTTATAGTGTGATTTCAACCTTACTTTCTCAACATTATATAAGTAACATTCATCACATTATGAAACTTGCAAAAGAGGTATAATCAACTCATTCAATTTCTTTTCAATTCACTATTCATTTAAGCATGCAATTGTCATCAAAACTCAATTCACAAGTGGTGATTATCATAGAAATCATCTCTATCCTTAGAAGTACAAAATTTTCAAAATTTTTCAATTTTTATAGGTTTTTCAAGTTCTTTTTCATGCAATGCAATAATGAAACGTGTAACAATATAATGAACATGCAAGATAGTCTCAATAGAAGCAATCAAAGTGAGTAAGAGTTATTACAAACTTTTAGTCACACCCCACCCCATACTTGGAACAAACATTGTCCCTAATGTTCAAATAAAAGAAAAAGAAGAAAAGAAAGAAAGAAAAGGAACTCACAAAATGGCGGTGGAGCGGCTAAACTGTCGGTCCTCAAGGTCGTCACTGCGGTGGAGGCGGGAATGGAGAGAAGCTAGGATCGTAGTACCGCCCGAACTGCTGGCGGTAGACGTCTCTCATCATATGGTCAAGGTCATCCATACGTCCATCTCTAGCGTCAGCTCGGATCTCCAAAGCTCCTACCCTATCAAAAAGACTAGTGGCCCACTCTGGCATCTGCTCATACCAACCTGGAGCCTGGCTGTACCACCCCGGTGCATCTGACGGTGCTGGTGCTGGTGCTGGTGGTGCCTGAGTAGACCATGGTGGTGGAGCTCCGTACCACGCAGGAGGGGTCTCCATCCAAGTGGGTCTCTCGCTCACGCTGGCGCGGCGAGAAGATGAACCTGAAGCTCTGGCAGGACGTGGAGAACGTCTAGGCATATCAGGAGCTATATCCGGCTGATCCGGAAATGTGCCAAAATCCTGCTCAGCTCCTCCTCCTCCCTCGTACTGATCTCTCATCTCCTCCTCCTCAACTACATGTGGTGGTGGGACATATGGAGGGGCTGCAATCCTGTTCGCATACATAGCAGCGAACATCTCCTTCCAATTATGACGTCCATCCATAATGGAATACTCTGGAAGCCACTCAATGCCTCTCCCCGTCCTGCTCTCTCATGGCATAGCTGCATAAGGTGGACCTCTATGGGTAGGGAAGATGAGACCTCTAGTCATGAAGGCCTGGAGTCCTAGGGGTACAACAGGAATGCGTGTGCAGGCGGAGAAATCTACCCCTAATATCCTAGAAAGGTGGGTGACTATCCCACCATATCCAATGTTGCCAGCCCTCTTGCTCTTTAGCTTGCTCATGGTAGCATCTAAGAGGGTGGCGCAGTCAGCAGGTCGTCCATATAGCATGGAGTACAGAAGAAAGAGCTCATCCGTCTTGATCTTCTGAGGTGTCTCCGTCCTAGGGAAGAGACACTCAGAAAGTACCCGGTGAGCAATCTTCAAGGCTAAGTGATACATCAAATTAGCCTTGGTATCAGCTAGTTGCTAGCGGTCCTCGCTGACATAGATCATGGCTACCTCCTCCCAGAAATCCTTGGCATAAACGCCGCTGGGAAAACGACCATTGAAGGTCTCTTGGAACCCAAAGAAGACTCCAAACTCCCGGATGGAGAAATCATAGTTTCTTTCCATCAGACGGAAAGAAACTGTCCTATCAACATGGCTGTGCTCAAAAGACGTCACAACCTCTCTAGTAATCTCCTCGTAAGCGTCCTCTCGGATAGCCGAAAAGACGACAAGACCGGCTCTATCCAAGAGCCAAGTAAGGTCATCTATGATATGTAGAGGAGCTAAATCCTCCAACAGTAGGTACCTAGGTCCTATAACAGTCCTCTTGTGGATCCTCTCTAAGGCGTCGAGATGATCCTCGTGAATGGTAGGTACCCTAGGGCTAGGAGGTAATGGTGATGAAGGTGATGATGGAGGTGAAGGGAATGAATGTGGTGGTGCTCTAGAGGATGAAGAGGAAGAGGGGTTACCCTTCCTCTTTTTGTTCTTGTCCTTCTCTTTGTTCTTATCCTTATTTCTCCCGGACACTCTCCTCACAAAATCCAGTCTCTGTTCAAAACCACGGTTTGTTCTTCAATTTCCACGGCCGTGGAACGTCCAGGAACCGTGGTTTCTTTCAAAATTTCACAAATCTCAACAATCAATCACCAAATTCCATAACAGCAGTCCTATACTAATTCTCTTCCAATTCCAATCAGTTATTCCTAAAAATTCTAGCAAATGTAGATCCGAATTGACAAAGATAGAGAAGAGCGAAAAACCTAGGTTTTCGGATTTTCAAATCCGAATTCTGCTTTCCTTGGTGATTTGCCGCTCGAATTGTTACTTGGATCTTGTTGGTGGTTGGATTTGCTTCAGTTTGGGTTGAAGAATCGTTGAAAACGATTAACAAACGAAGAATTGAGGTGAGGGGCGTGATTTCGGCGAAATAGGGCGTGGAAAAGCTTTGTGATGTTGTGTTTTTGTGAAGAACGTGGTTTATATAGTGGCCGGCAAAATTTTTGAAAACCACAGTCTATCGGGGGGTTCCACGGCGTGGAAATGTACGGAACCGTGGTTTTGGTGATTTTTCAAAGGCTTTTGGAAATTACGGTCACTGTAGCTGTCACGGCCGTGGTTTAGGCCGTGGAACTCTCTGTAATGCTCCAAAGTCCAAGTTTCGTCACTTTTCTTCAAAATTACTCTTCCCCTTTCCTTTTCCACTGATCCTACATCCAAAAACACGAACATACCGGAGATATCGAAGGCAAAACAAAGCAAAAACGTCTAAACTAAGCTAAACTATGAATCGAAAACAACAAAATGTAAATGCAATACCTTGGGTTGCCTCCCAAGAAGCGCTTTGTTTAAGGTCCGTAGCTAGACCATATTCGCACTTATTCGAGTGCGGTGGGCGCGAACTCTTCGGCTTGGAGTTCTGGCGTATACTTCTTGAGTCGTTGACCGTTCACCTTAAAGCTTCCGCCCGCTTCACCCCATACTTCAACTGCACCATGGGGGAAAATACGTTTGATTAGAAAAGGTCCGGTCCAACGAGATTTAAGCTTACCTAGAAAGAGGCGAAGCCTTAAATTGAAGTGGAGAACTTGATCTCCTTCTTTGAAGTCCTTTGGAATGATATGCTTATCATGCCAACGCTTTGCTCTCTCCTTATAGATCTTGGCGTTCTCATAGGCGTTCAAGCGAAGTTCTTCAAGCTCATTAAGGTTCAAGAGACGCTTTTCTCCCGCTTCCTTCATGCTGAAATTCAACCACTTGATGGCCCAAAACGCCTTGTGCTCCAACTCTACCGGTAAGTGACAAGACTTCCCATACACAAGGTTGTATGGTGTGGTTCCTATTGGAGTCTTATACGCAGTCCGGTACGCCCACAATGCATCATCAAGCTTCAAGGACCAATCCTTCCTAGTCCTTGAAACCGTCTTCTCTAGGATTCCTTTGATCTCCCGGTTTGAGATCTCAACTTGTCCACTAGTTTGTGGATGATAAGGGGTGGCGATCTTGTGAGTAACCCCATACTTAGCTAGAAGAGCTTCAAAGCGCCGGGCAATGAAGTGAGAACCTCCATCACTAATGATAGTCCTTGGCGTCCCAAATCGTGGGAAGATGGTCTTGTTAAAGAACTTAACCACCACCATGGCATCATTGGTGGGAGAGGCAATTGCTTCCACCCATCTAGAAACGTAATCCACCGCCAAGAGTATGTATTGGTTTCCACAAGATGATGGGAACGGTCCCATAAAGTCAACTCCCCAAACATCGAAAATCTCCACCTCTTGGATGTTATTGAGAGGCATCTCATTCCTCCTAGAGATATTTCCTGTTCTTTGACAAGCATCGTAGCAGGAAACAAAGGATTACACATCTCTAAATAAAGTAGGCCAAAAGAATCCAGATTGCAATACCTTAGCGCTAGACTTGTTCGAACTAGCGTGTCCTCCACAAGGTAGTGAATGACAATGGCGGATGAAACTTTGCATCTAATCTTCCGGCACACATCGCCGAATGATGCCATCCGGACCTCTCTTAAAGAGGAGAGGTTCGTTCCAAAAGTATTCCCGAACATCCTTAAAGAACTTCTTTCTTTGTGCGTAGGATAATCCGGGTGGTATCTCCTGACAAACCAAATAGTTAACAAAATTAGCAAACCATGGTTCGTTACCTTTGGAGATCACATCGATGCACTCCTCTATAATGTGTAGGTGTTCGTCCGGGAAGGAGTCATCTATAGGTAAATGTCGTCCTCTAGATGTGTTAGGCGACTCAAATGATCCGCAACAGAATTTTCCGAACCCTTCTTGTCGCGGATCTCTAGATCGAATTCTTGTAGAAGAAGAATCCATCTAATTAGCCTTGGCTTCGCATCCTTCTTTGCAAGGAGGTACCGGATCGCAGCATGATCCGTGTAGACAATCACCTTTGCACCTACAAGATAAGAGCGAAATTTGTCAATAGCATAAACAATGGCTAAAAATTCCTTTTCCGTAGTGGCGTAGTTGAGCTGCGCTTCATCTAGCGTCTTGCTGGCGTAGTATATGGCATGGGTTCGCCCTTCCTTTCTTTTTCCAAGAACAGCTCCTATAGCTACGTCACTAGCATCGCACATAACCTCAAAGGGAAGGTTCCAATCCGGAGGTTGGATAATAGGTGCTGAAATTAGAGCTTCCCGGATCATGTTAAACGCATCCAAGCATTCCTGCGAAAACTCAAAAACTGCATCCTTCATCAATAGATTAGTTAGCGGTTTTGATATTTTTGAGAAATCCTTTATGAAGCGCCTATAGAACCCAGCATGTCCTAGGAAACTTCTTATCCCTTTCACCGAAGTTGGGGGAGGAAGCTTCTCTATAGTCTCTATTTTAGCCTTATCCACCTCAATCCCTCTATTAGAGATTAAGTGTCCTAAAACAATGTCTTCCTTAACCATGAATTGACACTTCTCCCAATTAAGAACTAGGTTAGTGTCTTCACACCTTTGTAACACAAGAGCAAGGTTAGAAAGACAATTGTCAAAAGAGGAACCGTATACGGAGAAGTCATCCATAAAAACCTCTATTATTTCCTCTATGTATTCGGAGAAGATGGCCATCATGCACCTTTGAAAGGTGGCTGGGGCGTTGCAAAGCCCGAACGGCATTCTTCTATAAGCAAACGTACCCCACGGGCACGTGAATGTAGTTTTCTCCTGATCATCCGGGTGTATCGGAATCTGAAAGAAACCACTATAACCGTCAAGATAGCAAAAGTGCGAGTGTTGTGCTAACCTTTCAAGCATTTGGTCGATGAATGGCGATGGGAAGTGATCCTTCCTCGTCGCATTGTTAAGCTTGCGGTAGTCTATGCACATCCGCCATCCTGTCACGGTTCGGGTAGGAATGAGTTCGTTATTCTTGTTGGTGATGACCGTCATTCCTCCCTTCTTCGGAACTACTTGTACCGGACTCACCCACTTACTATCGGAGATAGGATAGATGATACCTGCATCAAGAAGTTTAAGAATTTCCTTCTTGACAACCTCCTTCATGGTCGGATTCAACCGCCTTTGAGGTTGTCTTGAAGTCCTAAAGTCCTCTTCCATTAATATTTTATGCATGCATAGGGAAGGTTTGATTCCTACTAAGTCCTCAATAGTATATCCTAAAGCTTTTCTATGTTTCCTAAGGACAACCATGAGCTTATTATGTTCATCTATGCTTAGATCGGAACTAACAATAACCGGAAAGGTAGAATTAGGTCCTAGAAAAGCGTACCTTAGATGAGTAGGAAGTTGCTTTAGTTCCATCGCTTTCGGAGCTTCCAATGACTCTTGAGGAGCATCCGATGCCTCCTTAGAAGTGTCTAAGGAAATAGAAGGTGTAGGAGAAGAATCAAAAGAAGTTGAAGAAGAGGTACGATCGCCTTCTTCCACGGCCAGAATCATGGTTTCCCTGCATCCTCCACGGCCGTGGTTTAGGGCGTGGAAAGGAAATACGGTTGCTCTGTTTCCTCCACGACCGTGTAACCCTCTGGAGTGAGCCACGCTTTGGTTGGTGACATCCACGGCCGTGGAATATAGTGTATGGCCGTGGATTCTCACGTTTTCTGCTTCGTCGTGGAGCTTCTCAAACTCCACTTCACATACTTCTTCTTGTGCTTCTAAGGCTTCAATTGCCTCATTGCACTCCTCTTCTTCCCCTACATCCATTAGACTCATAGTAATAACCTTTTGTAAAGGATCTTTGAAGAGAATAGCACTTACCTCCTCTCTAGACAACCCTTCTTCATCTTGGATATTGAATATATCCTCATCAAAGATTGGTTCCTTCACTAGAGTGGAAAGAACGAACTCTACCTTCTCCTCTCCTATGTCAAAGGCGAGTCTAGCATTTTTGCAATCGACTATGCAGCCGGAAGTTGCAAGAAACGGTCTTTCGAGTATGATCGGGACCGGACTATCTGCAGGAATGTCAAGCACAACAAAATCAATGGGAACAAAGAATTTACCTAGCTTGACTGGGACGTCTTCTACAATACCGACGGGACGAGTGATGGATCGATCCGCCATGTACAACATCATCTTCACCGGTTTAGGGTCGCCTAAACCGATCTTCCTACATAATGCAAGTGGTATGATGCTCACACTTGCTCCCAAGTCACATAATGCATCATATGTGACATCTCCCACTCCTATGGGAATACAAAATGACCCCGGATCCTTTAGCTTTGGGGGCATTTTCTCCTTCATGGTCTTGATGAGATCCGAAGAATCCGAACTCATCTTAACCTCTCCAAAATCCTCTAACTTTCTCTTGTTAGAGAGGATCTCCTTTAAGAACTTGCCATAAGCCGGCATACCTACAATAGCATCAATGAAAGGTATATTAATATGCAGCTTGCTCATGAGTTCTATAAACTTACCAAATTGTTTATCTAGGCGCGCTCTCGCTCTAGATTGAGGGAATGGTAGGGGAGGTATGTAAGCCGGAGGAGGAACGTAGACATCTTCCTTCTCCTTCCCCTTCTCTTTTTCTTTCTCAACGGGTACTTCTACAAACTTAGGTTGCGGATCGGTGGTAGTCACTCCGCTCCTAGTTGTGATTGCCATCACCCTTCCCTTTGGGTTGTCCTCCGTTTTTCCTGGAAGTTTCCCTTGATTCCTAGGAACTTCCTCCGCATGAGTAAACATTTGGTTTTCCAAAACCTTTTGGGCTTTATCAACCTTAGTTATGTGATCATCAACTTTGATGATGCGAGTCTCTAACCCTTGAAGCTTTCCCAAAATTGTCTCCAACATGGGATCGGGCTTCTCCTTCTCCGAAGTGCTTCCTCCATTAGGTGTTTGCCCCTGGCTTTTCAAAGAGTAGAGGAAGAGGAAGGTGGAGTTAGTGAATTTGAATTGGAAGGATAAGAGTTACCGGAGTTTTGTTGATTGGAGCGCCAATTGTTGTTGCTTGAACCCCTATTATTGTTCCAATTATTGTTCCGGTTGTTGTTGTTGCCATTCCAATTATTCCGGTTGTTGTTCCGGTTATTGTTGTCGTTGCAGTTTGTATTCTCACCACCGTTGTTGTTGTTGATAACACGATTTATGACTTAGTTTTAGACACTCATTTAGATAGATTTTCCGCTCATTCATGCATGGTTTAGCATTAGTTCACGGCGTTTGCACTCAAATCACGTATTTTGTCGAGATAGACGTCTACTCGGACTTTTGCTTGCTTTGTAGGTATTTTGGGAGATTTAAGAACCTAATCGATACATCCGAGGATCATTCCTCGAGATGACACACTTCCGGACTCATTGGAATGCAAGCTAAGGGCTAAGGAGGACTCATGGGACCTTGCCAACACAAGCCATGCAACAAATCACCCATTAGGATCATTCCTCGAGAAGAAGTCTCTGGAACAAACCACGGTCAAGGCCCTTTCCACGGCCGTGATTATGCCCGTGATTCTTGCCAGGACCACATCGACAGCTGGCCACGATCTCTTCCATTGCTCTTGCATCCTAGTGGGTATTTAAAGGATTTTGCAGGCTGTAATTGGGGATCCTTCTCCTCTCTTTTGACCTACCTTTCTTCCCCAAAACACTTCTCCATTGTTGCCTCTCTTCCAAGCACCCATTAGGGGTGTTCTTGGAAGAGATTAGTGTAGATTCTCGTTTTAGGGTGAGATTAGATTGGATTCGAGTGAAGCTTCGATTGTTGACAACTTGGATTAGCTCTTGGAGCCTTGTAAGGATTTGGTAATTTCTATTCTATGCTTTTAATGTCTTTTCTTTGGATTGTTCTTCATTATTTGACCATGACTTGCAAGCATGCTTTATTTGTTGAGATTGATCTTGAAATGAATGTTGTTGGCTAGATAGATTGCGATTCTAGGGTAAGGAAAGAAGGGTTATGGCTAGGACCATGATAGGATGAACTTAGATTTTTACCCTTGGATGACTCTTGTTTTTGAAATCCTAGTGTTTGTTGAGCTAATTCTATCCTAGGGTGACCTAGTGTTAGCAACTAAGTGTTTAGAAGGGACTTACCCGGTGATTCTTACTCTTAGATTCAAAAGATGACTAACCCTAGGTAGTGGTGAGCCTCACAAGCCGCCATTGGACTAAGTGTGCTAGGATAGTTGTTTAGGACTTCCCTTTCCGAGACTTACCCGGTAAGGATAGGTTAGACCCCTAGGTAACAATCCGGTTTGTGTAGAATTCCTATCCTTAGGTTCTTAGAGACTTACCCGGTAATGAGACCTTAGGAATGGACTAGTGGACCATGAGACTTACCCGGTAATTGATCCAAATCTAGAAATGCTTAATCCTAACATATCATGGTTAATCCGAGGAATGAATAGATAGCTTGAGTCTATGCCATAACCGGGACTTCCGAACTCTAGAATCCGCTTTGTTATTTCCTTTTTCCTATCTTTTGTGTTAGTGTATGTTTGTGTTGCTTGATTGTGTTCACATACTTGTGATCTTTGTTTGATCACCGAAAAACCTCCAAAAACATTGTGTTTTCCATTTTCTTTATTCCTCATCTTATCTTAGTCTAGATTCACACTATTTTCGATCATTGAATGACTTAGTTTCACCTCAGTCCTTGTGTTCGACCTCGGAATACTTTCCTTTCTACAAAACGACCCCTACACTGCGGGTTTCACTAGGTAGTTTAGGATTTAGTTTGAGTTTATAAATTTAAAGCTTTTTGTGCTATTTCCTAGCGTGACAAGTTTTTGGCGCCGTTGCCGGGGACTAGGTTAAGATTAAGTCATTTGTCTTTGATTGTTTTTAGTGTTTATCTTTTTTGTTACTTTTGCTCTTGTGTGTTTTTGTCTTTGCCTTTTCATGTTTTCCATGGACGGATTATACCTCCAAGACGACCTTGACAACATGGAGTATGAGGGATGGATGGAAAGCCAAGATCTAGGACATCTACATGATGAGTTTGAGTATTGGGAGGAGTTTAATGCCTATCATGAGTCCCATAATCAAGCTCACATGACTATATTGCCTCATGAGTAACCTCACCAACAACCTCACAATGATAAGGTAGAATCAATGCTAGAAGCAATGTTGAGGAAGATGGATGATCTAGAAGGCAACCTTGCTTCCATTTCTAGTTCCCACATGGAGCTTGAAGCGGAAGTGTGTCATCAAGAGGAGGTTCACTATGAGGAGATCCAAGGATTGCCCGATTCAACCATAACCAATAGGAGCCTTGAGGGAGAGTTGAATGAAGCTCGGGAGAAATTGAGGCTAAGGGATTTGGCCCTGAAGGAAGAAAGGAGATTGAATACCGAGAGAGAAGAACAAATGAGGAGGGAGATTGAGGAGATTAGGAATGCTCTTATGCTAGGAGATCCTACCATTCTTCAAGGTTCACCTCCATCTCCTTCACATTTAAGGGAGTGCAATGAAGTATTCTCATCCCCGGACATCCTTGCCATCAACCCCGGAACCATACATGAAGAGCTCACTTGGAACAGATGCAACAGAGAGAACCACGGCCGTGGAGGACAAACCACGACCGTGGAAGACTACAGAGAGAACCACGACCGTGGAGTACAAACCACGACCGTGGAAGGCTCTGTAGTGGTCCATCCTAAGCCAATCTCAGCTCCCTCTGACCTTTTCTTGCTTGCCCGGAGTACACACGAAGATTGGAGCCCCTTTCCTAAGGATTCTCCATTATTGAATGATGGAGGCAAGCATGATGGATCCATGATGGTTATGAAATACTTCAATGAAGGATTCTTCCCAAGAATCGGCTCTCCTCGGATCATAGAGGATGAGGATGACAAGCGCTTCACTGATGTGACCGCGGAGTACAAATTGCCTAAGTATGGGGTGACACCTATGGTTGCAACTCTATACTATCATCAAGGAAGCGGTGATGAAGGAGTCTACTACTCACCGGTGAAGAGAGAACTTAAGGCTTATTTGGGCATCCAGTGGCCCTTGCTTGTCATCATGGATTCCGGGAAAAGATGGTTGCTTGGACTCCTCAAGCAAACCATGGTATTCGAGGTGGATTAACATATCCACGGAGTTTGGTCAAGCTAATGACCTAAAAGAAGCGCTTAATGGGAGGCAACCCATTGGTACAACTCTTTCCCTTTTCTCTTTTGTTTTTGCTTTTCTTTTTGCTTTTGTGTGTTTTTGTGTTTTGTGTTTGTGGTAGATTTTAGGTAATGAGGAAGCCTTGCAAGGCGAGTTGATGACGATGATTCCGTTTACAAACATGGGTGGAGCGGACGTGAGGCTTGGACGGCTTGAGGTGTCTTGTTAGATGGAAGAGCTCCCATCTCACATATACCTTGGCGCGGGTCTCGACGCCGGAATGATTATGAAGAGCTCTCTACCATGCTTGATCGATCATCCATCACCACCACTCCACACGAGTTCATCCCAAATACCGAAGCAAATCATTTTACATTGTGAGAACCTTCTTTCACTCTCTTTACTTGAATACCACATTGGGGACAATGTGTTTCTAAGTATGGGGGTGGGGTTTGCATGATCTTTTGCATGACTAGCATCTAGAGTAGTTTCTTTTTAGTCACATGTTTTATTATATCTTGCATTGTACATACATATTTCGAAAATTCCAAAAAAATCAGAAAATTTAAAATTTTTTTTGTGCTTTCTAGGCTTGGATATGACCGTAATGATGAACCTTGTCTTGTGGATTGGCTATGGATGGCCTTGTGTGTTTAATTGATGATGCATATGTGGACTTGAAATACTTATCTTGAATTCCATGAATGACTTGTGATGATGATGCTTGCCTTGATTTAATTGAGGATTGAAAGTCGAAATTGCATGCTAGTTCTTGCACATCAATTAGGAGTGATTAAGGCAATTCATCTTCCTCTACTTCTCATCTTGATCATGTTGCTTGAGCACCTCAATTGAGATAAATTTGACCTCTTTTGACCCATCCGGGAATAGGAGCATGTTAGTGTGTTGATGTGTGTGAAAAGCAAGTGTGGGGTGAAGTTGTTGATGAAAGGAATGTCATGAATGAAATGCTGAAATTGTTGTGAAAGTGTAGCCAAAATTATAGGTTTGGAGACATCGGTTTAAATGACAAGTAACTCGGCACACTTCACATGATCGGGTGTTGGTGCCTTGCCAAAGTCAAATAAACCGATAGTCCTAACGAGATTTGGTATGTGTGCCCGGTGTGGATGCACCTCGAAAAAACATAGAAAAAGCCCGAGGATGGCTAATCACCAAGGTTTCGGCTTTTGTACACCAATGCCATTGTCTCAAAAATAAAAGAAAAGAAAGAAAAGAAAATGAAGAAAAATATACACTTGAGGGAAGTTGATAAGAAATGTGAAGTTGTGGTTGTTTAGTTCCTTTCCCGGATTAGCATCACATAGCCTAGAAAACTCCCACCTAATCGCAACGTTTCTTGGCCTTCTATTTTACAAGTCCTTTTGACCTACTTGCATGTGTGTAAGACTAAGTGATTTAGATTGGATATACTCATGATCATCTTGACTTCTTCATCTTTACATTTCATCGCATGCTATCAAGTTAAGTGTAATTGTCTTTCCATGCTTTCATTTATTTGATACATAATTGCTTGTCCATTGCCGTGAAACATGACAATGAAGGTGATCCAATATTAGAAGCACAATTCCAAAAAGATTTTACCATTTTTCTACATACATAAATCATGTCATCTCTTAGTCTATAGTTGGGAATTTGCTCGGGGACGAGCAAACCTTAAGTATGGGGTATTTTGATAACACGATTTATGACTTAGTTTTAGACACTCATTTAGATAGATTTTCCGCTCATTCATGCATGGTTTAGCATTAGTTCACGGCGTTTGCACTCAAATCACGTATTTTGTCGAGATAGACGTCTACTCGGACTTTTGCTTGCTTTGTAGGTATTTTGGGAGATTTAAGAGCCTAATCGATACATCCGAGGATCATTCCTCGAGATGACACACTTCCGGACTCATTGGAATGCAAGCTAAGGGCTAAGGAGGACTCATGGGACCTTGCCAACACAAGCCATGCAACAAATCATGGCTTAACGAGCCTAGAAGAAGTCTTTGGAACAAACCACGGTCAAGGCCCTTTCCACGGCCTTGATTATGCCCGTGATTCTTGCCAGGACCACATCGACAGCTGGCCACGATCTCTTCCATTGCTCTTGCATCCTAGTGGGTATTTAAAGGATTTTGCAGGCTGTAATTAGGGATCCTTCGCCTCTCTTTTAACCTACCTTTCTTCCCCAAAACACTTCTCCATTGTTGCCTCTCTTCCAAGCACCCATTAGGGGTGTTCTTGGAAGAGATTAGTGTAGATTCTCGTTTTAGGGTGAGGTTAGATTGGATTCGAGTGAAGCTTCGATTGTTGACAACTTGGATTAGCTCTTGGAGCCTTGTAAGGATTTGGTAATTTCTATTCTATGCTTTTAATGTCTTGTCTTTGGATTGTTCTTCATTATTTGACCATGACTTGCAAGCATGCTTTATTTGTGGAGATTGATCTTGAAATGAATGTTGTTGGCTAGATAAATTGCGATTCTAGGGTAAGGAAAGAAGGGTTATGGCTAGGACCATGATAGGATGAACTTAGATTTTTACCCTTGGATGACTCTTGTTTTTGAAATCCTAGTGTTTGTTGAGCTAATTCTATCCTAGGGTGACCTAGTGTTAGCAACTTAGTGTTTAGAAGAGACTTACCCGATGATTCTTACTCTTAGATTCAAAAGATGACTAACCCTAGGTAGTGGTGAGCCTCACAAGCAGTCATTGGACTAAGTGTGCTAGGATAGTTGTTTAGGACTTCCCTTTCCGAGACTTACCCGGTAAGGATAGGTTAGACCCCTAGGTAACAATCCGGTTTGTGTAGAATTCCTATCCTTAGGTTCTTAGAGACTTACCCGGTAATGAGACCTTAGGAATGGACTAGTGGACCATGAGACTTACCCGGTAATTGATCCAAATCTAGAAACGCTTAATCCCAACATATCATGGTTAATCCGAGGAATGAATAGATAGCTTGAGTCTATGCCATAACCGGGACTTCCGAACTCTAGAATCCGCTTTGTTATTTCCTTTTTCCTATCTTTTGTGTTAGTGTATGTTTGTGTTGCTTGATTGTGTTCACATACTTGTGATATTTGTTTGATCACTGAAAAACCTCCAAAAACATTGTGTTTTCCATTTTCTTTATTCCTCATCTTATCTTAGTCTAGATTCACACTATTTTCGATCATTGAATGACTTAGTTTCACCTCAGTCCTTGTGTTCGACCTCGGAATACTTTCCTTTCTAGAAAACGACCCGTACACTGCGGGTTTCACTAGGTAGTTTAGGATTTAGTTCGAGTTTATAAATTTAAAGCTTTTTGTGCTATTTCCTAGCGTGACAGTTGTTGCCCAAGTAGCCAACATCTTTTCCTTGTTGCTTTGGAAAGTTGGTCTTGATAGCTTCCTTCAACTCTTTAATCTCATTGTTGAGGGAGAAAATTTGATTTTGAGCTTCATGTGTGAGCTTTGCTCCTTGCTCCACACAATTTCCCTCCACTTTCCGGTGAAAATACTTCTCTATGACCCTTGCTTGCTTCTCAATGAAGTCCCAAGCATCATCTTCCCTCATCTCCATGAATGTACCACATGAGAGGGATTGGAGCTTGAATTGTGTCTCCACATCCAGCCCCTTATAGTATATCTCCAACAATGCAAGCTTGGATATGCCATGATGAAGGCAATCCAATAGCAAATCCTGAAACCTTTCCCAAGATTGAAACAAACTTTCGTTAGATCTCATGGAAAATGCATTAATCTTACCTCTAAGTTCCGCCGTTTTGGATGGCGGAAAGAACTTAGTGAGGAACTCCGCGGAAAGGTCTTCCCACGTGTCTAGTTTCCCACTAGGAAGAGCTTGATACCAAGACAATGCTTTCCCCTTCAAGGAGAAGAAGAAAGGCTTGAGCTTATAGTTGTTGGTAGTCGCGTTCTTCGGCCTCATTGTCTCCATCATACACTCAAAGTTTTGTAAGTGTTGGTGTGGAGATTCAGCGCTTGTTCTGCCAAATTGGTTTTGGCGAACAAGAGTAATAACTTGAGGGTTGAAGCTAAACCCTTGTACATCATCAGCATCAAAGTTCACACCTAGACGGCGTGGTTGCTGCGTTGGATCCCTCCTTTGGCCAAGAGTTCTTGGCTCCTCATCCACACGTTCGATCCTTGCATTCCAAGGTGGAATACGGCGATTTGCAGCTGCTCGTGGATGGAATGGATTCACATTGATCGTTGGATCAATTTTCTCTAGCGGTGGCATGGAGGAGTCGCTGTCCTCATTGGATGAGTTGGCTCTAACCGATCTTCCCGGTTTCCTCCTTTTCTTTTTCTCCTTAAGGTTGTTTATCTCCAACCTCATTTGGAACATCATGTCCGTTAGATCGTGAACTTTCATTTGATGACGATCCGTTTCTTCCCTACGTGTCTTCTCACTCCATTGGAGTTGAGCTTCTTTCTCCGCTAACTCCGATTGAAGATCACGTTCGTTTTCTTCAACCATTTTCTTTTCCTTACGCTTTCTCCTTAAATTTCTCTCAAGCTCTTGATCAAGAGGTAAGAGGTCCTCGGTGTTCCTAGACCTGCGCATACACTCAAAGAGATATCAAATAACAAGGGAAGAGCTCCCAAGCTTGACAACCGATAACCGAATTCGGCCTAAACCAAATCCCCGGCAACGGCGCCAAAAACTTGTTCGTCACTTAGCGTGCGTGCAAATAAGCTTTAATTATAAAACTAGAAATCAAGCAAGCGAACCCGCAGTGTAAGGATCGATATAGTTGAGCAAGAATTCCAGAGTATCGAACACAGGGATTTGGGGGGTTAAATCCAGTTATAGATTATCAAGCGAGTAAATGTAAGAGCTTTTCGAATTATTGGGAAAACAACAATCCTAAAGATCCAGGAATCCAGCTGTGGCAATTGATTCAAGATATACTAAAGATATAAGGACAGAGTTAAGGTATGCAAAGGTATACGAATGTAAGGTAATCGTACGGTGAAGTTCCAAAAACCTTATATGACCCACCTAAAAGACACTCTCTATAAAGGTTGTTGAGGCTTCAGTATAGAAAGGATCTAAAGGTAAGAATTAATGTCAAATACCCAAACTTATAATCCAAAGATCAAGACTAACTAAACCGATTAAGGTTGTGACACTCACAATCGAGGTAGAGGTTGTTGAGGCTTCAGTACCACCTAGAAAAGGGCAAGCCAAGACTAAGTTAAAGCAAATCTTTAACTTTGGATTAAAGTAAAAGCAAGTTCGTAACTTAACACAAAATTACGGGTAGTTCTTGAGTTCCACGGCCGTGGAAGCTCAAGAACAGACCGTGGATTAGGTTCGTCGGCGATTCTCTCTAACTCTCATGGTCCAATCTGTTTACGATCGATCTATCATCATCTAAGCCACAACTATCAGCCCTTCACCTTAGAATTGCTAAAGGATTTTAGCAAACAATAGTCATATTGATATCAAATTCAAGGTTTAAAAGAATGAAACATTGAAAACTTCCGAAAACTTCCAATAACTTTAAAGTCAATCTCAAATCCACAAATCAAGAACAATAACGTCAATAGATTTGGAATAATGCAAACAATCACGAATCTTAGATAAGAAGGAAGAACGGGATGTCAATCCGTCTTCTAAATCAAACCTAAATGAGAAGAGAAATCTTCTCACGAACAATCTTTCAAATCTTCAACTCTTCCGTCAATCCGGAAATCTCAATAGCAAAGCGCAATTCTCTCAATCACAATCTCCGCAAGATGTGAAATTAGGGCAATTCCAAGGTGTAAGCGGAAATGCATCTAAGCGTAAGCGAAGGTGCGTCTAAGCAGAGGTGACGGAATCTCTCTTCGTCCGTCCTTTTATAGTGTAAGATAAAATATTGGCCCGGCCCGATTGCGTAGGAGATCGTGGCTTAAAGTGTGGCGAAAAAGATCGCCAAGATCACGGTCGTGGAAGGGTTCCACGACCGTAATTTAGAGCGTGGAAATTGTCACGATTTGACACAAGCCTTCCACGGCCGTAGAAGTTGCTGGAATGAACCACACTTCCCTTGCCAAGGTTCCACGGCCTTGGACTTGAACGTGGAATGTAGTACGGCCGTATTTTAGAGCGTGGTTTAGAGCAAAACCGTGATTCTTCCTTTCCTCGTGCATATTCTTCAAGTTAGCACCTTCCTTAGCTCCTAGAGATGTCCTCAATCCTTGGACTTGCTCAATCAAACTCCATTCTCGCACAATCCGTTCGGAAATAGCTCTTAATTGCCTACAATCAACATAAAGCTTGTGTAGATCTCTATATCGACATTATAGACAAACTAGCTCACAAATGCATCAATGCTTAATCAATGACTATCAATATGGATGAAATACACTTAGAAAACGTGCCTAAAATATCACAATATTTCATGCTAACAGGGATGTCACTTGTGAAGCCCTTTGTGATCTAGGAGCCAGCGTGAGCATCATTCCGCTGGAGCTATGTGTGAAGATCGGACTTGGAGAGCCCAAGCCGGTCAACATTCGATTATATATGGCGGATCGCTCCATCATCCATCCCGTGGGAATCTTGGAGGACGTTCCGGTCAAGTTAGGTAACTTCTATTTACCAATAGATTTTGTTGTACTTGACATTCCCGCAGATTATCCCGTTCCTATTATTCTCGGGAGGCCATTTCTAGCAACTTTGGGTTACAACGTGGATTGCAAGAATGCCAAGTTGAAATTAAACATTGGTGGCGATGAGGTGGAGTTCGCACTACTTGCAGCCATGAAAGGGGAGCAGCTAAGCGATGATATCTTCAACATCTACGATGAAGAAGAATCAAGAGAATTGGTGAGCTCTATCCTTATTAACGATCCACTCGAAAGAGTTATTAGTTTCAGTTTAATGGAGGAAGGTATAGATGCTTCTTGTGATGCAGATATACGGAGCTTAAAAGCACTGGAAGAAGATCCAGGAGCTAAAACTGAGAAGCTAATCCAGGAGACGAAGATCTCCAGTTTTGGTTCCAGTTGCAGTACCTCGACCGAGGCACTTTCTGGACTGAGCGAGGCGACTGAAGAACATCTCGGTCAACGCCTTTACGCCTCGACCGAGGTCGATGGCGAGATGATGTCAACTGAGACTGCAGAAAATAACAAACTTCTTACTCCTTTGTCTGACATTCATCCTCAGTTGGTGGAACATTCTATCCACCAACTTTCTGATAATAAAGGACCTTGGTATGCTGATATTGTGAATTATCTTGTTTGCCAGGAAGTACCGCCCGGAATGACATACTCTTAAAAGAAGCGATTCTGTAAGGACGTACGCCATTACTACTGGGACGAGCCGCTGCTATTCAAGCGCGGGCCGGATGGGATGCTTCGAAGATGCATTCCGGAAGATGAAGTTAATAGCGTCATACGGCATTGTCATTCACTTCCTTGTGGAGGACATGCCAGCACCGATAAGACATGCGCTAAGGTATTACGTTCCGGTTTCTTTTGGCCTACATTATTTAAGGATGTACAATCGTTTGTTGTCTCTTGTGATCAATGCCAAAGAACAGGAAATCTATCTAGGAGGAACGAAATGCCACTTAATAACATTCAAGAGATGGAAATCTTTGATGTATGGGGGATAGACTTCATGGGACCTTTCCCATCCTCCGGAGGAAACCTCTATATTCTTCTTGCAGTTGATTACGTCTCTAGATGGGTTGAAGCCATCGCTTCTCCCACTAACGACGCCAAGGTGGTTGTGAAGTTCTTAAACAGAACTATCTTTCCACGTTTTGGAACTCCACGCATCATCATCAGCGATGGAGGAACGCATTTCATCAACCGGAAGTTCAAGGCACTTCTATCGAAGTATGGAGTAACCCACAAGGTATCAACCCCTTATCACCCTCAAACTAGTGGACAGGTCGAGATCTCGAATAGAGAAATCAAGGCAATTTTGGAGAAGACCGTCTCTAGGACGAGGAAGGATTGGTCCATGAAATTGGACGATGCTCTTTGGGCGTACAGGATCGCATTTAAGACTCCCATAGGTACCACCCCTTATAATTTGGTATATGGGAAGTCTTGCCATTTGCCCATTGAGTTAGAATACAAAGCATATTGGGCGATCAAATGGTTGAACTTCGACATTAATGAGGCCGGCGAGAAGCGGCTATTGGAAATCAACGAGCTGGAGGAGCTGCGTTTGAACGCTTATGAGAATGCCAAAATCTATAAGGAGAGGACGAATAAATGGCATGACAAGCGTATCATCCCAAAGGAGCTTAACGAAGGAGACTTAGTTCTACTCTTCAACTCCCGCCTCCGCCTCTTTCCAGGTAAGTTAAAATCTAGATGGACCGGACCTTATGTTGTGAAACATGTTTTTCCTCATGGTGCAGTTGAGATATGGGGCGAAACGAGCGGAAGCTTCAAGGTCAATGGCCATAGACTTAAGAAGTACAAACTGAAAGTTCCGGTTGAGGAGGTTACACCAATATACCTCGTTTGAGAGACGCATTATGGTCCAGCTAGCGACCTTAAACCAAGCGCTTCTTGGGAGGCAACCCAAGGTATTGCTTTCTTTTCCCGTTTTCTAGTCTAGCTTAGATAGTTTTGCTTTTGCTTTGCTTTGTTTTGTTTTTGGCGTTCTAGACACACAACAGGTGACATCTAAGGAAGGAGAACAAACCAGGAGCATAACTGGAAGGACAGAAGATCGAGAATTTGAGAAGACGAAGTTTGACTGAGGCACATCTCGGTTGCTGTCAAAGCACCTCGACCGAGATGATTCTTGAGCAACCAAGGCGACTAGGGTTTCTGAAGATCCACCTCGGTCCGTACCACCTCGGCCCAGTCGAGACCACCTCGACCGAGGTGACAACAGTTCCAGAAAGTGTATAAAAGGGGATAAATTTCTCTTTCCTCTCTTTGCCCTTCCTTGACCGCGGCAGCCCCCTTCACCTCGCTTCTTCGATTCTCGCTCATTTTCGAAGATTTTCGCTTCCAAACTGCAATTAGAGCGTAGAGGATCCCAGTGCAACGTCGATCTGCGAAGAAATCGAACCGAAACGGCCGAACGAGGTAAAACGAGTACGAAACTCTAACCTTGCTGTTTTCGCTTCAATTTGGGCATGGATTGCCCTGCATTTGCTGAGAAAATGATTAAGTACCCCATAGGAACCAGTTGTAGTGATTTTGGGGGAAAAGAACTGGAAATTTGAGGAAATAAGTTACGCAGTTTTTCGCCTCGGTCCAGACGCGCTGTGCCTCGACCGAAGTGTTCTTGAGTATTGTCAGTCGACCGAGGTGACCTAACAGTGAGATTTCTGAAAATGAGTTCTGACAGATGCCTTGCCCTTAGGGATAGGTCCTCCCCTTCCCCTTCTTCCTCTTCTTCCCGACCCTATCGCCCGGTGATCCACGAGCGACACCGGGTCGATTACGACCGTATTTCCGGCCGTCCAGTGATTGCACCTCGCTTCCTGGACGTATCATCTTTTGACTGTCTCCAGGTGGATGAAGACCTTAGGCGGATGATATCTACAGTAGGGCTAGATCAGTTTAGTGAGATCCGAGCCCCTACCTATTTGGAGCCTACCCTAGAGTTCATTAGCTCCTTCACCTACCTCCCCACAGAGCGATATGTGAAGTACCGGTTGATGAACCGGAACTTCTTAGTGCCACTAGAGTATTGGAGCGATATATTTGGATTTCCTGCCCCCACAGCTGTTGATTTCCCTTCCCGTCTGTAGCTAGGGAGTTTTGGGGACAGATTGCCCATATTGCTGAGCACGCAGATAGATGGCGCCCTGGAGATTCCAGGGAGAAGGTCATCTTCCACTTAGCTTTTAGGTTAGCCCACCGCATTTTCAGCGAGACGCTTCTAGCGCGTATTGAGACGCCCCAGAAGGTCCGACAGGGGGAGCTGTTCAGCCTATATTGCATGGTGACCGGAGGGATCCCCGACTTTGGCTTGATGTTGGAAGAGGACCTGCACAAGATCAAGGCCAAGGCGAAGGGGGACATTTGCTGCGGAGGACTTGTCACCCAAATCGCTAGCTACCAGGACATGGATCTCAGTGCTTGCACTATGGTGGCGGCTGCCAAGCCGCTTGGGCTGCAGGAGATGATTACTCGGCGGATTCCGGTTCCCCAAGGACTGACTACACCATACGTAGCTATGCCATGGGAGCTGACTACACCGCAGGGTGATAACACGATTTATGACTTAGGTTTAGGTAATCATTTAGATAGTTTTTCCCGTTTTTCATGCATGGTTTGGCATTAGTTCAGGACGTTTGCGCTCAATTCATGTATTTTGTCGAGATAGACGTCTACACGGACTTTTGCATGTTTTGTAGGTATTTTGGTAGATTTACGAGCTTAATCTATACATTCGAGGATCATTCCTCGAGATGACACACTTCCGGACTCGTTAAGGAGCAAGCTAGGAGCAAAGGAAACCACATAGGACCTAGTTGGTGCATGCCTTGCACCAACTCATGGTCCAATGGTTCAAGGAAAACCTCTGGAGCAAAACCACGGTCAAGGACCAGTCCACGGCCGTGGAATGTGCCCGTGGAATCTGCCAAGACCACGTTGACAGCTGTCCCATGATCTCTTTGATGACTCTTGCTCCTAGTGGGTATTTAAAGGATCTTGCAGGCTGTAATTGGGAGTCTCTTCCTCCTTTTTGACCTATCTTCTTCCCCAAAACACTTCTCCATTGTTGCCTCTCTTCCAAGCACCTATTGTGTGTGTTCTTGGAAGAGATTAGTGTAGATTCTTGGTTTAGAGTGAGATTCGAGTGGTTTTGAGTGAGGAGTCCATTGTTGACAACTTGGATTAGCTCTTGGAGCCTTGTATGAATTTGGTAACTTCTACTCTATGCCTTTAATGTCTTTTCTTTGGATTGTTCTTCATCATTTAACCATGACTTGCAAGCATGCTTTATTTGTGAAGTTTGATCTTGAAATGTACGTTGTTGGCTGAATAGATGTGATTCTAGGGTGAAGGAATGACGTTTATGCTTGGACTATGATTGTATGGCTTTCCGTGCTAGCTTAGGATCGATTTGTGTTCGAAATCCCAACTCAGAGCCAAGCCACAACCTGTTCTTCATACTTCCACGGCCGTGGTCTGCATGATCCACCCGTGTATTGCTTTGTTGTTCTTGAATTGATTGAATCTGGATGTTTGGATGTAGATGTGTTGAAATCCTAGTGTTTGTTGAGCTTAATCTAACTTAGGTAGACCTATTGTTAGCAGCCTAATTGAGGAATGAGACCTACCCGGTGATTTCCCCTCTTAGATACCTAAGATGATGAACTCTAGGTAGTAGTGAGCCTCACAAGCCGCTATTGGATTGAGTGTGCTAGGATCGTTGCCTAAGACTTGCCTTTTCCGAGACTTACCCGGTAAGGAGGGGTTTGACTCTTAGGCAGTGACCGGTTTGTGTAGAATTCTCGTCCTTAGGTTCCTTGAGACTTACCCGGTGATAGGACCTTAGGTGCGAGACTAGTGGAGCATGAGACTTACCCGGTAATTGCTCCCATTTGAGAAACACTCAACTCCGAACAACCACAACCTTCCTTTGATCTTTAGAAACATGAGTCCAATGTCATAATCGGAATTCCTAATCTCTAGAATCTGCTTTCTTACCTCTTATCTCTCATCTTTGTGTTTGTGTTTTTGTGTTTCTCGTTTGAGTTGATATACTTGTGATCCTTGTTTGATCACCAAAAACCATCCAAAAATATTGTGTTTTGCATTTTCTTTGATCCTCATCTCATCTTAGCTTAGATTTACACTATCTTTGATCATTGAATGACTTGATTTCACCTCAGTCCTTGTGTTCGACCTCAGAATACTATCCCTACTACAAACGTTCCGTACACTGCGGGTTTCGCTAGGAGTTAGGAGAAATATAACGAGTTTATAAATTGTAAAACTTTTGCGCATCTATTCCTAGACGTGACAAGTTTTTGGCGCCGTTGCCGGGGACTAGGTCTAGATTAAGTCATTTACTTTTGATTGTTTTTAGTGTTTATCTTTCTTGTTACTTTTGATCTTGTGTAGTTTTTGTCTTTGCCTTTTCAGGTTTGCCATGGACGGATTGAACTTCCAAGACGACCTTGACAACATGGAGTATGAGGGATGGATGGAAAGCCAAGATCTAGGACCTCTACACGATGAGTTTGAGTATTGGGAGGAGTTTAATGCCTATCATGAGTCCCATAATCAAGCTCACATGACTATATTGCCTCATGAGGAACCTCTCCAACAACCTCACAATGATAGGGTAGAATCAATGCTAGAAGCAATGTTGAGGAAGATGGATGATCTAGAAAGCAACCTTGCTTCCATTTCGAGTTCCAACATGGAGCTCGAAGTGGATGTATCTCAACAAGAGGAGGTTCACCATGAGGAGATCCAAGGATTGCCCGAATCAACCATGATCATTAAGGAACTTCAAGGAGAATTGGATGAAGCTTAGGAGCAAGTGAGGCTAAGGGATTTGGCCCTGAAGGATGAAAGAAGATTGAATTTCGAGAGGGAAGAACAAATGAGGAGGGAGATTGAAGAGATTAGGAATGCTCTTATGCTAGGAGATCCTACCATCCTTCAAGATCTACCTCCACCTCCTTCACCTTTGGAGAAGTGCAATGAAGTACTCTCACCCCTGGATATCCTTGTCATCAACCCCGGAACCACACTTGAAGAGCTCACTTGGAACAAAGACAATAGAGAGAATCACGGCCGTGGAGGACAAACCACGCCCGTGGAAGGTTCTGTCCTAGACAATCCTAAGCTAATTTCAACCCCTTCCAACCCTTTCTTTCTTGCCCGGAGTACACACGAAGATTGGAGCCCATTTCCTAAGGATTCTCCATTATCGAATGAAGAAAGCAAGCATGATGGATCCATGATGTTCATGAAGCACTTCAATGAGGGATTATTTCAAAGAATCGGCTTTCTTCGGATCATAGAGGATGAGGATGACAAGCATTTCACCGGCGTGACCGCGGAGTATAAATTGCCTAAGTATGGGGTGGCATCTATGGTTGCAACTCCATACTATCATCAAGGAAACGGTGATGAAGGAGTCTACTACTCACCGGTGGAGAGAGAACCTAAAGCTTATTTGGGCATCAAGTGGCCCTTGCTTGTCATCATGGATACCGGAAAGCGATGGTTGCTTGGACTCCTCAAGCAAACCATGGTATTCGAGGTGGATTAACATATCCACAGAGTTTGGTCAAGCTAATGACCTAAAAGAAGCGCTTAATGGGAGGCAACCCATTGGTACAACTCTTTCCCTTTTCTCTTTCATTTTTGCTTTTCTTTTTGCTTTTGTGTGTTTTTGTGTTTTGTGTTTATGGGAAAGATCTTAGGTAGTAAGGAAGCCTTGCAAAGCGAGTTGATGATGATGATTCCGTTTTCAACCATGGGTGGAGCGGACGTGAGACTTGGACGGCTTGAGGTGTCTTTGTTGGATGGAAGAGCTCCCATCTCACATACACCTTGGCGCGGGTCTCGACGCCAGAATGACTATGAAGAACTCTCTACCATTGTTGATAGGATCATCCACACTACCTCTCCACACGAGTTAACCCTAATACCAAAAACGCTACATTTTTACATTGTGAGAACCCTCTTTCACTCTTCTTTACTTCATTTACACATTGGGGACAATGTGTTTCTAAGTATGGGGTGGGGTTTGCATGATCTTTTGCATGATTAGCATCTAGGATGGTTTCGTTTTAGTTGTCACACGTTTCTTTTCATGCTTTGCATTGTACATATACATTTCAAAATTCCAAACAAAATCGAAAAATTTTCAAATTTTTTTTTTGTGCTTTCTAGGTTTGGATATGACCCTAATGATGAATCTTGTCTTGTGAATTGGCTATGGATGGCCTTGTGTGTTTAATGGATTTATGCACATGTGGACTTGATGTACTTCTCTTGGATCCTATGTATGGATTGTGATTATGATGCTTGCCTTGATTGGATTGAGGATTGAAAGTCGACATTACATGCTAGTTCTTGCACATCATCTAGGAGTGATTAAGGCAATTCATCTCATCTTCATCTCATCTTGATCATGTTGCTTGAGCACCTCACTTGATTAAAATTTGACCTCTTTTGACCCTTCCGGGAATAGGAGCATGCTAGTGTGTTGATGTGTGTGAAAAACAAGTGTGGGGTGGTGAAGTTGATATTATGAATGTTGTGAATGAAGTTGTTGAAAATGCGTTGTAAAAGTGTAGACAAAATATAGGTTTGGGGACGTTGGTTTAAATGACAAGTAACTCGGCACCATTCACATAATCGGGTGTTTGTGCCTTGCCAAAGTCAAATAAACCAATAGTCCTAACGAGCTTTGGTATGTGTGCCCGGTGTGGATGCACCTCGAAAAATAGAAAAAGCCCGAGGACGGCTAATCACCAAGGTTTCGGCTTTTGTATACCAATGCCATTGTCTCAAAAATAAGTGAAAAAGAAAAGAAAAGAAGGAGAAAAATACAATTTGGTGGATGTAGTATAAATGTAAAAGTTGTGGTTGTTTAGTTCCTTTCCCGGATTTGCACCACACGGCCTTAGAAAATTCCCACCTTATCATCACGTTTCTTGGCCTCTTCTTTCCTAGATTGGACATTCTCATGATTATCTTGACTTCATCATTCTTACCTTTCATGCATGCTTTCAAGTTAAGTACAATTGTCTTTATGTGCCTTCATTTATTTGATACAAGATTGCTTGCCCATTGCCATGAAACATGACTATGAAGGTGATCCATCTTTAGAAGCACAATTCCAAAAATATTTTTACTTTTTCTGCATGCATAAATCATGTCATCTCTTAGTCAATAGTTGAGAATTTGCTCGGGGACGAGCAAACCTTAAGTATGGGGTATTTTTGATAACACGATTTATGACTTAGGTTTAGGTAATCATTTAGATAGTTGTTCCCTTTTTTCATGCATGGTTTGGCATTAGTTCAGGACGTTTGCGTTCAATTCATGTATTTTATCGAGATAGACGTCTACACGGACTTTTGCATGCTTTGTAGGTATTTTGGTAGATTTACGAGCTTAATCGATACATTCGAGGATCATTCCTCGAGATGACACACTTCCGGACTCGTTAAGGAGCAAGCTAGGAGCAAAAGAGACCACATAGGACCTAGTTGGTGCCTGCCTTGCACCAACTCATGGTCCAATAGTTCAAGGAAAGCCTCTGGAGCAAAACCACGGTCAGGGACCAGTCCACGGCCGTGGAATCTGCCAGGACCACGTTGACAGCTGTCCCACGATCTCTTTGATGACTCTTGCTCCTAGTGGGTATTTAAAGGATCTTGCAGGCTGTAATTGGGAGTCTCTTCCTCCTTTTTGACCTATCTTCTTCCCCAAAACACTTCTCCATTGTTGCCTCTCTTCCAAGCACCCATTGTGGGTGTTCTTGGAAGAGATTAGTGTAGATTTTTGTTTTAGAGTGAGATTAGAGTGGTTTTGAGTGAGGAGTCCATTGTTGACAACTTGGATTAGCTCTTGGAGCCTTGTAAGAATTTGGTAACTTCTACTCTATGCCTTTAATGTCTTTTCTTTGGATTGTTCTTCATCATTTAACCATGACTTGCAAGCATGCTTTATTTGTGAAGTTTGATCTTGAAATGTACGTTGTTGGCTGAATAGATGTGATTCTAGGGTGAAGGAATGACGTTTATGCTTGGACTATGATTGTATGGCTTTCCGTGCTAGCTTAGGATCGATTTGTGTTCGAAATCCCAACTCAGAGCCAAACCCCGGCCTGTTCTTCATACTTCCACGGCCGTGGTCTGCATGATCCACCCGTGTATTGCTCTGTTGTTCTTGAATTGATTGAATCTGGATGTTTGGATGTAGATGTGTTGAAATCCTAGTGTTTGTTGAGCTTAATCTAACTTAGGTAGACCTATTGTTAGTAACCTAATTGAGGAATGAGACCTACCCGGTGATTTCCCCTCTTAGATACCTAAGATGATGAACTCTAGGTAGTAGTGAGCCTCACAAGCCGCTATTGGATTGAGTGTGCTAGGATCGTTGCCTAAGACTTGCCTTTTCCGAGACTTACCCGGTAAGGAGGGGTTTGACTCTTAGGCAGTGACCGGTTTGTGTATAATTCTCGTCCTTAGGTTCCTTGAGACTTACCCGGTGATAAGACCTTAGGTGCGAGACTAGTGGAGCATGAGACTTACCCGGTAATTGCTCCCATTTGAGAAACAGTCAACTCCGAACAACAACAACCTTCCTTTGATCTTTAGAAACATGAGTCCAATGTCATAATCGGAATTCCTAATCTCTAGAATCCGCTTTCTTACCTCTTATCTCTCATCTTTGTGTTTGTGTTTTTGTGTTTCTCGTTTGAATTGATATACTTGTGATCCTTGTTTGATCACCAAAAACCATCCAAAAATATTGTGTTTTGCATTTTCTTTGATCCTCATCTCATCTTAGCTTAGATTTATACTATCTTTGATCATTGAATGAATTGATTTCACCTCAGTCCTTGTGTTCGACCTCGGAATACTATCCCTACTACAAACGTCCCGTACACTGCGGGTTTCGCTAGGAGTTAGGAGAAATATAACGAGTTTATAAATCGTAAAACTTTTGCACATCTATTCCTAGACGTGATGATAGCATGAATGATAGTCTATATTTAGGGGTTTGTTTATACGTTTTATCTTCAATAATCTGCATGTTTGTATGTATATTATGTGATTATATTACCATTTCATCTACCTTTGCGGGAATCGAGGTCTACACCTAGTTTGTTATAATCGTAGATAAAATGGCACGTTTTGCATCAAAAAGGAGCAAAAAGGAGCTATGGAGTCATTGGAGCTACATTCAAGAACATAAGGAACCATCCAGGAAGCAAAGCCATGGATTTGAGATTCACTTTGGACCAGATTTGAGAGATTTCACATTCAGTTGTGACTCACCTCGGTTGACCACAGATTCACCTCGACCGAGGTGATCCAGAGAAGTCGACTCGACCGAGGCGAACACCTGGGACGCGGCGAGAATATTTTATTCTTGGCTGAGATCTTTTATCTTTGGAAAGAGATCTTATATTTTTGGGCTTGGCTGTTGGAAGGAAGAAGATATACTAGATCTTATATTTTACCTATTTTTATGGGAAAAGATCTTTCTAAGATATCTTATCTTTGGAGAGTAATTTTCCTATAAAAAGGGTCGGATTTCCCACAAATCCGACATCCTGCATACATCCGCTATCAGCGCAAGATCGTGCTATACCATTGAGTAGAGTTTATACACCGCTGCAGCCATACTCCAGTTGGGAGATTTGAAGAACCTTTTTGAAGGTTGAAGAAGGAAGATTGTAGCTTTTATAGCTTTTGAAGGGTTTTTGTAAGATCATCTTAGATTCCCTTCCTTGTTGTCTTGCCTTGTTGGATTTCTATCCAAGGAACGCTTTGTTGTGATATTTGATTCAGTTATTGAAGTTTTTTCATTAAATTCTTCTTGTTCAAATATTCACCTTCTTCCCATATATTTGATTATTGCTTTCATGATGATGAGTGGCTAATTTCCTTGTGTGATTCTAGGGTGATTAGCTGAAGGTTGTGGGAAAAACAATGATAGAATGATCTTAATCACAATAGGACCCTGAAAGTTCGAGTCTTTAAACTTAACCCTAAGCATCTCGTTCAGTCGATGAACATCTCGGCCGGGGTGGAATTCTTCTGACTGAGGTGACTTATCTGATCCGAAACTGAGAGTTAAGTGTTAGAGTTTGCCAAATCCTATTCTTATTACACCTTTCCTGGTTCAATGCAAACCTAGGATGAGACTTACCCGGTAATTCCTTAGTTTGTTTACCTAAGATCATAAGTGTAGGTAATAAAGGTTTATCCTTTATTGGGGTTTGAGTGTGCTTTCATCCCATCTTTGTGAGTTAGCCTGAGACTTATCCGGTAAAGATTGATTCTATTCCCTTAGATGGTGTGTTAGTGTGAGGTTATAGTTCTTTATCTAAATTCCTTGAGACTTACCCGGTAATAGGAGTTATGGTTTTGGATTAGTGAGTAGTGAGACTTACCCGGTGATCTATTCCACTTTAGAAACACCTTCCCCATGCAAAAACCTCAGCTTTGTCCGCTTATCTTTAGATCTTGAGTTGGAACCACAACTAGATGCTTTAATCCCTAGAATTGCATATTTGTTTTATTGACTTCTATATCATCTTTGATTGTTTTAATTGCTTGTAGTTAGTGATTGATTAAGCATACCGTAATTGGACTTTGTTTCACTAAGTTCCTGTGATCGACCCCTGAAATTCCTTGCTTTTTACTACGATTGACCCGTACACTGCGGGTTCGCATCCTTGTTTTAAGCTTACGTCTAGGGTATAAATTTAAAGCTTGCACACACCGTTTGGAGCGAACAAGTTTTTGGCGCCGTTGCCGGGGAACTTGGTCTAGACCGAGCCGGTTACGGTTTGCTCTTGGGGCACTTGCCCCCGTGTCTACTAACCACTGTACTTGAGTGACTTTTGCAGGTTCTTTCTTAGGTATATGCGAAGAACCCGCACTGGGAAGGAAATCGTTCCTTACGATCCCGAACCAGAAAAGACATACAAACGACGCTTAAGAGAAGCGAAGATGGCCCAACAAGACAACCGCGATCTTGAGGCCGAGTTGAAAGAGGCGTTAGAGCTGCTACGCCTCAGCAGGGAAGAACTAAGGCAAGAGAAGGAAGAAACTCGCACCAAGACTGAAGCAATCGAAGCAGAGATGGCAGCCATACGAGATTAGATTCTACTTCGACCGAGGGAAGATCCAGTTGCTGATCCTCGACCGATGCAGGTCCCAGTTGCTGACCCTCGACCGAGGCAGGTCCCAGTACCTAACGCCCCGGCCGAGGTACTCCCACCTCGGATGCCAGTCCGAAACGTTCTTCTTGCAAGAATCTCACAAACCCTAGGTCAAAGGATGGACCCCAATCAACAACTGAGGCGTCCAGGAGTTAACCTAGGAGATCCAGCGGACCATGACTATGAACTTCGACCGCAAGTTCTATCCATGATTCGCCAATGCCAATTCGGAGGGCTAGAGAAGGAATCACCACATCAACATCTTCAAAACTATGAGATCTTGATGGAGACCTTGAGACCTCCGAGGATTGAAAATAACAACTACAAGCTAAGACCTTTTTACTTTTCTTTAAAAGATAGAGCTCTTACTTGGTATCAATCTCTTCCTCCAGGAAAAATCAGCACATGGGAGGAGATGACAACGGAGTTCTTGACCAAATTCTTTCCCCCCTCAAAGACCGCTGAAATGAGAGGGAAGATCAACGCTTTCATTATGAAGGACAAGGAGAGCTTGTCCAAGTCATGGGAGCGGTTCAAGGACATTCTTTTGGATTGCCCACATCATGGGATTCCAAAGTTAGAGTTATTGGAGATATACTTCAAAGGACTGGACGGAAGCACCCAGTTCAATCTCCAACTACTCTCCGCCGGTACCTTCATGGACATGGCGATTGACGAAGCTTGGAACTTCATCGAGAAGCAAGCTTTGCATATGGAGAAGTACACCCACCAAGGAGCTGAAGGTGGAGTTAAAAGAGTTAACTTCCAAGAAACTCAGCCCAACAACAATCAACTCACGTCTTTGAAGAATGACGTGAAGCAATTGAAGGAACTCTTGGTTGCTCAAACCAAGAAGGAAGAGCAAGGACAAAGTAACAACAACAACAGATACCGTAACAACAACAACGGTTCCCGGAACAACAATTACAACAACAACAATAGAGGATCCAATAGCAACAATTGGAGGGCGAACAACCAAAATTCTGGTAACAATCATTCAAACTCCAGCTCTAACGATTCCTCTAACCCCTTCCTCTCTTCCCCTTCTTCTTCTTCTACTCCATTAAAGAGCCAGGGGCAAGGATCAAGTTCGTCTCAGCCGGAAAAGAAAGACGCAGTTCTGGAAGCCATCTTGATCAAGCTCAACGCTATGGAGACTTCTATGACTTCATTTTCGAAGGCCCAAAAAGCCTTTGAACAACAACTTGCAAGTATGGCGAATGAAGCGCCAAGAGATCCAGGGAAGCTTCCAGCAAAGACGGAAAGCAACCCTAAGGGCCAGATCATGGCCATAACTACGAGGAATGGACTGAAAACTTCAGATCCAGTGCCTCGGTCGGTGCCAGTACCAACGAAGACCACCTCGGTCCAAGTACAGTCGAAGAACACTTCGGCTGAGATGCCAACCGAGGTGGAGCCACAGAAAGCGGAGGGGAAAACTGAAGTTTATGTTCCACCTCCTGCATACAAACCACCACTTCTATTCCCCCAGTCAAGGGCCAGAGCACATCTAGACAAGCACTTTGGTAAGTTCCTTGACTTGATGAATAAACTGCACATTAACATTCCTTTCCTTGATGCTATTCTAGGAATGCCCGCCTATGGGAAGTTCTTGAAGGAGATCCTATCAAGAAAGAGGAAACTGGAAGACTTTGGTGAAGTTAGGATGACATCTAAATCCTCGGAGCTCATTCAAATCATGAAGGAGAAGATTCCACCTAAACTAAGAGATCCCGGCTCATTTTGCATTCTCATTCAAGTTGGGGATGTTACTTGTGAAGCCCTTTGTGATCTAGGAGCCAGCGTGAGCATCATCCCGCTGGAGCTATGCGCGAAGATCGGACTTGGAGAGCCCAAGCCGGTCAAGATTCGACTTTATATGGCGGATCACTCCATCACCCATCCCGTGGGCATCTTGGAGGACGTTCCGGTCAAGTTAGGTAACTTCTATCTACCTATAGATTTTGTTGTACTTGACATTCCCGCAGATTATCCTGTTCCTATTATTCTCGGGTGGCCATTTCTAGCAACCTCGGGTTGCAACGTGGATTGCAAGAACGTCAAGTTGAAATTCAACATTGGCGGCGATGAGGTGGAATTCGCACTACTTGCAGCCATGAAAGGGGAGCAGCTAAGCGATGATATCTTCAACATCTACGATGAAGAAGAATCAAGAGAATTGGTGAGCTCTATCCTTACTAACGATCCACTCGAAAGAGTTATTAGCTTCAGTTTAATGGAGGAAGGTATAGATGCTTCTTGTGATGCAGATATACGGAGCTTAAAAGCACTGGAAGAGGATCCAGGAGCTAAAACTGAGAAGCTAATCTAGGAGACGAAGATCTCCAGTTTCGGTTCCAGTTGCAGTACCTCGACCGAGGCACTTTCTGGACTGAGCGAGGCAACTGAAGAACATCTCGGTCAACACCTCTACGCCTCGACCGAGGTCGATGGCGAGATGATGTCAACTAAGACTGTTGAGAATAACAAATTTCTTACTCCCTTCTCTGACGTTCATCCTCAGTTGGTGGAACATTCCATCTATCAACTTTCTGATAATAAAGGACCTTGGTATGCTGATATTGTGAATTATCTTGTTTGCCAGGAAGTACCGCCCGGATTGACGTACTCTCAAAAGAAGAGATTCTTCAAGGAAGTACGCCACTATTACTGGGACGAGCCGCTGCTATTCAAGCGCGGGCCGGATGGGATGCTTCGAAGATGCATCCCGGAAGATGAAGTTAATAGCGTCATACGACATTGTCATTCACTTCCTTGTGGAGGACATGCCAGCACCGATAAGACATGCTCTAAGGTATTACGTTCCGGTTTCTTTTGGCCTACATTATTTAAGGATGTACAATCGTTTGTTGTCTCTTGTGATGCATGCCAAAGAACAGGAAATCTATCTAGGAGGAACGAAATGCCACTTAATAACATTCAAGAGATAGAAATCTTTGATGTATGGGGGATAGACTTCATGGGACCTTTCCCATCCTCCGGAGGAAACCTCTATATTCTTCTTGCAGTTGATTACGTCTCTAGATGGGTTGAAGCCATCGCTTCTCCCACTAACGACGCCAAGGTGGTTGTGAAGTTCTTGAACAGAACTATCTTTCCACGGTTTGGAACTCCACGCATCATCATCAGCGATGGAGGAACACATTTCATCAACCGGAAGTTTAAGTCACTTCTATCGAAGTATGGGGTAACCCACAAGGTATCGACCCCTTATCACCCTCAAACTAGTGGACAGGTCGAGATCTCAAATAGAGAAATCAAGGCAATTTTGGAGAAGACCGTCTCTAGGACGAGGAAGGATTAGTCCATGAAATTGGACGATGCTCTTTGGGTGTACAGGACCACATTTAAGACTCCCATAGGTACCACCCCTTATAATTTGGTATATGGGAAGTCTTGCCATTTGCCCGTTGAATTAGAACACAAAGCATATTGGGCAATCAAATGGTTGAACTTCGACATTAAGGAGGCCGGCGAGAAGCGACTATTGGAACTCAACGAGCTGGAGGAGCTGCGTTTGAACGCTTATGAGAATGCCAAAATCTATAAGGAAAGGACGAAGAGATGGCATGACAAGCGTATCGTCCCAAAGGAGCTTAACGAAGGAGACTTAGTTCTACTCTTCAACTCCCGCCTCCGCCTCTTTCCAGGTAAGTTAAAATCTAGATGGACCGGACCTTACGTTGTGAAACATGTTTTTCCTCATGGTGCAGTTGAGATATGGGGTGAAACTAGCGGAAGCTTCAAGGTCAACGGTCATAGACTTAAGAAGTACAAACCAGAAACTCCGGTTGAGGAGGTTGCACCAATATACCTCGTTTGAGATGCATCATGGTCCAGCTAGCGACCTTAAACCAAGCGCTTCTTGGGAGGCAACCCAAGGTATTGATTTCTTTTCCCGTTTTCTAGTCTAGTTTAGATAGTTTTTGCTTTTGCTTTGCTTTGTTTTGTTTTTGGCGTTCTAGACAGATAACAGGAGACACCTAAGGAAGGAGCATAACTAGAAGGGCAGAAGAATCGAGAATTTGAGAAAACGAAGTTTGACTGAGGCATCTCGGTTGCTGTCAGAGCACCTCGACCGAGATGATTCTTGAGCAACCGAGGCGACTAGGGTTTTCTGACGAACCACCTCGGTCCATACCACCTCGGTCCAGTCGAGACCATCTCGACCGAGGTGACAGGAGTTCCAGAAAGGGTATAAAAGGGGATTTATTTTCTCTCTCTTCCATCTCACCCTTCCTCCGGCGACAGTTTCACCTCGCCTCCTTCGATTCTTGCTCGTTTTCGAAGATTTTTGCTTCCAAACTGCGATTAAGGGATAGAGGATCCCAATGCATCATCGATCTGCAAGAAAATCGAACCGATTTGGCCGAACGAGGTAAAACCAAACCGAAACCCTACCTCTCCGATTTCGCTTCGATTCGGGCTTTGGTTGCCCTTGCATTTGCTGAGAAAAGGCTTAAGTACCCCATAGGAAGCAATTGTAGTGATTTTGGGGGAAAAGAATTGAATCTTTTGAAAAAATTACGATCCAGTTTTTCGCCTTGGTCCAGTCGAGCTGTGCCTCGGCCGAGGTGATTCTTGAGTGTTGTCAGTTGACCGAGGTGACCTGACAGTGACTGAATTGAAAAAGAGTTCTGACCGACGCCTCGCCCTTAGGGATAGATCCTCACCTTCCCCTTCTTCCTCTTCTTCCCGACCATATCAACCGGTGATCCATGAGCGACACCGGGTGGATTATGAGCGTATTTCTGGCCGTCCAGTGATTGCACCACGCTTCCTGGACGTGTCTGCTTTTGATTGTCTCCAAGTAGACGGAGACCTTAGGAGGATGATTTCTACAGTTGGGCTGGATTAGTTTACTGAGATCCGAGCCCCAGCCTATTTGGAGCCGACCCTAGAGTTCGTTAGCTCCTTCACTTACCTCCCAACAGAGCGTTGTGTGAAGTACCGATTGATGAACCGGAACTTCATAGTTCCACTAGAGTACTGGCGAGAGATTTTTGGCTTTCCTGAGCCCACAACTGTTGACTTCCCTTCCCGATATGTAGCTAGGGAGTTTTGGGGGCAGATAGCCCATATTGTTGAGCATGCAGATAGATGGCGCCTTGGAGATTCCAGGGAGAAGGTCATCTTCCATTTAGCCTTTAGGTTAGCCCACCGGATCTTCAGTGAGACACTTCTGGCGCGTACTGAGACGCCCCAGAAGATCCGACAGGGAGAGCTTTTTAGTTTGTACTGCATGGTTACTGGGGGTATCCCGGACTTTGGCTTCATGCTGGCAGAGGATCTGCACAGGATCAAGGCCAAGGCGAAGAAAGATATCTGCTGCGGAGGGCTTGTCACCCACATAGCTAGTTATCAGGACATGGACCTCAGCGCTTGCACGATAGTGGCGGCTGCCAAGCCGCTTGGGCTGCAGGAGATGATCAATCGGAGGATTCTAGTTCCCCGAGGTCTGACTACACCGTACGTAGCTATGCCGTGGGAGCTCACTACACCACAGGGGATCAGGTGGTCTGCCTAGTTTTCTGTTTATGACCCCCACTATTGGAAGACCGCTTGGGCTCCACTGATGGAGGATTATAGAGAGGCAGCAACTACCCCAGCTGAGGAGGAGGCAGATGATGAGGAGCCAGTTGATGAGAGAGAGGGTGGAGTCCCGATGGATACAGGGACGGATACTGCTGGACCCAGTGCGCCGGTCATAGATCTGGACGATGACACTGAAGCTGAGCCTGCACCTGCTGCATCACAGTTGAGACCTGCTAGGCGTAGGACACGCCATCATAGAGATCCAGAGGCTCATCGTCGGATCGATGATCTGACGGATCAGATGATAGACTCTTATGCTGCCCTTACTGTGGACATGCATGAGAGGTTTGCTGCCCAGCGCCGACAGATTGACAGCTGGACTCATCAGATGCTCGAGCTGAGGGACAGCACTATCAGCGCAGGATGATGGAGATACAGTTCCAGGAGACTATGGGTTATCCATTTGACCCATCCCAGTATCCGTATGTGCCACCACCACCACCACCGGATCAGGATTATTGAGAGTTGCAGGATTTTTCTTTCTTATTTTTATGCAGTTCAGCTTATTATCCGGTGAGTACTTTTATCCTTTAGACTTATTTTGACCCACTGGGACAATGTGTCCTAAGTATGGGGTGTTCATGTGATGTATTGTTTGACATTTATGTATGACACTATTTGACCGGATATTGATATTTTATGCTTCACTTTTGCTTCTATATGTTTATCTGAGATTGCATGCATACTTACAGGTTATTTGATTGAGAAAAACGTCGAAACTGAAAGAAAACTGGTTTTTAAAAAATTTTTTTGGACCTCGACCGGGGCAGTTCTGGCCAAACGAGGCGTTTCACCTCGGTTGATCTAAGAACACCTCGACCGAGGTGGGTTAACTGAGAGTTTTCGAAAACGATTTTTGTGCTTCTTATCTGGATATGATCTCAGTGAAGATCTTGCTTACTGACTGGTTTTAAATTTTGTATGTGTTTGAAAGGTTTTATAATATGTTTAAGTTGCTAAATGCTTTGTTTGAAATTATTGGCATATTTAATACTTTGTTTTTATCCAAATTATGTTGAATTTGAAGGTTGACACCACATTATGAGTTCTCTCACTTTCTTCTTGGAAAGACCAAGGCAATTCATTCTTCTCTCTTCTTCTTCTTGATCATGCTTAGCCCCTCATATACATTTTGCCTCCCTTTACCTATCCGGGAATTTGGAAGCAAGTGAAGTGGTGAAAGCAAGTGAAGTTAAAGTTGAGAAGTTGGCTGGAAGTGAAAGTGTTAGAAAGTAATCTTAGGGTTGGGGAAGTCAATCATGAAGATGAGTAACTTGGCACCATTCACATAGCCGGGTGTTTGTGTCTTGCCAAAGTCGGATTGAGCGATATTCCTAACGAGTCATGGTATGTGCATCAAGGGTTTGATGCATCTCAAGAAATTGATAATTGTTGATTTCCTAGGCTTCGGTTATTGTGCACCTCTGTCCATGCATCCCAAAAAGTAAAGTAAAAAGAAAAAGTGTGAAATAAGCAAAGCTTATTGGTGGAAGATGTTGCAAGTCAAAGTGAAAGTGAAGTTCATCCTTTTCCCGGATTCTAGCACCACATCACCTTACATACATCCCTACCCTACACGTTTCTTGACCTTTATTTTTGGAAGCCCTTGAGACCTTGAGCTTGTTGATTGACTTAGTGGTTTAAACTGTATTATATATGATTAATTTTGATAGATATGACTTATTATGCATTCTATGATTTTATGCAAAGATGAACAACTTTTCTATATTTATAAAATGTTTTGATCATATTTTGATTTTAAATTCCATGAAGTATTCTCTTAGAGTGATCTATGATTGTTGCACACCATAAAAATGTTTTTTGAAAGACTTTTCATTCATTTTATTGACTTATAATCCATTCTATCTTGTCTTTTATATGCGGAACTTGCTTGGGGACAAGCAAGGGCTAAGTATGGGGTATTTTGATAGCATGAATTATAGTCTATATTTAGGGGTTTGTTTGGACGTTTTATCTTCAATAATCTGCATATTTGTATGTAAATTATGTGATTATATTACCATTTCATCTACCTTTGCGGGAATCGAGGTCTACACCTAGTTTTGTTGTAATCGTAGGTAAAATGGCACGTTTTGCATCAAAAAGGAGCAAAAAGGAGCTATGGAGTCATTGGAGTTACATTCAGGAACATAAGGAACCATCCAGGAAGCATAGCCATGGATTTGAGATTCACTTTGGACCAGATTTGAGAGATTTCACATTCAGTTGTGACTCACCTCGGTTGACCACAGATTCACCTCGACCGAGGTGATCCAGAGAAGTCGACTCGACCGAGGAGAACACTTGGGACGCGGCGAGAATATTTTATTCTTGACTGAGATCTTTTATCTTTGGAAAGAGATCTTATATTTTTGGGCTTCGCTCCTGGAAGGAAGAAGATATACTAGATCTTATATTTTACCTATTTTTATGGGAAGAGATCTTTCTAAGATATCTTATCTTTGGAGAGTAATTTTCCTATAAAAAGGGTCGGATTTCCCACAAATCCGACATCCTGCATACATCCGCTATCAGCGCAAGATCGTGCTATACCATCGATTAGGGTTTATACACCGCTGCAGCCATACTCCAGTTGAAAGATTTGAAGAACCTTTTTGAAGGTTGAAGAAGGAAGATTGTAACTTTTATAGCTTTTGAAGGGTTTTTGTAAGATCATCTTAGATTCCCTTCCTTGTTGTCTTGCCTTGTTGGATTTCTATCCAAGGAACGCTTTGTTGTGATATTTGATTCAGTTATTGAAGTCTTTTCATTAAATTCTTCTTGTTCAAATATTCACCTTCTTCCCATATATTTGATTATTGCTTTCATGATGATGAGTGGCTAATTTCCTTGTGTGATTCTAGGGTGATTAACTGAAGGTTGTGGGAAAAACAATGATAGAATGATCTTAATCACAGTAGGACCCTGAAAGTTCGAGTCTTTAACCTTAACCCTAATCATCTCGTTCAGTCGATAAACATCTCGGCCGGGGTGGAATTCTTCTGACCGAGGTGACTTATCTGATCCGAAACTGAGAGTTAAGTGTTAGAGTTTGCCAAATCCTATTCTTATTATACCTTTCCTGGTTCAATGCAAACCTAGGATGAGACTTACCCGGTAATTCCTTAGTTTGTTTACCTAAGATCATAAGTGTAGGTAATAAAGGTTTATCCTTTATTGGGGTTTGAGTGTGCATTCATCCCATCTTTGTGAGTTAGCCTGAGACTTACCCGGTAAAGGTTGATTCTATTCCCTTAGATGGTGTGTTAGTGTGAGGTTATAGTTCTTTATCTAAATTCCTTGAGACTTACTCGGTAATAGGAGTTATGGTTTTGGATTAGTGAGTAGTTAGACTTACCCGGTGATCTATTCCACTTTAGAAACACCTTCCCCATGCAAAAACCTCAGCTTTGTCCGCTTATCTTTAGATCTTGAGTTGGAACCACAGCTAGATGCTTTAATCCCTAGAATTGCATATTTGTTTTATTGACTTCTATATCATCTTTGATTGTTTTAATTGCTTGTGGTTAGTGATTGCTTAAGCATACCGTAATTGGACTTTGTTTCACTAAGTCCCTGTGATCGACCCCTGGAATTCCTTGCTTTTTACTACGATTGACCCGTACACTGCGGGTTTGCATCCTTGTTTTACGCTTACGTCTAGGGTATAAATTTAAAGCTTGCACACACCGTTTGGAGCGAACACGTGACACAAGGGATTAGGTGGTTTGCACAGTTTACAGTTTATGACCCTCAATACTGGCAGACCGCTTGGGCCCCACTGATGGAGGATTATAGAGAGGCAACAACCGCCCCAGCTGAGGAGGAGGAGGTAGATGATGAGGAGACTGCTGATGACAGGGATGATGGAGTCCCGATGGATACAGGGACGGATACTACCGGGACGAGTGCGCCGGTTATTGATCTGGATGATGATGATGATACTGAGCCGGCACCTGCTGCATCACCTGTGAGACCTGCTAGGCGTAGGACACGCCGACATAGAGATCTAGAGGCTCACCGTCGGATCGATGATCTGACGGAGCAGATGATTGACTCTTATACTGCTCTTACTGTGGACATCGATGAGAGATTTGCCGCGCAGCACCGACAGATTGACAGTTGGACTCATCAGATGCTAGAGAGCCAGCATTATCAGCACAGGATGATGGAGATCCAGTTCCAGCAGGCTATGGGCTATCCGTTCGACCCGTCTTAGTATCAATATGTGCCACCACCATCACCACCGGATCGCGACTACTGAGAGCTGCAGGATTTTCTTTCTTATTTTTATGCAGTTCAGCTTATTATCCGGTGAGTACTTTATTCCTTAGACTTATTTTAACCCACTGGGACAGTGTGTCCCAAGTATGGGGTATTTGATGTATTATTTGACATTTATGTGATGTATGACTCTACTTGATCGGATATTTATATTTATGCTTCATTTTGCATCTATGTGTTTATTTGAGATTGCATGCATACTTACAGGTTATTTGATTGAGAAAAACATCGAAACTGAAAAAAAACTGGTTTTAAAAAAAAAAATTTTGACCTCGACCGGTGGAGTTCTGGCCGAACGAGGTGTTGCACCTCGGTTGACCTAAGAACACCTCGACCGAGGTGGGTTAACTGAGAGTTTTCGAAACGATTTTTGTGCTTCTTATCTGGATATGATCTCAGTGAAGATCTTGCTTACTGACTGGTTTTGAAATCTTTATGTGTTTGAAAGGTTTTATAATATGTTTAAGTTGATAAATGCTTTGTTTGAAATTATTGGCATGTTTAATACTTTGTTTTTATCCAAATTATGTTGAATTTGAAGGTTGACACCACGTTATGAGTTCTCTCACTTTCTTCCTGGAAAGACCAAGGCAATTCATTCTTCTCTATTCTTCTTCTTCTTGATCATGCTTAACCCCTCATATACATTTTGCCTCCCTTTACCTATCCGGGAATTTGGAAGCAAGCGAAGTGGTGAAAGCAAGTGAAGTTAAAGTTGAGAAGTTGGCTGGAAGTGAAAGTGTTTGAAAGCAATAATAGGTTTGGGGAAGTCAATCATGAAGATGAGTAATTCGGCACCATTCACATAGCTGGGTGTTTGTGTCTTGCCAAAGTCGGATTGAGCGATATTCCTAACGGGTCATGGTATGTGCATCAAGGGTTTGATGCATCTCAAGAAATTGATGATTGCTGATTTCCTAGGCTTCGGTTATTGTGCACCTCTGTCCATGCATCCCAAAAAGTAAAGTAAAAGAAAAAGTGTGAAATAAACAAAGCTTATTGGTGGAAGATGTTGAAAGTCAAAGTGAAAGTGAAGTATATCCTTTTTCCCGGATTCTAGCACTACATTACCTTACATACATCCCTACCCTACACGTTTCTTGACCTTTCTTTTGGGAACCCCTTGAGACCTCGAGCTTGTTGATTGACTTAGTGGTTTAAACTGGATTATGCATGATTAATTTCGATAATTATGACTTATTATGCATTCTATGATTTGATGCAAAGATGAACAACTTTCTTATATTTATAAAATGTTTTGATCATATTTTGATTTTAAATTCCATGAAGTATTCTCTTAGAGTGATCTATGATTGTAGCACACTATAAAAATGTTTTGAAAGACTTTTCATTGATTTCCTTGACTTATAATCCATTCTATCTTGCCTTTTATATGCGGTAGGGTATTTTGATAGCATGAATTATAGTCTATATTTTGGAGTTTGTTTGGACGTTTTATCTTCAATAATCTGCATGTTTATATGTAATATGTGATTATATTACCATTTCATCTACCTTTGTGAGAATCATGGTCTACACCTAGTTTTGTTGTAATCGTAGGTAAAATGACACGTTTTGCATCAAAAAGGAGCTACGGAGTCAATGGAGCTACATTCAGGAACATAAGGAACCATCCAGGAAGCATAGCCATGGATTAGAGATTCACTTTGGACCAGATTTGAGAGATTTCACATTCAGTTGTGACTCACCTCGGTTGACCACAGATTCACATCGACCGAGGTGATCCAGAGAAGTCGACTCGACCGAGGCGAACACCTGGGACGCGGCGAGAATATTTTATTCTTGGCTGAGATCTTTTATCTTTGGAAAGAGATCTTATATTTTTGGGCTTGGCTCCTGGAAGGAAGAAGATATGCTAGATCATATATTTTACCTATTTTTATGGGAAGTGATCTTTCTAAGATATCTTATCTTTGGAGAGTAATTTTCCTCTAAAAAGGGTTGGATTTCCCACAAATCCACATCATGCTATACCACCGATCAGGGTTTATACACCGCAGCAGCCATACTCCAGTTGGGAGATTTGAAGAACCTTTTTGAAGGTTGAAGGAAGATTGAAGTCTATAGCTTTTATAGCTTTTGAAGGGTTTTTGTAAGATCATCTTAGATTCCCTTCCTTGTTGTCTTATCTTGTTGGATTTCTATCCAAGGAACGCTTTGTTGTGATATTTGATTCAGTTATTGAAGTCTTTTCATTTAATTCTTCTTGTTCAAATATTCACCTTCTTCCCATATATTTGATTATTGCTTTCATGATGATGATAGGCTAATCTCTTTGTGTGATTCTAGGGTGATTGACTGAAAGTTGTGGGAAAAACAATGATAGAATGATCTTAATCACAGTAGGACCCTGAAAGTTCGAGTCTTTAACCTTAACCCTAAGCATCTCGCTCAGTCGATGAACATCTTGGCCGGGGTGGAATTCGTCTGACCGAGGTGACTTATCTGATCCGAAACTGAGAGTTAAGCGTTAGAGTTTGCCAAATCCTATTCTTATTACACCTTTCCTGGTCCAATGCAAACTTAGGATGAGACTTACCCGGTAATTCCTTTGTTTGTTTACCTAAGATCATAAGTGTAGGTAATAAAGGTTTATCCTTTATTTGGGGTTTGAGTGTGCTTTCATCCCATCTTTGTGAGTTAGCCTGAGACTTACCCGGTAAAGGTTGATTCTATTCCCTTAGCTGGTGTGTTAGTTTGAGGTTATAGTTCTTTATCTTAATTCCTTGAGACTTACCCGGTAATAGGAGTTACGGTTTAGGATTAGTGAGTAGTGAGACTTACCCGGTGATCTATTCTACTTTAGAAACACCTTCCCCATGCAAAAACCTCAGCTTTGTCCGCTTATCTTTAGATCTTGAGTTGGAACCACAACAGATGCTTTAATCCCTAGAATGCATATTTCCTTTATTGACTGTTTATCATCTTTGATTGTTTTAATTGCTTTTGTGGTTAGTAATTACTAAAGCTTACCGTAATTGGACTTTGTTACACTAAGTCCTTGTGATCGACCCCTGGAATTCCTTGCTTTTTACTACGATTGACCCGTACACTGCGGGTTCGCATCCTTGTTTTAAGCTTACGTATAGGGTGTAAATTTAAAACTTGCACACACCGTTTGGAGCGAACATCAAGATATTAGAACGAGTGTAAAGGCACAAGCACACATAAGGTAAAGTGAAATACATAAACATGATCACACTCAGCCGGTTATTATCTTTCATTAAGGTCAATCCCTTTACTAATTCAACTTATGGTTGTTACACGAGAATCGATACGATCTCGCATTTGTTCCCTTTCACCAACAGGAATAGAACGTATGCATCCTGTCGTCACCTATTGAACTGGTCGCATAAGCACCTCCCAGTTTCCCCATTCTGAACTAGACAAGTGGTAACCGCCCGGTTATAATACACTTGGGCCAATTACGGTTATAAAGGTCAATCCTAGTTCCGGTTATCAATTATAACAATAACAACAACACAACAAGCCAAAACAATCAAATTAATATACGGAATGAAGCTAAGTAAGTCCAAGAGACTTACCTCACTCAAATAACTCAGCAACAACATAGTTTCCTGCAAGAAAGAAGGAAGGAAAGCCTGTTAACACAAGGCATTATGAACCAAAACGATTGCTAGAAGTCTATAATTTCTAGTCTCTATGATCTCTAAGAGATCTCCACAAGTTAGGGTCACAAGCCCTAGTCTTACAGATCACCAAGGGTTAACAACATCCACAAAAGCCAAGGAAAGGGACGAGGAAAGCAAGAAAGGAAAATAGCTCACCAAAGACGGAGATACTACAGAGGAAACCGCAGGGGCAGGTGGACAGAGGTGCAGGGGCGGAACTGGGCAGTTCCCGTGGGGCTGCATAGCAGAGGCGTAGGGGCGGCGGCGTGACAGCAAGCGTTGTCGAATCCTTTGAAAACAAGGAACATAACAAGGCCCCAAGGATTGCTTATATCAATCCACACACACGTCAAGATTCAACTACAAGAGCCTAAGAACAACAACGAATAAACAATGGAACACTCCACAAGAATTAAGGCTTAAACTTGATTCTTGGAATAGAAGAAAAGAGAAGAACGATAGGAGGAAGCGAAACAGAAGGGAAGGCAGGAAGAAACTCATGAACCTGATGAAGAACTCAGAGAAGAAGACTTACACGTTCAACAAGGGAAGGAGGGCAAATGGTTGCTACTCTCAGGGTTAAAGAAACGTATGCAAGAGGCGGGAAAAACGGGCAGAAGGCGGGATTTTATAGAGAAGGATGAAAAGATAGAAGGAAATGCGTTCTAGGGTTAGGAAGAAGATAGGAAAGTTGGCCCATAAGATAGAAGATAAGATCTTCTATATTTGGAAGGAAATAAAAACGGAATAAAACAGATCGGTACGATCTAGGACAAAACCACAGGGGCGGTTTGCCTTGCTGCGACCGCCACTAGCCGCAGGGGCGGCTCACTATCACCACGGGGGCGGTGACAACCAAGACTTACCGCTGGAGCGGTCACTCCGCGGGAGCGGTGATACTGAAAACTGGTTGTTATATCAGATCTCCTTAAAAAGAAGTTTCGTCCCGAAATTTGCAACAACCAGACATATCACACAACAACAACGCAGAAACACTAAACTCAACTCATATATTCCCACTTGGGGCACAAAACTCAAAACATCACAAAGCGTGTGCAACTCAAGAACAAAACTAAAACCCTAAAATCTACGCTATAGGCACAACCACATCAACATAGAACTCCGGATAGTTCCTTTGTATACTATTCTCTGTCTCCCAAGTCACCTTATCTGCTCCTCGCATCGACCACTGAATGTTCATCATCGGTATGTCCTTCGATCGCAAGCATCTCGTACTACGCTCCAAGACGGCTGCCGAGTGCTCTACGAATATGTGGTCTGGCTCAACCACTAGATCCTCATGACTGACGATGTGTCTCGGGTCTGGTACATACTCCCGTAACTGAGACACATGGAAGACGGGGTGAACTCCCTCAAGCCTCGGTGGTAAAGCAAGTATGTATGCCGCCTCTCCATCTCACTCAAGAATCTCGAAAGGACTGACGGATCAGGGACTCAACTTCCCTTTGACGCCTAATGTCTAACACCTCGTGTCGGGGACACTCTCAACCATACTCGAGTTCCAACTGAACTCTAGAGGTTTGTGCCTCTTATCTGCATAAGACTTCTAACGACTTCGTGCTACTAACATCCGCTCTTGGATCATTGTTACTCGAGCCATAATATCTTGTATCTGCTCAGGTGCTACATCGTTACCACTGCTTGGCTCGTCCCAACACAGCGGGGTATGACATCTTTGACCATATAAAGCCTCGTAAGGAGCCATCCTGAACGATGTGTGCCAAATGTTGTTATACGAAAACTCCACTACGGGAAGGTGATTTGGCCACACTTGTTCCTAGTCCAACACGCAGGCTCTCAAGATATCCTCTAGAGTCTGGAAGGTCTGCTCCGGCTGACCATCAGTCTAAGGATGCTAAGCAGTCATGAACTGCAGACTCGTACCTAGGATGGCATGCACTTGCTGCCAAAACCTCGATGTGAACCGTCTGTCTCTATCAAAGACTATAGTCCTAGGCACTCCATGAAGTCACACTATCTGTCTAGTGAACTCCTTTGCTAGTCGACTTACCGACCACGTTTCCTTGATGGGAATGAAACGTGCGGTCGTCGTTAGTCAATCTACTATGACCTAGATAGCATCAAAACCTCGACTCGGTCTTAAACCGGTAACAAAATCCATTGATATGCCCTCCCATTTCCACTGAAGGACAAGAAGTGGGTGTAGCTCACCTCCAGCTCGATGATGCTCGCTCTTGACCTGATGACAGGTCATACACTAAGCTACATATCTCGTCACATCTGGCTTCAGACCTCCCCACCAAAAAGAGCGTCTGATATCCTGATACATCTTACTCTTACCGGGGTGCAGTGAGTAAGGTGAAGAGTGAGGCTCATGTAGGATCCGCTATCTTAATTCTCGATCCGAGGGCACACATACATGCCCCTAGCGTCTCAAAATCCCATCGGCACCAACTACAAACAGTGGTGCCTCTCCTCGAGACATCCAGTCTCGGATATGTGTCAAAGTTGGGCAACTCTCCTGCTTTTGTCGGATCTCTACCAACAGATCAGGTAAAATCTCTAAGGTGGACAACTGCTTGTCGGAATCCGGAAAGTGGATATCCATCTCTAGCCATGCAAGATCTCGCTGTAAATGTGGCTGAGCTGTAGCGATCGCCATCTCCCGGGGAGTCTTCCTACTGAGGGCATCAACTACCACATTCACTTTTCCCGGGTTGTATAAGATCTCAAAATCAAAGTCCTTGATCAACTCTAACCATATCCTCTAGTGGTTATTCAACTCCCACTGAGTGAATATATACTTCAGACTCTTATGGTCTGTGAAAATGTGATACGTAGCTCCATACAAATAATGCCTCCAGATCTTCAAAGCGTGAACAATAGTAGCTAACTCAAGATCATGGGTAGGGTAATTCTCCTCATACGTCTTCAGTTGTCTTGACATGTATGCAATTACCTTACCTCTCTACATCAAAACACATCCTAAGCCGAGCTTGGATGCATCGTTGTAGACTACAAAGTCCTCAATGCCCTCTCGTTGAGCTAAAATAGGAGCAGATGTCAACCTCTTCTTCAGCTCCTCAAAGCTCTGCAGACACGGCTCATACCATACAAATCTCGTAGACTTCCTCAGCAAGGAAGTCAAAGGTCGGGCGATAACTAAAAAACCCTTCACAAAATGCCGGTAGTATCCCACCAATCCTAAGAATTTGCGTACATCCTTAACGTTCTTAGGAGGTGACCATGATGCTACTGACTTGATCTTCTCCGGATCAAACTTGATCCCTTCAGTTGAAACGGTGTGACCAAGGAATGCTACCTCGGACATCCAAAACTCACACTTAGAGAGCTTGGCGTAAAGCTCTCTATCCTGTAGGACTTAGAGTACGATCCTTAAGTGTCCTGCATGCTCCTCTCTACTGCGAGAGTACACTAGAATGTCATCTATGAAGACAACGACAAACTGTTCTAGGAAGTCGATGAAGATGATGTTCATCAACTCCATGAAAACTGTGGGGTGCATTTGTGAGCCGAAATGACATCACTACAAACTCGTAGTGGCCATACCTGGTCCGAAATGCCGTCTTGACTATTTCCTGCTCCCTCACCCTTAGCTGGTGATATCCGGATCTCAAATCGATCCGCGAAAACACTGAAGCTCCATGCAACTGATCCAAAAGATCGTCGATACGGAGCAATGGGTACTTATTTTTGATCGTCACTTTGTTAAGATCTTGGTAATCGATACATAACCTCATTGATCCGTCTTTCTTCATAAAAAAGAGAACTAGTGTGCCCCAAGGTGATGCACTAGGGCGGATGAAGCCCTTCTTAGCCAACTCCTCGAGGTGCTTCATAAGCTCAAGCATCTTGATAGGCGTCATACGTTCGAGATCGGTGTCGTCCTGGGCTCTAGATCAATGCCAAAGTCTACACTCCTTTGTGGAGGTAAACCTGATGGTTCTCCAAAAACGTCGGTAAACTCGCAAGCTAATGACTGTACTGGTATTCCCTAGATCTCATCCTTGATCTCATCCTTGGAAGATCTCCACATGGCCTGAATCTGTTATTACCGTCACTGTCTACTTTCCGATGTCCAGAATTGCTCGATGTCGATCCATCCAATCCATGTCCAGCATAACTTCTTCATGTACCAAGTACATGCCGAAGAAGTCAGCTGGCCAATCGTGATCTCCCAATCTAATAGGGCAATCGCAGACCTCTCGTGTACCTCTAATCTTACCCCATCGGGCAATCCTATAAAGAAGGTTTTGCCCTCTATGGTAACTAAGGTGAATCTATCTACGCAAGCATCAGATATAAAAGAATGCGTAGCACCAATATCAAAAAGAACGCTGACAAGAAATCCATTAATATGATGGTATATGTGGTCCTTGGCGTTTTCGGCTCTACAACACTCCTCAGCTCATAAACTCGGGCTGATGTATCTCTGGTGTCCGCAGACCCACCAACTCGTCCTCTACCTCTCTCTTATCCTAGAGTGGAACCTTGAGGAGCGGTAAAGCCAGGAGCTCTCTGTTGCTGCTGGTGGTGGTACTGAGGTCTTTGTCCAACGCTAGCAGGTGAAGATCCTTGCTTAGATAACGCCTTGCCTTGTCGGTAAAACGCAAATCTGTGTCTTGGCTTGCCACAAGAAAAGCAAGTCACAATAGTCTTCTTATAATACGTCCTCATGTGTCTGACACCTTTGTAGATAAAGCATTGCCGTCCTTCATCAAAACTTTGTACAAAGTATTGGAAACTAGAACGTCCCGGCGTCTGACTATGCCTAAAACCCAAAGCTCCAGCTCCAACACTGGCAAGTCCAGTCCTCTGCCTCTTCTCTAGACCTCTCGTTTGAGAAGCTCTCCTCTGACCAGGTCGGTCTCTCTCATAAGCAGATGATCTATCCTGATAGTCCGTCAAGAAGTCACAACGGAAACCAACAAGATAATAGCGGGTATACTCTCTCAACCTCCGAGAGAAAAGGTAAACATGTTGATCCTCAAGTGGTGCAGACGGACCCAACAAAGATAGCTCCTCCTAAAACTTGTTGATGATCTTAGCAATAGGAATATCCTCGAATCTAGCCTCGAGAAAATCCTGAAGACGGTCTCTCCTCATAGTTGCGGGATAATAGCGATCCCTGATCACCGTCTTCATCTGCTCATAGCTGGTGACCTTACTGTTCGCTCCAAACGGTGTGTGCAAGCTTTAAATTTATAACCCTAGACTTAAGCTTAAAACAAGGATGCGAACCCGCAGTGTACGGGTCAATCGTAGTAAAAGCAAGAAAATTCCAGGGGTCGATCACAGGGACTTAGTGAAACAAAGTCAACACGGTATGCTACGTTAATTCTAACCACAAGAGCGATTAACACAATCAAAGATGAATAAGATGTCAAATAAGCAAACATGCAATTCTAGGGATTAAAGCATCTAGTTGTGGTTCCAACTCAAGATCTATAGATAAGCGGACAAAGCTGAGATTTTTGCGTGGGGAAGGCGTTGCTAAAGTGGAGTAGATCACCGGGTAAGTCTCACTACAAACTAATCCTAAACCGTAACTCCTATTACCGGGTAAGTCTCAAGGAATCAAGATAAAGAATTATAACCTCAAACTAACATACCATCTAAGGGATTAGAATCAACCTTTACCGGGTAAGTCTCAGGCTAACTCACAAAGATGGGATGGAAGCACACTCAAACCCCAATAAAGGATAAACCTTTATTACCTACACTTATGATCTTAGGTACACAAACTAAGGAATTACCGGGTAAGTCTCATCCTAAGCTTGCACTGAACCAGGAAAGGTGTAATAAGAATAGGATTTAGCAAACTCTAACACTTAACTTTCTGTTTAAGTCGGACAAGTCACCTCGGTCAGAAGAATCCCACCCCGGCCGAGATGTTCATCAACCGAACGAGATGCTTGGGGTTAAGGTTAAAGACTCGAACTTTCAGGATCCTACTGGAATCTAATATTATTCTATCATTGTTTTTCCCACAACCTTCAGCCAATCACCCTAGAATCACACAAGGAAATTAGCCACTCATCATCATAATGAAAGTATTAAATATATGGGAAGAAGGTGAATATTTGAACAAAGAAGAATTTAATGAAAATACTTCAATAACTGAATCAAATATCACAAACAAAGCGTTCCTTGGATAGCAATCCAACAAGACAAGACAATCAAGGAAGGAATTGAAGACAATCTTACAAAAACCCTTCAAAAAGCTATAAAAAGCTATGATCTTCAACTTCCTTCAACCTTCAAAAAGGTTCTTCAACAACTCCCAAATTGGAGTGTACTGCGGCTGCTGCGTGGATTCAGCTGTAAGCGGATTGTATGCGGCCTTCTCAAATTGTGGAAAATCAACCCTTTTTATAGGAAAATAAACCTCCAAAGATAATAAATCTTAAGAAGATATTATCCCATAAATATAGGTAAAATATATGATTCTGCATATCTCCTTCCTTCCAGAAGCTCAGCCCAAAAATATAAGATCACTTTCCAAATTTAAAAGATCTCTTCCAAGAATAAAATATTCTCGCCGCGTCCTAGGTATTCGCCTCGGTCGAGTCGGTGTCTCTGGATCGCCTCGGTCGAGGTGAACCTCTGGTCAACCGAGGTGATCTCACGACAGAATGTGAAATCTCTCGAATCAGCTCCAAAGTAAATCTTCAATCCATGGCTGTGCTTCCTGGATGTAGCTCCAAATGACTCTTGACTTCTTTTGCTCCTTTTTGATGCAAAACGTACCATATTACCTGCAATTACAACGAAACTAGGTGTAGACCTCGATTCTCGCAAAGGTAGATGAAATGGTAGTAAAATCACATAATGTACATACAAACATGCAGAATATGAAAGATAAAACGTCCAAACAAATCCCAAAATATAGACTATAATTCATGCTATCAAAATACCCCATACTTAGCCCTTGCTTGTCCCCAAGCAAGTTCCTCATATAAAAGACAAGATAGAATGGATTATAAGTCAAGAAAATCAATGAAAAAGTCTTTCAAAAATATTTTATGGTGTGCAACTACCATAGATCACTCTAAGAGAATACTTCCTGGAATTAAAAACTCAGTATGATCAAAACATTTTATAAATATAAGAAAGTTGTTCATCTTTGCATAAAATCATAGAATGCATAATAAATCATAATTATCAAAATTAATCATGAATAGTCCAGTTTAAACCACTAAGTCAATCAACAAGCTCAGGTCTCAAGGGCTTCCCAAAAGAAAAGGTTAAGAAACGTGTAGGGTAGGGATGTATGTAAGGTAATGTGGTGCTAGAATCCGGGAAAAGGATGAACTTCACTTTCACTTTGACTTGCAACATCTTCCACCAATAAGCTTTGCTTATTTCGCACTTTTTCTTTTTACTTTACTTTTTGGGATGCATGGATAGAGGTGCACAATAACCGAAGCCTAGGAAATCTGCAATCATCAATTTCTCGAGATGCATCAAACCCTTGATGCACATACCATGACCCGTTAGGAATATCGCTCAATCCGACTTTGGCAAGACACAAACACCCGGCTATGTGAATGGTGCCGAGTTACTCATCTTCATGATTGACTTCCCCAAACCTAAAATTACTTTCTAGCACTTCACTTCCATCTCACTTCTCAATTTTAACTTGCTTTCACCACTTGCTTGCTTCCAAATTCCCGGATAGGTAAAGGGAGGCAAAACGTATATGAGGGGCTAAGCATGATCAAGAAGAAGAAGAAGAAGAAAAATGAAATGCCTTGGTCTTTCCAAGAAGAATGTGAGAGAACTTAACCTGCGGTGTCAACCTTCAAATTCAACATAATTTGGATAAAAACAAAGTATTAAACATGCTGATAATTTCAAACAAAGCACTTAGCAACTTAAACATATTATAAAACCCTTCAAACACACAAAGAATTTAAAAACAGTAGGTAAACAAGATCTTCACTGAGATCATATCCGGATAAGTAGCACAAAATCGTTTTCGAAAACTCTCGAAACTTCGTTCTTCTAGTGTAGCTCCTGAACTGTGATCCTTCCTTTTGGAATACCTGGTTGTTGTCTAGAGGAAAACAAAAACAAAGCAACTATCTAAACTAGACTAGAAAACGGGAAAGAAGAGCAATACCTTGGGTTGCCTCCCAAGAAGCGCTTGGTTTAAGGTCGCTAGCTGGACCCTTCTCCATAGAATTACTCAATGTACCTTGAACACCATGGAGTGCTCATCACATCCATCATAAAATTCTTCCAAAAAGGTTCCGGTTCCTAATTTCACCGGCAAATGGTAAGATCTCCCACGTACAAGCTTGTACGGTTTGATTCTCACCGGAATCCTTCTAGACTTCCTGCACTTCAATGGGACATAATCTAGCCTTGCGTCCCATCCTTTCCTTGATCGAGAAAATAGTTTCTCGAGAATCATAGCAGCTTCCCCATCTATAGCTTGGGGATGGTACAGGGTCCTGAGCATGCGAGGGACCCCATACTTGAACAAATAACACTTCGTTGCCTTAGCGGTGAAGCGCTTGTTAACTTCACTCCTTATAATCCAAGGAGCATCTTCCTCCAACAATTTCAAGAGAGATTTCATCTTGATCTTAGGAGGTTCTTTCGGAAGAGACCTCCAACTCTCCGGTGCTTTCCTGAAAAATTCAGAAATATTAATAGGGAATTCAAATGAAGTAGGAGAATGTACCTTGCAAAGTTCTCCAAGGTTTGAGACAAGTTTCATGCTGGGTTGATAATCCACACACGAAATCTCTCTCAGTTCAGATGGTCTTTCTTCCACCTTGACCACAATCTCAGTAATTTGGCCAAAGTCTTTTGCATCTGCCTTTTCCGGTTCGGCAAGTTCTTCTTTCATCTCGACCGAGGTCACTTCCACCTTGACCGAGGTCTCAACAGTCAGATCGAGATCTTCCACATCTTCTACCTCAAAAGCTTCAGGAGAAACTTCTGGTTTGACTGGAGGTATGCTCGAAACGTGCAACACTTCCTTATGCTCCTCTTCTGGCTTAGCATAGGATAGGGTGCTTTCCTTGAGCTCCGTCACCTTCTTCATCAACTTCTCCAACCTAGATTCGAGAGAGTCTTCAAGAGGTTGCTCATAAGTCTTTCTAGGGACATTCTTCTCATCCCATATCGCAAGTTCACGCTGAATGGCTTCTTCTCTTTCCCATTCATTGTTGAACCAATAGAAGGAGTACTTTTCCTCCAAGTATTCATAATAATCTGCCCTAGCACTTTGTCTTGCTATCCAGGCTGGATCAAACATAGCCATCAGAAATCCTGAAAACTACAAAACTCATAGAAAGAGTAGTTAGTAGCAATAGGGGCAAGCGCCCCGAAAGCAAACCGTACCGGCTCGGTCTAGACCAAGTCCCCGGCAACGGCGCCAAAAACTTGTTCGCTCCAAACGGTGTGTGCAAGCTTTAAATTTATAACCCTAGACTTAAGCTTAAAACAAGGATGCGAACCCGCAGTGTACGGGTCAATCGTAGTAAAAGCAAGAAAATTCCAGGGGTCGATCACAGGGACTTAGTGAAACAAAGTCCAATACGGTATGCTAGTGTTGATGCTAACCACAAGAGCAAGTATACAATCAAAGATGAATAAGATGTCAAATAAGCAAACATGCAATTCTAGGGATTAAAGCATCTAGTTGTGGTTCCAACTCAAGATCTATAGATAAGCGGACAAAGCTGAGATTTTTGCGTGGGGAAGGTGTTACTAAAGTGGAGTAGATCACCGGGTAAGTCTCACTACACACTAATCCTAAACCGTAACTCCTATTACCGGGTAAGTCTCAAGAAATCAAGATAAAGAACTATAACCTCAAACTAACACACCATCTAAGGGAATAGAATCAACCTTTACCGGGTAAGTCTCAGGCTAACTCACAAAGATGGGATGGAAGCACACTCAAACCCCAATAAAGGATAAACCTTTATTACCTATACTTATGATCGTTGGTACACAAACTGAGGAATTACCGGGTAAGTCTCATCCTAAGCTTGCTTTGAATCAGGAAAGGTGTAATAAGAATAGGATTTGGCAAACTCTAACACTTAACTCTCAGTTTAAGGTCGGATAAGTCACCTCGGTCAGCCAGTTTCCACCTCGGCCGAAATGTTCATCGACTGAACGAGATGCTTAGGGTTAAGGTTAAAGACTCGAACTTTCAGGATCCTACTGGAATCTAAGATTATTCTATCATTGTTTTTCCCACAACCTTCAGCCAATCACCCTAGAATCACACAAGGAAATTAGCCACTCATCATCATAATGAAAGTATTAAATATATGGGAAGAAGGTGAATATTTGAACAAAGAAGAATTTAATGAAAACACTTCAATAACTGAATCAAATATCACAAACAAAAGCGTTCCTTGGATAGCAATCCAAAAAGACAAGACAATCAATGAGGGAATTGAAGACAATCTTACAAAACCCTTCAAAAAGCTATAAAAGCTATAGTCTTCAATCTTCCTTCAACCTTCAAAAAGGTTCTTCAAATCTCTCCCAAATTGGAGTATGCTACTGCTGCTGCGGATGCAAATTGGTGTATGCTGGATCTTGATCGATGTATGCAGCCTCCTCAAATTGTAGAAAATCAACCCTTTTTATAGGAAAAATAAACTCCAAAGATAATAAATCTTAAGAAGATATTATCCCATAAATATAGGTAAAATATATGATTCTGCATATCTCCTTCCTTCCAGAAGCTCAGCCCAAAAATATAAGATCACTTTCCAAAATTAAAAGATCTCTTCCAAGAATAAAATATTCTCGCCGCGTCCTAGGTATTCGCCTCGGTCGAGTCGGTATCTCTGGATCGCCTCGGTCGAGGTGAACCTCTGGTCAACCGAGGTGATCTCACGACAGAATGTGAAATCTCTCGAATCAGCTCCAAAGTAAATCTTCAATCCATGGCTGTGCTTCCTGGATGTAGCTCCAAATGACTCTTGACTTCTTTTGCTCCTTTTTGATGCAAAACGTACCATATTACCTGCAATTACAACGAAACTAGGTGTAGACCTCGATTCTCGCAAAGGTAGATGAAATGGTAGTAAAATCACATAATGTACATACAAACATGCAGAATATGAAAGATAAAACGTCCAAACAAATCCCAAAATATAGACTATAATTCATGCTATCAAAATACCCCATACTTAGCCCTTGCTTGTCCCCAAGCAAGTTCCTCATATAAAAGACAAGATAGAATGGATTATAAGTCAAGAAAATCAATGAAAAAGTCTTTCAAAAATATTTTATGGTGTGCAACTACCATAGATCACTCTAAGAGAATACTTCCTGGAATTAAAAACTCAGTATGATCAAAACATTTTATAAATATAAGAAAGTTGTTCATCTTTGCATAAAATCATAGAATGCATAATAAATCATAATTATCAAAATTAATCATGAATAGTCCAGTTTAAACCACTAAGTCAATCAACAAGCTCAGGTCTCAAGGGCTTCCCAAAAGAAAAGGTTAAGAAACGTGTAGGGTAGGGATGTATGTAAGGTAATGTGGTGCTAGAATCCGGGAAAAGGATGAACTTCACTTTCACTTTGACTTGCAACATCTTCCACCAATAAGCTTTGCTTATTTCGCACTTTTTCTTTTTACTTTACTTTTTGGGATGCATGGATAGAGGTGCACAATAACCGAAGCCTAGGAAATCTGCAATCATCAATTTCTCGAGATGCATCAAACCCTTGATGCACATACCATGACCCGTTAGGAATATCGCTCAATCCGACTTTGGCAAGACACAAACACCCGGCTATGTGAATGGTGCCGAGTTACTCATCTTCATGATTGACTTCCCCAAACCTAAAATTACTTTCTAGCACTTCACTTCCATCTCACTTCTCAATTTTAACTTGCTTTCACCACTTGCTTGCTTCCAAATTCCCGGATAGGTAAAGGGAGGCAAAACGTATATGAGGGGCTAAGCATGATCAAGAAGAAGAAGAAGAAGAAAAATGAAATGCCTTGGTCTTTCCAAGAAGAATGTGAGAGAACTTAACCTGCGGTGTCAACCTTCAAATTCAACATAATTTGGATAAAAACAAAGTATTAAACATGCTGATAATTTCAAACAAAGCACTTAGCAACTTAAACATATTATAAAACCCTTCAAACACACAAAGAATTTAAAAACAGTAGGTAAACAAGATCTTCACTGAGATCATATCCGGATAAGTAGCACAAAATCGTTTTCGAAAACTTTCTGTTACGCACCTCGGTCGAGGTGTTCTTGGTTCAACCGAGGTGAAATGCCTTGTTTGGCCACAATCTGACTCGGTCGAGGTCAAATTTTTTTTTTTTTTTTTTTTTTTTTTTAAAACCATTTTTTTTTCGGTTTCGACGTTTTTTCTCAATCAAATAACCTGTAGGTATGCATGTAATATCAGATAATCATATAAAGGCAAATGAAGCATAAATATGAAAGTATCCGATGAATATAATACATCAAAAGTATCGAATACATCAAGTAGTCACGTAGTCAAATAATACAGACAAATACCCCATACTTGAGACACACTGTCCCAGTGGGTATAATAAAAGTCTAAATGAAAGAGGACTCACCGGATAAAGAGCCGAACTGCATAAAAATATAATAAATAAAACCCTGCAGCTCCTCAGTAGTCTCGATCCGGTGGTGGTGGTGGTATGTAGGGGAACTGAGTAGGATCATAGGGATAGCCCATGATACGCTCAAACTGTAGCTGGGCCATCATGTGCTGATGATGCTGCCGCTCCTGCATCTCGCGGATGTCCAATGAAAGTGCAGCATATGAGTCGATAACCTGATCCGTCAGGTCATCGATCCGTCGGTGTGCAGCTCTGTCCCTAACTCCCCTCCTGCGCCTAGCGGGCCTGACTGGAGAAGTCTCCGCTGGCGCCGGCTCAGTATCCTCCTCATCCTCATCCAAATCAATAATGGGAGGCGCGCTCGTCCCAGCAGTATCTGTCCCTGTGTCCATCGGGACGCCGCCTCCTCTCTCATCAACTGTCTCGTCGTCGTCATCCTCATCCTCAGCCTCCTCAGCCTCCTCCTCAGCAGGGGCAGCTGCTCCCTCTCTATAGTCCTCCATAAGTGGAACCCATGCTGTCTGCCAGAAATGCGGGTCGGCGACAGAGAACTGTGCAGACCATCTGATGCCCTGAGGTGCAGTCCGCTCCCAAGGCATGGCAACGTAGGGTGTAGTCAGTCCACGGGGAACTAGAATCCGCCGTGTAATCATCTCCTGAAGTCCCAGCGGCTTGGCAGCCGCTGCCAATGTGCATACGCTGAGGTCCATCCCGTGGTAAGTGGCGATGTGGGTGACTAGACCTCCACAGCAGATATCTCCCTTCGCCTTGGCCTTGATCCTATGCAGATCCTCTGCTAGGAGCAAGCCAAAGTCCGGGAAGCCTCCTGTAACCATGCAGTAAAGCGAAAAGAGCTCCCCCTGTCTGATCTTCTGGGGCGTCTCAGTACGCGCCAGAAGCATCTCACTGAAGATCCTGTGGGCAAGTCTGAAGGCCGGGTGAAAGATGACCTTCTCCCTGGAATCACCGGGGTGCCATCTGTTTGCATGTGTAGTAATGTGGGCTATCTGTCCCCAGAACTCCCTAGCTACGGATCGGGAGGGGAAGTCTACAGCGGTGGGGTCAGGAAAGCCAAAGATCTCTCTCCAAATCTCTAAAGGAACTATGAAGTTCCGGTTCATCAACCGGTACTTCACAGAACGGTCTGTGGGAAGGTAGGAGAAGGAGCTAACAAACTCGAGTGTCGGCTCTATGTAAGCTGGGACTCGGATCTCAGTAAACTGATCCAGCCCGACGGTAGCAATCATCCTCCTAAGGTCAGCATCTAACCCTAGGCAGTCAAAAGCTGATACATCCAGAAATCGCAGTGCGATGACTGGACGCCCAGCTATCCTCTCATAGTCTACCCGACATCTCTCGTGGATAACCGGGCGGTAGGGACGGGATGAGGAAGGAGAAGGGGAAGGAGAGGATCTATCTCTAAGGGCTAGCAATCTGTCAGAACTCATCTCTAATGCACACTGTCAGACTACCTCAGTCGACTGACAAATACCAAGAATCACCTCGACCGAGGTGCAGAGCGACTGGACCGAGGCGAAGACAGTTCGATTTCCACTCTCTGATTTTCAGTTCTTTTCCCCCTAAAATCACTACAAATGCTTCCTAAGGGGTACTTATGGATTTCCTCAACAGAATCAAGGGCAACCAAAGCCCAATACGCAGTAAACGAGCGAGTTAGGGTTTTCGAACGTTTTTACCTCGTTTCGGTCGAAACGTTCAAATTTCCTGCAGATCCGTGGTAGCAATCGACTCTTCTACTCTTTAATCGCGTTTTGGAAGCAGAAATCTTCGAAAACGAGCGAGAAACGGAGGAGAACGAGGTATAGCTGTCGCCGCGGTCGAGGAGGGTAAAAAAAACGAAACTGTAATTTTTTTTCCTTTTTATACTGTTACTGATCTGCTGTCACCTCGGTCGAGATGGTCTCGACTGGCCCGAGGTGGTATGGACCGAGGCGGTTCTGCAGAAACCCTAGTCGCCTCGGTTGCCTCAAGAATCAACTCGGTCGAGATGCTCTGACAGTGACCGAGGTGCTTCTCTCTTCTCAGAATCTCGAACTTCTGTCCTTCCAGATGTGCTCCTTCCTGTTGTCTGTCCAGAACGCCAAAAACAAAGCAAAGCAAAGCAAAAACAAAAACTATCTAAGCTAGACTAGAAAACGGGAAAGAAGAGCAATACCTTGGGTTGCCTCCCAAGAAGCGCTTGATTTAAGGTCGCTAGCTGGACCATGATGCGTCTCAAAGGAGGTGGGAGGTTCCCTCACCCCATACTTCACCTCTATCGTGGGGTGAAGTAAGTAGCTCCATCAAACGCTCCAACAAGTGTAAGTGCTCATCGGGGAATGAGTCGTCTATGGGTGGGTTATCCGTCTCGCGGGAAGATTCCGGTAGCCGGCTGAGGTGATCCGCAACGGAGTTCTCGGATCCCTTCTTATCGCGGATCTCTAGATCAAACTCTTGAAGCAGGAGAATCCATCGAATAAGGCGCGGCTTGGCATCCTTCTTCGCCAACAAGTAACGAATGGCTGCATGGTCGGTGTAGACAATGACTTTCGCCCCTACTAGATAGGAACGAAACTTCTCGAAAGCATATACAACCGCCAATAACTCCTTCTCGGTGGTAGCGTAGTTGCGTTGTGCTTCATCTAGCGTCTTGCTAGCATAGTAGATGGCGGTGGTTCGTCCATCCTTCTTCTGTCCAAGCACCGCTCCTACGGCTACATCACTAGCGTCACACATGACCTCAAAGGGTAAGGTCCAATCAGGAGGCTGGATAATGGGAGCGGAGATCAACGCTTCCTTAATCCTGTAAAAAGCATCAAGACACTCCTGCGAAAACTCAAAAACAACATCTTTATTCAAGAGGTTTGTTAGAGGTTTAGAAATCTTGGAGAAGTCCTTGATGAATCTCCTGTAGAAACCTGCATGCCCGAGAAAACTCCTCACACCTTTAATAGAACAAGGAGGAGGGAGTTTCTCAATAGTCTCGATCTTAGCTCGATCGACCTCAATACCTCGATTAGAAACGAGGTGTCCTAGCACAATGCCTTCATTAACCATAAAATGACACTTCTCCCAATTCAAAACAAGGTTAGTGTCTTCACATCTTTTAAGCACTAGAGAAAGGTTAGATATGCAATCATCAAAAGAGGAACCATATACAGAAAAATCATCCATAAATACCTCCATGATCTCCTCTATGTACTCGGAAAAGATAGCCATCATGCATCGCTGGAAGGTAGCTGGTGCATTGCACAATCCAAATGGCATCCTCCGATAGGCAAACGTCCCCCATGGACAAGTGAAAGTGGTCTTCTCCTGATCATCCGGATGGATAGGAATCTGGAAGAATCCACTATAGCCATCCAAGTAGCAAAAGTGTGAATGCTGGGCCAACCGCTCGAGCATTTGATCAATGAAGGGAAGCGGAAAATGATCCTTCCGAGTAGCCGTGTTCAGCTTCCTATAGTCGATGCAAACTCTCCAGCCCGTAACGGTCCTTGTTGGGATCAACTCGTTGTTCTTATTCGTCACAACGGTCATCCCTCCTTTCTTCGGAACGACATGCACCGGGCTAACCCACTTGCTGTCCGAGATAGGATAAATAATACCTGCATCCAACAACTTAAGAACTTCCTTCTTCACAACCTCTTTCATGATCGGATTTAACCGTCTTTGAGGTTCCCGTGAAGTCTTATGATTATCTTCCATTAGAATTCTATGCATGCAGAAAGAAGGTTTAATGCCAATAAGATCATCCGTGGTGTAACCTATGGCTTTTCGATGCTTTCTCAGGACATGCATTAGCTTAGTTAATTCAGAATCGGAAAGGGAAGCACTAACGATAACGGGATAAGTAGAATCCGGCCCAAGAAAGATATACCTCAAGTGACTAGGGAGTTGTTTAAGCTCCACAACTGGGGGTGCTTTCTGAGAGGGATCTGTGCTTCCTCTTTCCAGTGGAGTGGTGTCAGAAACTGGACTAAACGCAGTCTCAGTTTGAATCGTCTCTCTGTCGATCTCGGTCGAGGCGCAAAGGCGTTGACCGAGGTGTTCTTCAGACGCCTCGTTCTGTCCAGAAGGTGCCTCGGTCGAGGTACTGCTACTGGATCCGAGGCTGAAAATCTTCGTTTCCTGGATCAGCTTCTCAGTTTTAGCTCCTGGATCCTCTTCCAATGCCTTCAAGCTCCGTATATCTGCATCACAAGAAGCATCTATACCTTCCTCCATTAAACTGAAGCTTATAACTCTTTCGAGTGGATCGTTAATAAGGATAGAGCTCACCAATTCTCTTGATTCTTCTTCATCATAGATGTTGAAGATATCATCAGTTAGTTGCTCCCCTTTCATGGCTGCAAGTAGTGCGAACTCCACCTCATCGCCACCAACGTTGAATTTCAACTTGGCGTTCTTGCAATCCACATTGCAACCCGAAGTTGCTAGAAATGGCCTCCCGAGAATGATGGGAACAGGATAATCTGCGGGAATGTCAAGTACGACAAAATCTATAGGTAGATAGAAGTTACCTAACTTGACCGGAACGTCCTCCAAAATGCCTACGGGGTGGGTGATGGAGCGATCCGCCATGTAGAGTCGGATCTTGACCGGTTTGGGCTCTCCAAGACCGATCTTAGTGCATAGCTCCAGCGGGATGATGCTCACGCTGGCTCCTAGATCGCAAAGGGCTTCACAAGTGACATCCCCAACTTGAATGGGAATGCAAAATGAGCCGGGATCTCTCAATTTAGGTGGCATCTTCTCCTTCATGATCTTTATGAGTTCCGAAGATTTAGATGTCATCCTAACTTCACCAACATCCTCCAGCTTCCTCTTCCTTGATAAGATCTCTTTTAAGAACTTCCCATAGGCGGGCATACCTAAAATAGCATCAAGGAAAGGAATGTTAATATGTAGCTTATTCATCAAGTCAAGGAACTTACCAAAGTGCTTGTCTAGATGTGCTCTGGCTCTGGACTGAGGGAATGGAAGTGGTGGTTTATATGCAGGAGGTGGAACATAAGCTTCTGTCGTTCCTCCTGCTTTCTGTTGCGCCGCCTCGGTTGGCATCTCGGTCGAGGTGTTCTTCGACTGGATCTGGACCGAGGTGGTCTGCGTCGAGCGAGGTACTGGATCAGCAGTTTTGAGTCCACTCCTCGTCGTTATGGCCATACACTGGCCCTTAGGGTTGGTTTCCGTTTTTGCTGGAAGCTTCCCTGGGTCTCTTGGCGCTTCATTCGCCCTATTAGCAAGTTGTTGTTCAAGGGACTTTTGGGCCCTCGAAAATGAAGTCATAGAATTCTCCATAGCGCCAAGCTTGATCAAGATTGCCTCCAGAACTGCGTCTTTCTTTTCCGGTTGAGACGAACTTGATCCTTGCCCTTGGCTTTTCAATGGAGTAGAAGAGGAAGAAGGGGAAGAGAGGAAAGGATTAGAGGAATCATTAGAGTTGGAGTTCGAATGATTGTTACCGTTATTTTGGTTATTCGCCCTCCAGTTGTTGCTGTTGGATCCTCTATTGTTGTTGTAGTTGTTGTTTCGGGGACCGTTATTGTTGTTACGGTACCCGTTGTTGTTGTTGTTCCTTTGCCCTTGCTCTTCCTTCCTAGTTTGAGCCATCAAGAGCTCTTTTAATTCCTTCACGTCATTCTTCAATGATGTGAGTTGATTGTTGTTGGGTTGAGTCTCTTGAAAGTTGACTCTTTTAACTCCACCTTCGGCTCCTTGGTGGGTATACTTCTCCATGTGCAAGGCCTGCTTCTCAATGAAGTCCCATGCATCATCAACCGCCATGTCCATGAATGTACCGGCGGAGAGTAGTTGGAGATTGAACTGGGTGTTTCCGTCCAGCCCTTTGAAGTAGATCTCCAACAACTCGATCTTTGGAATCCCATGATGTGGGCAATCCAAAAGAATATCCTTGAACCGCTCCCAAGATTTGGACAAGCTCTCCTTGTCCTTCATGATGAAAGCATTGATCTTCCCCCTCATTTCAGCAGTCTTTGAGGGTGGAAAGAATTTGGTCAGGAATTCTGTAGTCATCTCCTCCCATGTGCTAATTTTTCCTGGAGGAAGAGATTGATACCAAGTAAGAGCTCTATCTTTTAAAGAAAAGTAAAAAGGTCTTAGCTTGTAGTTGTTATTTTCAATTCTAGAAGGTCGCAAGGTCTCCATCAAGATCTCGTAGTTTTGAAGATGTTGATGCGGTGACTCCTTCTCTAGCCCTCCGAATTGACATTGGCGAATCATGGCTAGAACTTGCGGTCGAAGTTCGTAGTCATGATCCGCTGGATCTCCTAGGTTCACCCCTGGACGCCTCAGCTGCTGATTAGGATCCATCCTTTGACCTAGGGTTTGCGGGATTTCTGCAAGAAGAACATTTCGGACTGGAATCCGAGGTGGATGTATATCGACCGGGGCGTCAGGTGCTGGAATCTACCTCGGTCGAGGATCAACTACTGGATCCTGCATCGGTCGAGGATCAACTACTGGATCCTGCATCGGTCGAAGTAGAATCTGGTTCCGAATGGCTGCAATCTCAGCTTCGATTGCTGCAGTCTTGGCTTGATTCTCTTCTTTCTCTTGCCTTAGCTCTTCTTTACTGAGACGTAGCAGCTCATGCGTCTCTCTCAATTGGGCCGCAAGATCGTGATCGTCTTGTTGGGCCATTTTTGCTTCTCTTAAGCGTCGTTTGTATGTCTTTTCCGGTTCGGGATCGTAAGGAACGATTTCCTTCCCAGCGCGGGTTCTTCGCATATACCTAAGAAAGAATCTGCAAAAGTCACTCAAGTAGAGTGGTAAGATGAAACGGGGCAAATGCCCCAAGAGCAAACCGTACCGGCTCGGTCTAGACCAAGTCCCCGGCAACGGCGCCAAAAACTTGTTCGCTCCAAACGGTGTGTGCAAGCTTTAAATTTATAACCCTAGACTTAAGCTTAAAACAAGGATGCGAACCCGCAGTGTACGGGTCAATCGTAGTAAAAGCAAGAAAATTCCAGGGGTCGATCACAGGGACTTAGTGAAACAAAGTCAACACGGTATGCTACGTTAATTCTAACCACAAGAGCGATTAACACAATCAAAGATGAATAAGATGTCAAATAAGCAAACATGCAATTCTAGGGATTAAAGCATCTAGTTGTGGTTCCAACTCAAGATCTATAGATAAGCGGACAAAGCTGAGATTTTTGCGTGGGGAAGGCGTTGCTAAAGTGGAGTAGATCACCGGGTAAGTCTCACTACACACTAATCCTATACCGTAACTCCTATTACCGGGTAAGTCTCAAGGAATCAAGATAAAGAATTATAACCTCAAACTAACATACCATCTAAGGGATTAGAATCAACCTTTACCAGGTAAGTCTCAGGCTAACTCACAAAGATGGGATGGAAGCACACTCAAACCCCAATAAAGGATAAACCTTTATTACCTACACTTATGATCTTAGGTACACAAACTAAGGAATTACCGGGTAAGTCTCATCCTAAGCTTGCACTGAACCAGGAAAGGTGTAATAAGAATAGGATTTAGCAAACTCTAACACTTAACTTTCTGGTTTTAAGTCGGACAAGTCACCTCGGTCAGAAGAATCCCACCCCGGCCGAGATGTTCATCAACCGAACGAGATGCTTGGGGTTAAGGTTAAAGACTCGAACTTTCAGGATCCTACTGGAATCTAATATTATTCTATCATTGTTTTTCCCACAACCTTCAGCCAATCACCCTAGAATCACACAAGGAAATTAGCCACTCATCATCATAATGAAAGTATTAAATATATGGGAAGAAGGTGAATATTTGAACAAAGAAGAATTTAATGAAAAGACTTCAATAACTGAATCAAATATCACAAACAAAGCGTTCCTTGGATAGCAATCCAACAAGACAAGACAATCAAGGAAGGAATTGAAGACAATCTTACAAAAACCCTTCAAAAAGCTATAAAAAGCTATGATCTTCAACTTCCTTCAACCTTCAAAAAGGTTCTTCAACAACTCCCAAATTGGAGTGTACTGCGGCTGCTGCGTGGATTCAGCTGTAAGCGGATTGTATGCGGCCTTCTCAAATTGTGGAAAATCAACCCTTTTTATAGGAAAATAAACCTCCAAAGATAATAAATCTTAAGAAGATATTATCCCATAAATATAGGTAAAATATATGATTCTGCATATCTCCTTCCTTCCAGAAGCTCAGCCCAAAAATATAAGATCACTTTCCAAATTTAAAAGATCTCTTCCAAGAATAAAATATTCTCGCCGCGTCCTAGGTATTCGCCTCGGTCGAGTCGGTGTCTCTGGATCGCCTCGGTCGAGGTGAACCTCTGGTCAACCGAGGTGATCTCACGACAGAATGTGAAATCTCTCGAATCAGCTCCAAAGTAAATCTTCAATCCATGGCTGTGCTTCCTGGATGTAGCTCCAAATGACTCTTGACTTCTTTTGCTCCTTTTTTATGCAAAACGTACCATATTACCTGCAATTACAACGAAACTAGGTGTAGACCTCGATTCTCGCAAAGGTAGATGAAATGGTAGTAAAATCACATAATGTACATACAAACATGCAGAATATGAAAGATAAAACGTCCAAACAAATCCCAAAATATAGACTATAATTCATGCTATCACTTACTGCGTATGGTCCTCCACCAAGAATGAGCCCGATCCCTTAGTAGCGTCTATGCTATGTCGACTCGACGTCCCTTGGGGAAACGATCACCTCTATAGCAAAATCTAATTGTCCTAGGCACAACTCCACCTCTAATCCAGTCTTCCCCATGAAAGAGGGAACCTTTAGCTGGTTGAAAGCCTTTAACCAATAGTCAGGACTTGGCTTGCTCGCCTCATCCGGTGCTCTAACAACCTAGCAACTCTAGCAGGTGGGACAACGACCTGCGTAACTCGCTGCGAGACCTCAACTGATGTTGCGGGAACTAGTGGTGTTGGTGTAGGTCCTCTAGTCCTATAGCCTCCTCAACTCTCTAAACATAGTCGTGATATACAAAAGCTCCTATAGACACTCGGCCGGACTCCATCGACTGCTCTCTTTGTGCTCCGGACCTAGCGGCGGTCCCGTTCCCAGCCTCAAGAACAACACTCTCAACAACTTCCTCAGCGAACGCCTCAGCGATAGGTGGATCAGCGACTGGGGCTTGGCTCCAACCTATAGCAAGTGGAGGTCTTCCTGCACGTCCTCTAGTATGCGCCATCTGTGATAGGGATATATATACAAGGCCACGCTACAACTAAAGTAGAAATCCAGGAAAAAACACATAAAAGCCAACATAAAAGAAAACTACACTGCTGAGATCCGCGAAGGTAGTGGTGGTCGCCCGTACATCTATCCTAGAACGACAAGTTTAAAACAAAACCCCCTTTTGAATACGTAGACCCCTCGCGGGTTTTGTTTATTTATCAATCCGATCTTTAGAAGATTTCGAGTGCCATTGTTGCCAACCTAGAGCTCTCATACCATATTGTAACACCCCAAGTTCTGGGAACTCGAAGCGTTATGAGCAAGGACCTCACAATGGGTCCCGACCCTCAAAGTAGCAACGGCACAACAGATCTTACAATAAGGCACAGACAAATGAATACCAAAACTTATAATAAAACAAGAGATTTAAACAAAAGAAAACGTAAAAGACTCGCAACCGAGTTCAAAACAAAGGGAAAGACAACAACAGAAACATAAACCCGACCCCGTCCTATAATGTACGGGAACCCCGGCTGACCACACCATCCGGATCACTCAACAACACCTATATCGTGCAAGGCATCTACAATATCGGTATAAACCGTTAGCTAACATTCTAGATATTAGAAAGATTGTAAAGTGACAAGCACACATAAGGTAAATTGAAAGACATAAACATGCTCACGCTCAGCCGGTTATTATCTTTTTATAACGTCAATCCCTTTACTAATTCAACTTATGGTTGTTACACGAGAATCGCTACGATCTCGCCTTTGTCTCTTTCACCAACAGGAATAGAACGTATGCATCTTTCCGTCACTTGCTGGACTGGTCGTAGGAGCACCTCCTAGTTTCCCTATTCTCAACTGGACAAGCAGTAACCACCCGGTTATAATACACTTGGGCCAATTACTGTTATAAAGGTCAATCCTAGTTCTGGTTATCAGTTATAACAATAACAACAACACAACAAGCCAAAACAATAAAACTAATATACAAAATGAAGCTAAATAAGTCCAAGGGACTTACCTCACTCAGATAACTCATCAACAACATAGTTTCCCACAGGAAAGAAGGAAGGAAAGCCTATTAACACAAGGCATTATGAATCAGGAACCGAAACAATTGCTAGAAGTCTATAATTTCTAGTCTCTATGATCTCTTAGAGATCTCCACAAGCTAGGGTCACAAACCCTAGTCTTACAGATCACCAAGGGTCAACAACATCCACAAAAGCCAAAGAAAGGGACGAGGAAAGCAAGGAAGGAAAGCAGCTCACCAAAGACGGAGATACTGCAGAGGAAACCACAGGGGCGGCTGGACAGAGGCGCGGGGGCGGAACTGGGAAGATCCCGCGGTGGCGGCACCGCAGAGGCGCAGGGGTGGCGGCGTGACAGCAAGCGTGTAGGATCCTTCGATAGCAAGGAACACAGCAAGGCACAAAGGCTTGCTTCTCTCAATCCACACACGTCAAGACTCAACTACAAGAGCCTGGGAACAACAACGAATCAACAACACAACGCTCCATAAGAATCAAGGCTCAAACTTGATTCTTGGAGAAGAAGAAAAGAGAAGAATGATAGGAGGAAGCGAAACAAAAGGGAAGGCATGCAATAACTCATGAACGTGATGAAGAACTCAAAGAAGAAGACTTACACATTCAGCAAGGGAAGAAGGGAAAATGGTTGCAGCTCTCGGGGTTGAAGAAACGTATGCAAGAGGCGGGAAAAACGGGAAGAAGGCAGGATAGTGAAGGATGAAAAGATTGAAGGAAAGGTGTTCTAGGGTTAGGAAGAAGATAGGAAAGCCGGCTCAAAAGATAGAACATATGATCTTCTATCTATTGAAGGAAATAAACACGGAATAAAAACAGATCGGGACGATCTGGGGCAAAACCGCAGGGGCGGTTTGCCTTGCCGCGACCGCAGCTAGCCGCAGGGACGACTCACTATCACCGCGGGGGCGGTGACAACCAAGACTTGCCGGCGTTGTTGCTGGAGCGGCCATTGTCACGGCGGGGGCTGTGACAGTGAAAATTGGCTGTTACATCCCAACAGTGCTCCACCTCCAAGACCGACTTTCCATCGAAGGGTGGTACTCGCATGTGGTTAAAAGCCTTCAACCACAAATTAGGTGGCGGGGCCCTTGGATCAGCTCAAGCCTTGACAACATCAACTACTCCCTCCGGTGCAGCTTACACCGGAGGAACTTTCTCTGATACCTCTATTGACATCTTAGGCGTTAGAGGGCCTGGAACACGACCTCCAGTCCTAGCTGCCTCAACCACCCATTGGATGTAAGCTCTAAATTCGGTTGCTCTCATTGATACATGATCCGACTCAGCTGACTGTACTCTCTACAATCCCGGTCTAGTAACAGTCTCATTCTTGGCTTCGGGAACCACACTCTCAGCAACTTCCTCAATCATATCCTTATCCACCTTAATTACTAGTGGCTCAACCTGGGGAACTCGGCCCCGACCTCTCACAGCAGGAGGTCTACCTCCAAGACCACGTCCCCTAGCTCGGGAGTCCTATCTCCCCTAACCTTCCCAACAAGAGGAAGAGGTGGTCGATCTCTACCTCATCCTACAATAGGTTCCGCTCTAGTACGTGTCATCTGCGAGACATACCATAACTAAGATATAAGGCAAATCTAACTAAGGGATGCAATACATAAAATTCCGCATATCAACATTCATATAAATTCAAACATGCCTTACTAAGCTGCCAAGACTTGCGGAGGTAGTGGTGGTCCCTCGTACATTATATCACATACCCGACTATGCACATGATTTCGAAACAAAATTCATTTTGAAAACTCAAACCCCTTCCGGGTTCTTCTTATTCATCTATTCGGCCTTTTAGATGATTGCGAGTGCCATTGTTGTCAACCTCACTCTGATACAATGTTGTAACACCCAAATTCTCAAAACTCGAGGCGCTACGGGTTAGGACCTCACAATGGGTCCTGACCCTAACCTGACAACAATTTCACCGTTTCTTGCAACAAGACACAAATAAATGTAAAACCGAAATAGATAAAAGTGCAAAAATGTCAATAAGTCCAAATAAAGGACAAGACTCTCAACCGAGTACTACAATCTATAATGTCAAAAAGAAAAAAAAATTAAAAAAAAACCCAACATCCCGTCCTAAAATGTACGGGAACCCAGAAAACCACTCCATCCGGATCATTCGGCAACATCCCTCTCTTGCAAGGCATCTACGACAGCGGATAAAACCGTTATCTAACATCCGACATATTCGAATAACTGTAAAAACACACACACATCATGGTAATATAAACACTCATCACGCTTACACACAAGTTCGTTTATTATCTTGTATTAGGTCATACACTTTCTAATTCAACTTAGGTTGTCACACGAGGATCTTCCGAGCCTCGCCTGTGTCCCTGTATACAAACATGACTGGATCCGATGCACCTCACCGTGTACATGTCTAGGCTAGACAACATCCCAGTCTCATGTCAAAGCTGGGCAATGATGTCACCGTCTTTTATACTTGGGTCACATAATAATAAAGGTCGTCCTACTCAAGTTATTGTTATTAAACTCAAGCACACACCACTATCACAATGATGATAACATGTAGAAGGTCAACTAAGTAAGCCCAAGGGACTTACCTGTATCAAGGTAATCCCAGCTATCAACAATCTCAGTTCCCGCGAAAATACACTCCACGGCCTAATAATGACACGTGGATCAATCAACTATTCGTTAACTAGAAGTCTCTAAGTCCTAGGTCAACCATGACTACATACACAACGTAATTCCAATTGCAATCCATCCTTGACCTTATTCGAAAACTACACTAAGTGACTAAGGTAGTTTTCCTATCCTTAACATATCTCATCAACATCAATGGAAAAGCCTAAAGCCGTAATTTTTTAAGATTAACACCTCTTCACCACTATCTGGCATTCACTCTAGTTCTACTAGGTTCTAATCTAACTTGCTACTAACTACTAACAACCTTAAAAAACGAGAGACGAAACAACGTACCAAACTTAGTACGTTCTAGAGGAGAGACACAACCGCGGTATCAAGAGGCGCGACCACGGCGAAAAGATCAATGACAACGCGACCGCGGGATAGAGGCACATGTGCGACCGCAGTTTGAGAAGGCACGGCCGCAGGAAAAGTCTAGAGCGGTTGTAGCCTTCATTTCTTTGACGTGCAAAATGATACACTACTCCTCAAAACTCCGTTTTTGGTACTAGCCATTGCCGTGAAGGTTAGGACAGATTGGAGGCATCATAGATACAAGGATAGAGTAAAGGGGTAGACACTAGATCGAGTCTTACCTTTCCTCCAAAGTTCTTCAAGAAAGAACGTTACTTGATACTTTAGCATGACAATGGAATCCAAAGATGGCCTCCAATCTACTTTTGTTGCTAGATGAAGATGAAGACGGAGTGTCGCTGTTGGTTTCGTAAGATGAGGATGAAGAAAGGAGAAGAATAAAGAAGAAGGAAACGATGAGGCAAGAGAAGAACTTACATGAACCAAAGAAGGTTGTAAGGGTTTTCAAAAGAACAAGGGGTATTGAGATATGTTTTAAAAGAAGGATATTCGTGTTTTATGCGAAAGAAAAGAGATCAAAACGGTTATAGAAGATAAGGCCACGATGTGGCAATTTACCTATAACCGCGGCAAGGATTCACCGTGACCGCGGCTGCGGCTGCAGTGGCTACTTGTAGCCGCTTTCCTCTTTGACTCCAAGGGGAGTCAAATGGTAGACTTGGTTCTTGGACACGGATTTCGGATGGGGTTCTGGAATAAAAATTCCGATCGTTACATCGATTGTGACATCGATCGATTGACACTTGTTTTTGTCTTTGGATTATATCTCTTTTTTTTTTTTCAATTGTTTAGTTTATTTGCTTTGTTCTTTCATTATTAATTTGTCAAAACATCATCTTCCTTAAGTTCGATACTGATCTCATTGCTATAATCGTGTTTTGTAGTTATTTGCGAGATCTAAAGCTTACTTGTCAACCCTCATTATTTAGATGTAGACAAATCTCAGAATGAGAGGAAAGACCGAATGGAATTATTTCAAGATACTCATAGACTTAACTAGAAAATGACGATACCACTAAAGATTCATAACTTTGCAAGAAAGTTGTGTTCGGGGATCCTTGCTACAAGACTGACATTGTATGAGAAAATAGTGATCACGCATTCTGTGTTTGAGCGGTGTTCTCAATTCACTAAAACATTGTACATGTTGTGATTTTATATCCCACATGTATGGATGTATGGTTTAGGGTTAGCACCCTGTTTTCCTTATTTATCGTTCATTTCCGGCAACACAACCGAGATTTTGATAGGAATTTACAAAAGGCATAGTATGGAGATTGTTCAAGATTTTGTGGTGAGAGCATGGATTGTCTAGATTTGTAAAAATACAAAGATTTTTGAAGAGGAGAGCCTTAAGTATCTCTATTGCGAGAGATGATTATGTAAAGTTGGCAAGAAAGTTTAAGAATAGCGTAGAACTAACAAGACTGGAAAGAACCGGCCCTAAGGAGGTGTAGAATGCTCTAAAAGACAACTACACTAAGATCAACGTAAATGTTAGTTTTGTAAATAACAACAAGACGGGATGGGCTAGGGAACAACAAAGGGTGTGTTGTTGGAGCAAAGGTGCAAAAAAAATCAAAGGAAATGGCCAGTCTAAGTAGGTTTAAGCAATAACAACCAAGGGTAGGAGTAATGGAGGCACAAGGGGCTATAACATATCATCATGTAAAATGACTCTCACCTTGTGGTGAATTATATACTATACTCATTGTATATGTTGATATGTCTTAAATGTCACTTATCACAAATTTAATTAGGGAGACGAACCCTCGTTTGGAGGTCTCGGGTGGAGTTGCCCCCAAGTGAAGGGTGAGGAAGTTGTTTTCGGTATTCGCGTAGTTTGAGCCGCAGTCATCTGTTTGAGTCTTTATTGGTTGGTTTAGTCTTTTAACTAACGATTAAGTAATATCTAGAATTCCGTTACCTTATATAATATAGTGTTTCCTCTCCCTTTAAATATCCTTTATATGTAATTCCAAACTCTTCATTATAATATCTTTAAAGTTTACGTTATGAACAACTATCATTTACTTTGGGTGACGTTTATTGATGATTTAATGTTGTTGCCGATGCAATGACAAATAGAAAAATGTAATACTACCCACACACGTACGATGTTGAAAAATAGAAAAGTTAGAAAATAGCAAATCCCCCCCTAAAATGGTCTTGATTGATGACATTTACAATCCCATTCTCGAAAGAAGACGAAGCTCAAGGCAATGGCAGGGAAAGAATCAAAGGATGATCCATGGGCAGAAGACGATAAACAAACACAAGAGGATCAACCTGCACAGCCCAAGCCCAAAGAAGGCAAGAAGCTTTCAGAGAAGTTGGGAGAGGGCCTCAACAGAACCAAAGAAGGCACCTACAGGAGCATGAGAAAGGTCAAGGAAGGCGCCTCCATTGGCATTTTCTGGATGAAGGACAAGTTCCGGAAACCCGCCCCCGCCCCCGCCAAGATACCCAATCCTCCTCCGCCTCCTCCGCCTCCATCTTCGTCCCCATAAACACTCCACAACATCATTCATATATGTAGACACGAGATTCTCTTATAGATTGTTCATAACTTTATTTATTCATTATTACTTAATGGAAATCAAACATGAAATTGGTAGAAGAACAGCAAATGCATTTATTCCAAAGATTCATAGAAGCGTTGCAGCAATCAGAGCTCGCCGTCCCAGAGATCGTGGAGTGTCTTGTGCGGGCCGGTGCTCGAAATGAAAGGCCAGCCATGAACGCCTCTGCTCTGTGGGATCAGGTCGATCCTCTGATGCTCTTCTGGGCTCAATTCCCAGTCGAATATGTTAATATTTTCCTTCATTCTTTCCGAATTGAAGCTTTTCACCACCGTCGTGATCCCCTGCTCGTACGCCCACCGTAAGCACACCTGAGGGACAGTTTTCCCTTTAGCCTCAGCGATTTCTTTGAGGATTTGGCATTCCAAAACCCTGTTGCTGCCATAGAAGTTCCCCACTGCACCTAATGGAGAATAAGCAGTCACCAGGATCCCATTCTCCTTGCAGTAGTTAATCAGCTTCTTATGGTTCCAAAATGGGTTCACTTCGATCTTTCCAAAATCCGAAAACAAAACATTTGATCATCAAACAAGTTTTTTTAAGCTTCTATTAAATTAGGAATTTTAGAAGAATAATATAAAATTACTTGATTAACAGTCGGAGGGATCTTGGCGATGGATAAGATTTCATCGAGCTTCTTGCAACTGTAATTGCTCACTCCGATTGCTCTCGCTAGGCCGAGGTTATGGCACTCTTCCATGGCCGACCAAACTCCTACTAGTTCAAACGGAAGGAAATCGTCCTTGCCAGGAAGTTCGTATTTCCCGGCAGGCTTCGACCTCACCGGCCAGTGTACGAGGTACACGTCAATATAATCCATCTGCAAATGCCTGCAATTAAAAAATAATGACAATTAGGATAGAATCTCATGATTTTAAAAAAAATTTATAATTATATCTCAAAAACCCGTAATATTTATTTGTAGTACGTTGAAATTTGTAAACAAAACTGAAAAGAAATATAGAAACAACATGATCTAACGAGGGTTTTAAAGACCTGAGAGTGCTGCGGAGGGCGTGAACAACGTGCTCAGGGTGGCCATCGGACACCCACAGCTTGGAAGTGATGAAGATCTCCTCTCTGGACGAGATGAATCCTTTGGCAATGGCTTCTTTGACGACGACACCCATCGGCTGCTCCGATTGGTACATGGGTGAGGTGTCGAAGTGGCGGTAACCCAGCTTGATTGCCTCCAGAAGGGCCGACTTTATCACTTCCGGCGTCGCCTGAGGGTCCGACATGGTGCCAAGCCCCACGGGGGGTAGCCACACTCCGCCGTCGCTCGGCGGAACTTGAGGGATAAGCTTCGGTGACGTTGTTGCCACGTGGCTGGGCTTTGCCGACGAGGCCTGGAGGCGAAGTGGTTGCCGTGCGGAGAAGCTCCGGTGGGTGGTGACGTGAAGGGTGGTGGTGGTGCGGGCATTGCAACGTAGTGGGATGTGCTTCGTTTTTGGGTTGAGGTTGGAGATATTGGATTGGCAAATGACGTGATTCATGATCAAAAGTTACTGATTTGAGATTAATGTAATTTGTATAGAAATGACGAGGGTGCTCTTGGTTTAAATAGAAATATCGCAACACAAGATAAAAAAAACTTATTTTCTGTATTTTACTATCAAGTGTGTCATCAGGATCCGATTTTAACGTCGATCGTTGGATTTTTCCTTGTTTTATACAGAAGAGCACATGCATATATTTGTTTACAAGCATGATTGATGTATGGGGTTAAAAGCATGATTGATGTATGATTAAAAATATGATTTTTTAAAAAAAGAGAAAACGCTTAGAAAAAACTATTTTTAAGAGGTAGTTCATCCTAAAGATGAAGGTCGGGATTATCAGAAAGGTGTGTTGGGGTTCGAAATTTCGAATGAGTTAGTCGGTCAGCAACACATTTGATTTCTTTGAACACATGTCACACCTGAACTCCCTCAAAGAAGAGAAGATCCAGTCTAAAGTCAGATACGATCATCTCGATCTCCCATGGACAACTCCAAAGTCCCTAGGACTCGTTTGGTATGATTCCTATGGAATCAGGAATCGGAATCGGAATGAGTCATACCAATAGCTCGTGTTTGGTAAGACTTAGAATCCGAATGACTCATTTAAACTCTAGAGAAGAAGTTGATTCCATAAATTAAAGGTGGGTATCCCATTCCAACATAAACTCATTTTAAAATTTAAATTACATTTATATATTTTTATTAATTGTATATACTTGTTTATTTAGTTTTACAAAACAAAAATAGTATTTTTTATTGTCCATCGATTAATTTAAATTATATAATTATATTGTAGAAAAACATAATTTTTGACAAATTTTTTTTAACTATAAATGAATATTTCATTCAAGATATAATGTAACCGAAAAATGCTCAAAAATAATATAAGTTTTTCAATTAGAAAAAATATCTTTGATAGAAGAAATATATTCCTATTTATTTGGGTTGACGATTGTTTAGTGTTTAATATTTAAGTTATTCGTTAGTCTTCATTAGTCTTAATGTAGTTTAAAAAATAACATATATTTACATCATAAACATTCACACATATATCATCAAATATGATACGATTTCTCGTTACATAACTCATATAAAATAATAAAAAACATGTGTAAAAAATATTTCATTCCAACATTATACCAAACACCAAGTATCAGGAATGACTTATTCCAATTCCTTATTCCATTCCGATTTCTGATTCCAACCCCATTCCTACAATCATATCAAGCGAGCTCTTAAAGTGCCTTGATAACAAAGTTATCACCCTCAGTTTCGATCTTTTTTTATATATAGCTTTATTGCTTCTTTTAGTCCACCTTTTAGCGTGAAGACTTCTGCTTTAACAAAACCAATGAATGTTATGCCCGAATTGAGTTTTGATCCGTCAAAGTTGAGTTTGTGAAACCCAAGTTTTGGTTTATCCCATCTGATATTATTTTTCTCCTTATGTTGGATATGTTGTTCTTTTGAATATGTTTAAATTCGTAGTCATCATCGTCAATCTTGTGGTTTTTCCACTTTTGGAATTGGTTTTTGATGATGTTTAGGATGTTACGATATGATCCAATTACATCATTGTTAAAAATGATTTTATTCCTGAAAAACCAAATACTCCACCATATATAGTTGCAAGGCGTGAAATGCTCTCTTAATTTCATCTCATTTCACCTATCATTATTTTTTGAATTAATTAGAGAAATAGGACCCCTTAAAAACTATCTTTTGCAAACTAGGCCTCTATATAAAAGAAAGAAAAATTAGGTATGAAAACTAGAAAATAGGGGCAATAATTTCTTTAATTGAAATGATGGTGATTAGATGTTTACTTTTGGTTTAAATATCTTTTTACATGTTTACCTTTTATTTTTTTTGTTAATTGATGCGCCCTTGGATGCCCCTTTTACGTTGACCATAGACGAAGAGGACGAGACTCTTAGAGTTCGCTCAGATGGACCGATCACCCGATCCCGAGCTAAGGCCATTGCTCGAGCCACCGGCTCCATCATCACCCGCATTACTTCTTCACTTGGTCCCATTACCGGCATGCCTTGTCTCTACACCACCATGGCATAGGCTACCGGTTCCGTTAGCGGCATGTCCCGTCTTTCCGACTCCATGGCATGAAGCTAGCTTATTTTCGGACTATATTTTCATGTTTTCCTTTTTATGTAATAAAGGGATATTCCGTATAGGAATATTCCCTTTTTGACCTTATCCGTTTAGGGTTTGCTATTATCCTTTTAGGTTTTCCACTTTTGGGCTTTTCTTCATGTATTTTTGTTTGGCCCGTTGGCCCATAGGTAGGCAAGTCTCTCTATATAAGAGATATCTTGCCTCACTTATTTTCCATGTTCAATATTACTAAGTTTTGAAAAGAATTTCCTCCACTTAGCTTGGGCATCAAAACCTCTCTTCTAACCCTCAAACTTCTTCCTTGGATCTCGTCTTTGATTCAAGAAATTCATATTCGAGGATTCTTTTTAAGAATCAACCTTCGATCCACACAAAAAGGTTCCTTCGATCTCTCTAGATCGAAGTAACCCTTGTTTCTTCATCGCTTCCGCCCCTTTGGATCCGAAACGATACAACGTTGCACAAAGAATCAAGGAGTAGTTGGAGTTTTGCTTAATCTAGATCCGGAGTTATCCTTGGTTACCTCCAAGGACGCATCAAATTGGTATCAGAGCAAGGGATCAAAGCTAAGTTCTCTTTACTCTTGTTTTTGTGCGTTATTATCATTAAACCTATTTAGCCTTTTTTGTTCATGATGTTCTTCGTTTGCTCATGATGTTCTTCATTTGTTCTTCATGATCTTCATGTTGTTCATCATGTTCTTCATCATGTTCATCCATTTTTCCTGAATTTTTTTTCTTTTCCGTGTTTAACTCAAAACAAAAAGCACAAAAATAGGAGATATTTGGTTTGCCTTCAAACCATTTATCAAACCCGTCTTTTTCTTAAACCGACCTAATCCGACAATTTTGTTAATTAATTTCACCAAATCTCTTGGGATATTTTTGTTAACGAAAAGTTCGGATATCTCGCATTTGATATTCCAAGAAAAGCAAAAAAACTCTTCATCAATACGGATTTGTGTTCAAAAAAAAAATAAAATAAAAGAAAGTGTTGCTCCAAACGTTTCAAAGAAACGAAACACACAAAGTGAAAAGACGTCCGGCAAACCGGTCCATCCGAAAAATCGGATTTTACAAAACGGTCAAAGACCGAAAGCAAGCAAAGCTTGCCGAGTGAACAATCCGTCCATCTGCTATCTCTCCATTTTCTTACATACGTTTGCAAAATATCACTTGTTTATTTGTGTGTAATTGGTTCAATTTTGTTGGATTTGCCTTCCTTGCCTAACCGCCAAACGGCTTTCCCCAAAGTAGAACCCGATAACGCACTTGAACTTGGGTAAAGTTGACCTAACTTGTCACCTTGCTCACTTGATTGCTTGAACTTGTGTGCTGATTTGGAGCAATGACTAACGTTGAAATGGAAACTTCTCAGGATTCTGGTCCGCAAGAGTTCAGTGAACCCTTGGCTCAAGAAACTGCTTCGTTGTCCCTCGAAAATGACTCCATAAGGCGAGAATTGGAAGCCTTGAAGGCACAATAAAAGTTTGATGCCTTGACCCGAGAAAACATTGCCTTGAAAAAAGAGCTAGAAGCTCTTAAGTCCCTTCAGAATGCTCGCCGTCCCACCCCAACTTATCCGAATGAGAACGTGGTCAATGCTTCCACTTCCGATGCACAACGGAAAGGCAAGGGACTTTTGGGAGCCGGCCCATCAAACGTTACCCGGCTTGCGTCTGTCATTGAACGCACCCATCCTTTACCTCTTGACGGAAATGAGTCCCATGAAGAAGAGGAGGAATTCCCCGACCCGCGTCAAGATAACTTGCCCATAGTCAATACGGAACATCGGCACCAATATTATGAGCATCAACATCAATGGTATGTTCCTTCTCCACCTCCACCTAGTGTGCCCCGCACCGACCGACAAACCCGGGAAGAGCCCCGGTACCGTCCCAACTCAACCACCAATCATGGTCGTGAGCATGATCGTTCCGAACACCGTCACCAACGATCAACCCGGCAACCGAGGACCCTTGACTTTGATGAATACGATGAGCAACACAACTTCAATGAGTTCTCCGGTGATGAATCCGATTTAGAACGGGTAGCACATAACCGTCCGTGGCACCCACCCGTCATAGAGCCTTATGAGAACCAAGACCGGGGTGAAGAATGGTTGCCTCCCCCAAATCCACCTAGACAGGCCCCACCTGTTCATGGGCGCCAACGGCCTCATGGCGGCCACCGGCGAGCCCGTGCCGATGATGCCTACATTCCACCGCCCCGCCCGGACCCCTACCGAGCTCGTAGGGAAGGTAAGGTTAAGTTCCCTACCTTTCATGGTGAATATGATCCGTGTGTTTTTCTTGATTGGGCGCAGGATATGAAACGAGCATTAAAACATTGTCATTATGAGGAGGAATCCGAGAAAATTGAGACGGCAACTCTATACTTTGAAGGAGATGCGAAGTCTTGGTGGAACCGGTATGAGTTCACCCGAGAGAGGCGAGGATGGGCACCAATTGAGACGTTTGAACAATTGCTCTATTGCATGACCAAGAAGTACGTACCCGAGGACTTTAAGAATGATATGCGGTTGCAAATTGCCGAGTTCAAGCAAGGCAAACTCACTCCGGTGGCTTACTTGGCTAAACTTGAGGACATGCACATTAAGGCCGGCGTCTCGGCTTCCCCCTCCGCCCTCCGCACCAAGTTCATGAGTGGGCTTAATGCTTCCATCCGGCGGCCGCTCGAGATTGTCCCATTCATGGATTTGGGAGCATTATGTCATGCCGCCATGAAGTTATATAAGCAACAACTCGAAACACCGCGGTATTCTAGGTATCCCTCTTCCTCGAGTCCATATCTTTATCCATCTAACACCCGTTCTCGAGATGCGCCTAGTCCTACAGATACCGACGCCTCCAAAGGGACCCAACGGACGGGTCCTTCCAATAGGCAAACGGGTACCGAGAAGGCACCAAACCGTGGCCCGGCACCGGCGCCTCCCTCTCGAGGTCAACAAGGACCCTCACCGGCGGCTCGCCCAAGGGAGCCCGTGTGTTACAAGTGTAGCGGTTTTGGCCATGTACAACGTGATTGCCCAAACACCAAACGGGTCTTGTTTGCCGACCCAACATATTTCGAGGACGACGATGGTCAATATGAAGGTGATATCATTATTGAGGATGACCATGACACCGACCCACTTTTTGGCATGGAACCCTGTGATGACGAGCTTGCTTGCGGCCCAGCACAACCCGGTAAATTCGCTCTTGTTTCTCGTCGTATATTGGCTGTTAAAGAGCATATTCCTATTGATCAACGCGAGAATCTCTTCCACTCTCGTTGCTTGGTTAATAATACGAGTCTTTCTCTCATCGTTGACGGGGGTTCTTGTTGCAATATTGTCAACGAACGGGTGGTAAAACACTTCAAGTTGCCTACGACCCTCCACCCAACACCTTACGGACTCCAATGGATTTCCGATACGGCATGTGATACCGTCACACAACAAGCTTGGGTGCCGTTTTCTATTGGCGCCTATGTTGATAAGGTCCTTTGTGATGTTATCAAGATGGACGCCACACATGTCCTATTAGGACGACCATGGCAATTCGATCGCCGCACATATCATGATAGTTATCTTAATCGGTACATGTTCCAATATAATGGAAAACGGGTCACACTTTTGCCTATGACTCCGCACGAAATTTTGGTTGACTATGCGGAACGGAAGAGGCAACAAACTATTGATGAGTCCGCTAAAGCACCGGCAAAATCGGACCCCCGGAGTCCCGATGTTGTAGGTGCTAGTACTTCCAAATCCCGCAACACCGCCCCTCTTGTCCATGCTACCGAATCCAAAGGTAGTAAAGGTCGCATCGTTTCTTCGGGCGCACCTTTGTCATCTTCGGATCCCGTAATTCAAGGACGGTTTGAGCCACGGATACTCTTAGCTCGCCGGCATGATTTGCAACCGGTCATGGAAGGTAAGTTCCCATGCTTTTTACTTGTTCCGTTTTGTTTATCTACTTCTCATGACCCAAGTAATGTGCCACACGAGGTGTCTTTGTTGTTGTCCGAATTTCAGGATATTATGCCCAAAGACCTCCCACCCGGCTTGCCACCTATCCGAGGGATTGAACATCAAATTGACTTTGTGCCCGGTGCCTCTTTGCCAAACCGTGCCGCTTACCGAGCCAGTCCGGAAGAGACAAAGGAGCTACAACGTCAAGTGCAAGAGCTCCTAGACCGGGGACATGTGCGTGAATCCTTATCACCATGTGCCGTCCCGGTAATCTTAGTACCAAAGAAAGATGGATCATGGCGGATGTGTGTTGATTGTCGTGCCATCAACTAAATCACCGTCAAATATCGCCACCCGATCCCGCGCCTTGATGACATGTTGGATGAGCTTCATGGCGCCACTATCTTCTCCAAAATTGATCTCCAGAGCGGTTACCACCAAATCCGGATGGCCGAAGGTGACGAATGGAAGACGGCGTTCAAAACGAAGTATGGACTCTATGAATGGCTTGCCATGCCTTTTGGCCTCTCAAACGCCCCGTCCACCTTCATGCGCCTCATGAACCACGTCTTGCGCCGATTCTTGGGTACATTCGTTGTTGTTTATTTTGATGATATTTTGGTGTTTAGTACGTCTTTGGAGGATCACATCGGGCACCTTCGCCAAGTGCTCGAGTGCCTTAGACAAGAGCAATTGTATGTCAACTTTGACAAATGCGTCTTTTGCTCGGACACCACTATCTTTCTTGGCTATGTCGTGTCTAAGGACGGACTCCGAGTAGACGAATCTAAAGTTCGTGCTATTCGGGAGTGGCCTACTCCTACTACGGTCACCATGGTCCGAGCCTTTCTCGGCTTAGCGGGTTTCTACCGACGCTTTGTCAAGGACTTTAGCACGGTAGCGGCACCGCTCCATGAGCTCACTACCAAGGGTGTCACGTTTGAGTGGCGTGATATCCATGTTCGAGCGTTTGATGCGCTCAAAGACCGTCTTTGTAATGCACCATTACTCCAACTCCCAAACTTTTCGAAAACCTTCGAGGTGGAGTGTGATGCATCAAATGTGGGCATTGGAGGAGTTCTCTTACAAGAGAATCGTCCAATTGCCTACTTCAGTGAAAAACTATCCGGTCCTTCGCTCAACTACCCTACATATGACAAGGAACTATATGCTCTAGTTCGTTGTCTTAAGACATGGCAACATTACTTGTGGCCGAAGGAGTTCGTGATTCATTCGGATCATGCGGCTCTTTCGTATCTCAAGAGTCAAACAAATCTCAGTCGGCGCCATGCTAGTTGGGTAGAGTTTTTAGAGACCTTTCCTTATGTAATTCGGCATAAGAAAGGCAAAGAGAATGTGGTAGCCGATGCCCTTTCTCGCCGCTATGCCCTCCTTGTGTATATGGATGCCAAGATACATGGCTTTGCTCTTATCAAAGAGTCATATGCCACGGATCTTGACTTCAAGGACATATGGGCACAATGCCTCGACCTCCGAGAGCACGAGTCTTTCTTTATTAACGATGGCTATCTTTTTCGAGCGGGAAAACTTTGTATTCCGCGCTCATCTATACGCCATTTGTTGGTCAAGGAAGCTCATGAGGGCCGTGGTCATTTCGGTGCTACCAAGACCCTTTCCGCTCTCCAAGAGCATTTCTTTTGGCCCCGGATGCGTATGCATGTGACACGGTTTTGCAAGGGTTGCATCACATGTCATCATGCCAAGTCGCGCCAAGGTCCGGATGGGATGTATTCTCCTTTGCCTATACCAATGGGACCTTGGGAGGATCTATCCATGGACTTTGTGGTCGGGTTGCCTATGTCAAAACGAGGCAAAGACTCCATTTTCGTGGTAGTCGATCGTTTCTCCAAAATGGCTCATTTCATCGCATGTAAAAGCACCCTAAATGCTAGTGAAGTTGCCACCTTGTTCTTTGACAATGTGGTGCGTTTACATGGGATACCACGTTCCATCGTTAGTGATCGGGACGTGAAATTCGTAAGTCATTTTTGGAGAACGTTGTGGGGAAAACTTGGAACCAACTTGTTGTTTTCAAGTAGTTATCACCCCCAAACCGATGGTCAAACGGAGGTGACCAATCAGACTCTTGGTGCTCTACTTAGAGCCACCACTAGGACCAACCCACGTAGGTGGGAGGACTTACTTTCTGTTGTAGAGTTTTCGTATAACAGGTCTAGGCACACGGCAACTAAATTGTCCCCATTTGAAGTTGTCTACGGCCTCAATCCACACACACCATTGGATTTCACTCCCCGCCCGCTCAAGGATGGAGAACACATCATCGCCGGAAACCGAGCCGCCCAAATCATTGAGCTTCATGAGCGGACTAGGACACAACTCGAACGTCGTGCCGCCCAACTTGCCAGACAACGCAACAAGGGCCGCCGCGACGTCTCTTTTGAGCCCGGTGATCTTGTTTGGCTCCACCTACGGAAGGAGCGTTCTCCTACTCGCCGCATGAGCAAGCTCTCGGACCGTGGTGATGGCCCATTCCGCATCTTAGCCCGTCATGGTCCAAATGCATACAAGTTAGAGCTTTCGGATTCCTACGGAGTACACCCAACGTTCAACGTCAAGGACCTTGCCCCTTATGTTGAGCCCCTCTTTGACGATGGTGAAACGGGGACGTTTCACAGCCAAGATGGGGGGACTGATGCGCCCTTGGATGCCCCTTTTACGTTGACCATAGACGAAGAGGACGAGGCTCTTAGAGTTCGCTCAGATGGACCGATCACCCGATCCCGAGCTAAGGCCATTGCTCGAGCCACCGGCTCCATCATCACCCGCATTACTTCTTCACTTGGTCCCATTACCGGCATGCCTTGTCTCTACACCACCATGGCATAGGCTACCGGTTCCGTTAGCGGCATGTCCCGTCTTTCCGACTCCATGGCATGAAGCTAGCTTATTTTCGGACTATATTTTCATGTTTTCCTTTTTATGTAATAAAGGGATATTCCGTATAGGAATATTCCCTTTTTGACCTTATCCGTTTAGGGTTTGCTATTATCCTTTTAGGTTTTCCCCTTTTGGGCTTTTCTTCATGTATTTTTGTTTGGCCCGTTGGCCCATAGGTAGGCAAGTCTCTCTATATAAGAGATATCTTGCCTCACTTATTTTCCATGTTCAATATTACTAAGTTTTGAGAAGAATTTCCTCCACTTAGCTTGGGCATCAAAACCTCTCTTCTAACCCTCAAACTTCTTCCTTGGATCTCGTCTTTGATTCAAGAAATCCATATTCGAGGATTCTTTTTAAGAATCAACCTTCGATCCACACAAAAAGGTTCCTTCGATCTCTCTAGATCGAAGTAACCCTTGTTTCTTCATCGCTTCCGCCCCTTTGGATCCGAAACGATACAACGTTGCACAAAGAATCAAGGAGTAGTTGGAGTTTTGCTTGATCTAGATCCGGAGTTATCCTTGGTTACCTCCAAGGACGCATCATTAATGTAGCTAGTTTGATGAAATTTTCAAGTCCATAAATGCTTTATTTTTTTTGGTTGACATTATTTTCGTTACCCAAATATGAATTGTAGTATTTTTTTCATTATTGGGTATATGTTTATTGTTTTGTGGTATGTTTTTTTATTGTTGAGTATGCTTAAAGTGATATATTTGGGTATATTTTATGGTTATCCAAACTGTGTTACAAGGATCAAATGTCATTTGATATTGATATTTGGGTACAAGATCAATTTGTGTAAGTTTTGGTTATGACAAATTCAAATTGGGTATGCTTTTATACGTGTATTGACTTTGTAGTATATTTTTTATTATTAAGTATATTTAAAGTGATATCGTGGGTATGTTTTATGGTTACCGGAATTTTTTGGTAATGACCAAATGTCATTTGATATTGATGTTTGTGTACAACATCGAGTTTTGAAAATTTTGGGTATGACAAATTTAAATTGGGTATGGATTTTGTATTAAGTAATGTTTAAATTGGGTATAAATATAAAATATTATCCAATTTATGGATATTGTTTTATTTTGATATTTGATTTATTGGGTATGTTGTTTTCGAGTATGTTTATGTACTTTGACAAATTTATTTTTGGGTATCATTGTGACATTATTTGGGTAAGCGGATTTTTGGGTAAGCGAATTTTTTCTGGGCAAATGGTGCGTTTTTTTTTGCCTCAACTTACCTCCAAATGTCAAGCAAAAGTGTCACAGTCAGCACTCACATCAGCCATCACTCATTAGTCATCACTTTTGTCAACTTTTTGTCATATTTATGAATAGTCTAGAAAAGTAAGAGCCCTATTTCTCAATTTGTAATTGGTAGGCCCTAAATTTCAACTCTATAGTGTAAAAGGTCCTAAATGCCAATTCAACCTTATTTTTTCAACAAAGACAAACCATATATAATCATATTATATATTTTTCCTCGATCGCTCTACCAAGTAGAGTAGGAGTGAGCAAAAATATCCGATCCGACTAATTCGATCTAGAAAATACGAATCTAAAAATATCCGGCAAATGGTAATCTGAGTCCGATTCGATCAGGGCATATTTTCGGATCATCGGATCGGATAAATATCGAGGTTTGGAGGAAAAAGTCGAATCGTATCCAATGTATCCGACTAGTCTGAGAATAAATACTCGGATCGGACGACCCGAATAAAATTTTCGGATATCCGGGTGCTCTCGGATTCGAATCTGACTTTTAAAAAATGTCATATTGGATATCTGAGGCTTCAGATCATATTGGATCGGATATGTAGAAATACTCACCCCTAAAGTACACTATGCTTCAAAATGCACACCATGGAATGCATATTGTTAATTTTGATATGAATTATTAATTTTATCATGCGTTATTTAACACCCCTAAATGATCAAGATTGATCATGATATACGATGTTATAAAAAGATATTTTCATAAATTAGTAGTTTGAGGAAGAACTCCTTTTAAGGAAGCCTACTCTTGTTCTTTGGACCGCTTTGTCACCCAACCGACCTAGTTTTCCTACGAGGCTAGAGCAATAGAGGAGGAAGACATATGAGAAACATCGCCCGCAAGATGATTGGTTGCCTCGGACCCCATCTTATATAATCCCGCCACAATAAGATCCAGGGGCTTGAATCTTGAAAAAGACCGAGCCTGACTAGCAAGATCGGGAGGTTTAGGGGTATGCTTTAAATAGAAAGGTACGTTAGAACTTTTTTTCCAAAAAATATATTATTCAAGTTAGAACTTTTTCTTACAAACAAAAAAGTACGTTAGGCGCTGTCACTTTTTGTACGTGCATGATGACACTTCAAATAGCGTCATCGTCATTTTTATTTCATTCTCTATCCTTTTAACCTTGATAAACATACCTTATTGATCTATTTTCCTTGTATTCCTATTCCGGAGATCTACTAGTTGATTTATGTTATTCCAATTCAAGAGATATACTAGTTCCGTTTCCTGCGGTCATCGAAGTCAAAGATTATTAGCCAAAATGACTAAAGCTTGAGAGCGAAGAAGAAGAACATTGGGTGAAGATCTAGGAGCGTTGAACCAATACTAGGTCGTGCGACAACTTTCCTCCACTTCTTCTTTTTGACCCTGAAATGATAAACAATTGTTGTTCAGATGATCGTGGAACGTTTCTAGACCAAGCCTACACTCTTGGCATAGGAGGTCAAACGAGGACCCATGTACTTGATCGGTCCGGTTCGATGTTTATCTTTATTACTTTGTCTTTACTTATCCTTAGTCCGATCTTATCTCAATAGGAGATATGATCGAGTAGAATTAATTCTATCTTAACAGAAAATAGAATCCTTGGAGATCTAGGGTTTATGGGTTATTTCCGGACCCTATAAATATAGCTTTTCAACCACTAGGTTAAATATCTACGTTTCTAGCATTTTACGGAGCTTTCGAGCATACGTTACAAAACCGGTCATGCAACCAGTACCCCCGTCGGACGACGGCTTCCTTTATTGGTCCTTGCTTGTTGAAAAGTATGCATGAGTAATCCCTCTTTGCTCAAGGATTTGAAGAGCCGGACATGTCTAATCTATGATTTTGTATTGATTTTATCTATTGATTGTATGTCTATGAGTTATGGTAGCATGGTTCATACTATGTGTTCTATAAAGGGTGACCTTAGCTCGAAGTGACTATGGAGTTCTCAGAACTCAATGTCTCGTTTAATGTGATGAATCGGCAACCGTCTTGGGTACGAAGTGAAAATCACAGTGACAACATCGATGTATTGTAAGCAACAACCTAACCACAAAGTGAAAACAAAGAAGTTGTCTTTACATAATTTTAGCATACTTGTGGTATTGCTGAACTGCCTCTTGAGATCTAGTATATGCATGTTGTTGTGATGCGGGTTGTAGAATGCTTTACCTTTGTTGATACCAATTGGTTGACTTATACCATCCTCGAATCTAATTCCAAACACTCTAAAGATCCAACTTTTACTCATCTCTTCCGTCTCTATTTATAAATTGATTTACGAGCCAATCGGGATTATCACTAAAGACCCTTAGGTCGACCTACCCTACCTAAGTTTAGGGTTTTGCTCTGATCTTATGTCTGATCATTCTCTTACTAATCTTTGGTGCTTTGAACAACTTTTTGTTCGGTCGAGCTCCCCCCGTCGCACGGCCTACCCCTTTTCTCCCTCCCATTTAGTTTCCTTTAGTTATTTGTTATGCTTGTACATAATATGTTTATTTATTTGTTTGGTTTCTTAATTAATTTTGCAAGGAGAGGCACCGTCTTCCTTGGATTCGATCTTGACTCTCTACACTACATTGAGTCTTATAATTATTTGTAGGACCTAAAGTTCACACATTAGCCTTGATGAAAATGGCATCGTTGTCGGGGAAGGCTTTGAACCGCCTTGACTTCTCAATTTGAAAACATTTAATTTTTAATCCTTTTTCCCTTTTAATATGCAGAGGAAAGAGTACAAGGAATCCCCTTACACCAACAAACCCAAAAACTGAAAGAATATTATGCTCTAGGCGTATAAGGTTTGCCGACCCTTCTAATCACGCGAGAATTACTTTAATCATCAAAGTGCAATCAACCAACCCACCATCACAAATGACATCCAATGATGGAATAATCGTCGATGACGCGGCTGCAACAATTGCTCAAATTGTAACACCCCGAATCCGCGGGACTCGGAGTGCTACGGGTTGGGACCTCACAATGGGTCCCGACCCTTAACTTGACAACAATTTCACCGGATCGTGCAACAAGGTACAAATAAAGGCCAAAACTTAAATATATTTTTATGCAGTGAAAGAAAACCCGAAAGAAACGACAAAAGACTTAAGCCGATATGCAACACTAAGGGCCAAATGCCACTGCGCGATATACAATGTACATGAATAATATACAAACTCGACTCTAACCAAAACCCACTCCTAAAATGAACGGAACCATGACTGCCCACTCTTCCGGATCTCTTGGCCACATTCCTAACCTGGAAGGTAATCTACAACAATCGGTATAAAACTGTTAGCTCATATTCGAAGCATTAGAATCAAGGTGAAAGGCACAAACACAAGTCAATCTTCATAAACACCCAAAGCACACAAGTCCGGTTTATTATCTTATTATTATTAAGTCATATCCCGTTCTAATTCAACTTAGGTTGTGACACGAGAGTCACCGAAACTCGCCTCTGTCCCTACTTACCGGCATGGAATGGTACTGATGCATCTGACCGTCTACCAGCATGGGATAATCGCCGAGAACCTCCTAGCTCTCGCGGGAGCAAGACAAGTTGTCACCGCCCGTTATCATACACTTGGGCCAAAATAATATAAAGGTCGGTAATCCTATTTCCGGTTTAGTTGTTATAAATAATAAACACACACCACCAAACACACATCAACGCTAATACAAGGAATACGAGCTAAGTGAGTCTGAACACTTACCTCGTCACCACACTCAATTCACAACACTCTCTCTTCCTTAGGGAGGAAGCCCATAACCTGCTCACAACAAGATAACTATATCAACAACAAACCACTCACAATAGAAGTCTTAGACCTCTATACAAATGATCTATGCAAGACCATTTGACTCTCAATTCTAGGACCGCATCCTAGAATCCCTCCTGCTCACATCACACTCAACAGAAGCTAGAAGTCCTAAGACTTCTAAACCCTCGGATCTCGCAAGATCATAACTCACAACATTACTAGGATAACATGCCTAGTCCAAACAAACTCAACGGTAACAACACCATGCTAGGATAAGCATATCCTAGCTCATAATCTCAACAACCATATAACCACAACCTCAAGCCTCAGATACTCACAAGATCAACCAAACACTCAACGTCTTACAACAATCGACAATCCTCAAAGCTCACCTAAGGTTCATAACCACAACTTGGTATTCACTCAAAGTTATGCTAGATTACCCAACCTAGCATGATACTAATACTAACATAACAAGATCGAGTAAGATCATAAGTTCGGGGGAGAGGGTACTCACGTGACGTCAAAAGACGGAAGACGATCTATGGATGTGGATATGGATTCGTCGGCCTTAAACGGGGCGCTTCCGAACATAGCACCAAACTAAACAAATTTAGCATAACGCTAAATTTGATCGTAATATATAATATGTATAAATCTAAGGTAAAATTCATTTCCAAAATCCAACGTTAGGAACCCGCAACTAGGTCTTGAGCCATAACCGAAATTAAGCCAACAAGGGCATACAATATAGTATAAATAAATATAAGAATATCCCCGCAACTAAAATCCAATGTTAAAACCCTCTCACACATTTTTCGGAGCAATTTATACACTTATATAAACATGGGGCATAATTTGCAAATAAATTTTTGGGGGCCAAAACTGTAAATAATTCTGCAGGGATATATATCTTCAAATTTCTCAAAACCTGGGTCAAATATGTAAATGCAAAACAATGGGTTACATTCTACAATTAATACAAAATTGAGGGGGTCTCATTTAATTACCCCAAGGGTTTTTAAATGCCGATTCAGCGCTTGCTGGGGAAGAAGGGGAAAGGTAGTGGCGGCGGATGGCATTCCAGAAGTGGCAGGCGGGCAGGGTTCTCCGGCGTCGACTGGCGAGGGCAGAGGCGGGCTTCTCCGGCGAAGCGAAGGCGGGAATGGGCAGGGAAGAGCGACGCAACTCCTGTTGGTTCCGGCCAAGCGAGGTGAGGGTTCGTGTCATGGTTGTAGAGGAGGAAGCAAGTGGTAGGGATGAGTCATTACTTTGAGTTCACTCCGGCGGGGTTCAAACTCCACAGAAGAAAGGCGGAAGAGGTTGTGAGACAGAAACCTAGTGACTGTGAGGTGTTCGAGGGCAGCCATGGTGGTGAGAAAAGTTGAAGGAGAGTCGATGTTGCTGTTACAAGAGAGATAGGCAAGGGTGAGAGGTGTGGCTGCGGCTCACTGGGTTCCTGGCAGCGTGGCGAGGCGGCGCTCCAGGCCTCCGGTGACAGTATATCCCTTATCTCCTGATTGCTCAACTTGCTGCACCTTCTCAATAATTGCTTCTTTTTCTGGGCTTTGATAATGTGCCGGGTGCTACTCCTCTGGTGTTAACATCAACTAAACATGTCTCACATGCAGCAAAACATATTTATGTAACGAAGCTTGGGTAGCCATATGGTCACACTACCTACTTGACATCAATGGACCATAGTGAAAGACGATGAAAGCAGAGAACAAAATAACCAGGAAAACCATAACAGCCGCAAGGCCCGCAACTATAGAGCTCCAACGGTGCCTGTGATGGATGACAGGAAAAATGAGAAAACGGAGGGTGAGAGGTGTAGCTCCTCAAAACAGAGGGAGATGGGGAAAGGTGAGAGCATCGGAAGAGATGAGCAGGTAGAGTGTTGTTGAGGGTTGTTGACACAAGGAAAAAAGGAGGCGAGGTGAGAACGAGGGGTCGAGGAGGTGTAGTCACAGTCTAGGCTGGGCTGGGGTTGGGTAGAGGAGACACGCCAGGGCTAGTCAACAGGCAAAAGCCGGGAACACGTCATCTTTGGTGTAGAGGAAAAAGAAGAAAAAAAAAAGAGATCGGGAGTTAAATAAACCCGATCTACACAATTGGAAAGGGATTTTTCGGATCGAAAATTTTTCTGAACTTTCCTCAAAACAATATACTAAATATATAAACTAAAATATGTACCCGAAAAAATATAGTTTACGATATACATACGGATAATATATATATATATATATATATATATATATCAAAACTCGTAAAATTTAAATTACGACGTAAAAATACTCGGAAGATATATTTTTGTCATTAAAATATCAACAAAAATACGGAAGATAATTATCGAAACACACCTAAATTTTGGGGCGTTACATCAGCTCCCCCAAGTTTCGTCCCGAAACTAGCAACACGCCAAACTCCTCGGTCCTTAAGGCTGAGGTATGAACTCTCAAACTAAGAAGGCTTAAACCCTCTAATCTAAACACGTAATCTACTCAAACTACCACCGCAAGATATATCTGGTCATAAAGCACATTCTTACACAGAGCACAAACTGCACATAATATCACACATGCACATAACTCAACCAAGAGAAGAACTAGGTCTCACTCATTGATTCTATCAATCACTACTACAAACTGACATTACAATGACATTTAAAAGATGACGTTTTTACTATAAATGTCATCAAAATTCTTTACAATGACGTTTTATCAAAGTATTGTCATTTAATTTGTTTTTTCCAAATTGTAGATGACGCTTGTGAATCGCCATAAAATTATATGACGTTGTTTCAACGTCATAAATGTTTTTATGACATTTTCTAAACGACCTGAAATTTATGACGTTTACTAAACGCCATGAAATTTTGGCGGACTTTGTTTACAAAAAAATTTAAGCCAAATTTTAAAAGTCAAGTTTTGAAAAGGAAAAAACTTGACTCGAAATATTACATCAAAACCGGGTCCGTTTTGATCTATTTAACCCTAACTTCCTAACCTAACCTACACTTTCTCTCTCCCCCAATCCTTCTCTTTCACTGAGCTGCTCCCGCCGCTCTTAACCCTTCACCTCTCCTTCACCTCTCTCACCGGTGTTCTCTCTTTCTTGCACTTTTCTCACGCCGCTGCCGCCGCCACTGCCGCGCAGACCTTCTCACAGCCTTCCCTCACTCGAAACCATCACTTCTTGGGTCTTCTCCTACAACCAACTGACGGAATCCAGTAGTTGTCGACCACCAAGCGAGGATCTCTACACCACCATGCCAGGAACATCGCCGCTGTTCCACACCTGGCGCCATCAACAGTGACTCGGGAAGGGCTCGACAATTGCCGTCGGGAGTCCGTTGATGTGTCGCTACTGCTCTATCACCGTCGGTTTTCGCCGCCTGCTGCAGCCTTCTTCCACCACTACTACCACCAGTTCCGCCGCCTGCTGCAGCCGACTCAGGAAGGGCTCCACAACCTTTTGTCCCTGTTACCGTTTGGTTGTTTGGGTGAGATTCCGGATCTGTTATGACCTAATTTTGGGATTTGGGGTCTTTGTGCTTGGATATTGAACTGTGTATACATATGTGTATGTTTAAGATGCCATGTTTGAGTGTTCATCTTTTACATGAAAAGATTATTCTTTATTAGAATTTGTTTCACTACTGCTTATTTTACACTATAGATTGTGCATTCAGTTTGTAGACTCAAATGCCCGCATCTTTGTCGTTTAAGTTATGTTTAACAATTATCCCTTCATACACTTCATGACTAAACAAAATTCATTTTTTTTCCTAAGTTTCCTTTGTTTTTGCACTAGACCTTTGGTTTGTCTATCCTCACACTATAAAGCTCCTTGATGGAAGTCACTGTCAGATATCCAAATATGTGTCCCAATGACTTATCACTTATCTTTTTGTAAGTGCAGGAATTTATGACAAATTTGCTAGAGCCTTTTCAAATGTCGTCCGAGCGCTTAAAGTTGGTGATGGATTTGCTGATGGTGTCACACTAGTACTGCTCAACATGGCACCTTCCTTCCAGTGTTTCAATGTATGTGGGACTAGCTCATAACCTTGTTTGACTTTAGACTTGTATATTTCACCATACAATATTAGTTTTTGAGTTTTGAGATAACTTGTAACTTGAGAGGATATACCAACATATCATGCTAAGCTGGACTGTATTTTTGCTAATACAATGGTTTTGTGTTACAAGGTCTACTCATTAATAAAGTTGCTCTACAAAAGGTGGGTTAAATTCCCTAGCATTTGCATGATTCTTCATGGATATTTCTATTGGCGTGATTCTTCTTGACATGTCGAAAGATTTGTAGAAAATGCCACCTCTAAGGTATGTTCTTGAATTTCAAAATGATTCTTGATATCTTTTTTAGTGTTATGCTGAATTGGACCATATTGTTATAGTGTTGTTGAAGAGGTATTGATTGAAGAAACTGAATTATATCGCTATGAGCCTGAATTTGGAAACATAGGAGATGCACTTGGTAGCACAATTGCTTGGCCAATCAAGTATATTGTCCTTGACGATATCTCAACAGGTAACCATCACATTTACTAGCTAGGTATTGATTTGAAATGTTGGCCAATTAGCATTTGTTTATATTCTAAGGATTACATTTTTACAATGTCACAGGTGATAAATGAAGTACCACGCTTGGTGATCAAACTAGCTAGCTAGATCATGAAATTAAACATTTGCGTACACTATGTTTTGATTTTGAGATTTATGGAACAACTTTTGTAATGGTAAAAAATTGTGTAAGAATTGTCATCTTTTATTATGCAATATAGATTCTATCACTCAGATTTTGTGATATTCGAATGTTGGATTTATTTTGTGTGCATGAAAGTAGTTTATTTAGATTTGTAAATAAAAACAGGGTAATAAAAATTAGGGTTATTAAACGACATAGAGATACAACTTAAGGCGACTCGTCAACGTCATGAAATACTATTCCATGACATATTAAACATTCCGTGGTAAAACAATCCATGGCGTTTAGAACATGTCGTAAACAAAGGGTCGTCAGTTGGAAAACGTCATGAATATTGCGGGCTGTGATGTTTGTCAAACGCCATTACAATGCAATATACGGCGTTAACCAACGTCATTAAAGACGGCGTTAACAAAACACCCTCAAATTGTGGACAAAAGCATGACGTCTATAAAGACGGCGTTTTTTAATGGCGTTGGAAAACGCCATTAAACAGTTTGCATGACGTTTTCACACGTCATGGAAATGTATATCTATACTAGTGAATGTTACTAGCTCATCGTAAAACTTAACCAAAGATACTACCCTCCGTCTTCCAGCTAGCCTCATCAATTCAATTCCTTGTCTGCCACTAAATCCTCATGATTGACAACATGTCTCGAGTCATGGATGTACTCCCTCGACTGACACTCATGGAACACCGGGTGAACACCCTCTACTCTTGGTGGTAACGTCAACCGGTAAACCATTTTCCTAACTCTCGCTAAGACCTCAAAAAGGTCGATATATCGGGACTCAACTTCCTTATCCGGTCTTTCTCAAGGCAGCATTTCCACTATGTTTCTCTTTAATAATCTCAAACAGGGAAGATCGACTTCCAATCTACACCGTTGGCTTTGGTCCTTGTCGAACCAAACTTTGATGTTATGTTTCCTTAATTCTTGTTGCAATTCCAAGTAACGGAGGAAGTACTTTACTCCATACTACTTCTACTAACAAGACACGTAGGCTATTACTTTTACATCGCCCCTCAATACTCGATGAAGACCTCGTCTAAAAGAATCACTTGCACACTTCAAACCCATAATACCTCAAGGTACATCAAAACAATTGCATCAATGAATCCCCTCTTAACTCTCAACAACACTTTTGTCAATTCTTTGTCTCATTCAGTACTTCATTGTCATCCGGAGTAGGTTACCATAATTAGTGTTATACAACTTCTCTCTTCACAGATCTGGTAAAGCTCAGCACATCCAAGAAAACTTGTAACCTCTTCCACATCTTTCGGGGTTTGCCATCCCGAGATAACTTGTCATACATCTCTCTTTTTCAAGAGTAGATCCAAAATATCTCATCCGGGCATCAGTAAGCCCATATGGAATAACTACAACTCGTAGTGACTCTGATTGGTCCAAAATGTCGTACTTACAATATCGCAGACTCGAATTACCAATAGGTGACAGTCAGACCTTAAATCATTCTCACAAGAGACTACCGACCCTTGTAACCAATCGAGTTGATCATCCATTCGTTGTATAGAATACTTGTCCTTCGACTCACGGTAATCGATGTTCAATTAGAGAGAACGGTCTGTCTTTTTCACAACAATTCTGATGTTCTCATAATAACTTCAAATCAAGAGTTTAAGATAACTTCTGGTGTTCTCTATGAAAGTGCATTGGTTCTAATAAACCTTTATCAACAAGTCCTTACAATTGCTCCTTTGATTGCTTCCTCAATTCATGTCTCTTCACAAGTGTTATCCCATACGGCGCCTTTGACACCGGAAATAAATCAAGCTCGACCTTGGTGGAAATTTCACATTCTGATGTATTGGAATCCGCGATATCTCAAGTTCCATCTTTTCTCTTCCCGTCACATATCGTAATAACCGATACAATATTGTCTTATAACTTACAAGTGGTCGTGACACAATTGATGTACCTCGATCTATTGATGTGACTTCTTTAAGACTCGTGTATTGTTCCATCTTCAGCTACAATATGGACCGTCCTCCTTCAAAGATTTTTCATCTCCTAAACTCGAGGGACTTGCTCGAGTCTTATGACTCTTGAAGCCTTGATTATGCAATATTTTAACTTAATCCCCCTTTTTTCACTTCGAAGGAATGACGATAATAATATTTCTTGATCTCATACATATGTTCAGTCACAAAGATCCTAACTACAAGACTCGTTCATGCCTTATAACAAATCGATACAATCTCCTCCGCTTCCTCATACATCCCAACCTATGGGAGGAGCTCTCCGTATCCAAATCAGCTTTCACTATAGACATCCTTTCTTCAAACAGGTGTAGAACCTTACACTTCATTTCCTTATGCAACGTTAAACCGACCATAGAGGCTCTAACCTCAATCTTTCATGTACTTCTAGTACATCTCAATCGACTTCAAACTTCGAAACCTCAATTTTCTCTTACTCTTGTTGGTCACCTTAAGCATCTCTTGGTATTCCATGAACAATCTTCACAACCGTACTAGTATGCCTTTAGGCAGAATTTGCCAGTCACAACTCTGGAAGATCCACTCATGACTCCACCAAGCACTAACATCATAACCATAAACTTGCAGCGTTGCCCCAATCCAAATTCCTCATTTCACGTCATAGCCACTATGGCTTCGCCACACGAGTCACAAAAACCGTGACTTAGCTTGGCTCGTGAAAACATGACATCCATAACCTTAGAACAAACATATATTACCTCTCCTTATATATACCCCTTCTTCATGATCTCCAATCGTGGATTACTCTTCCCTCCTACAGTCACCAGTATACAACCCGCACCTGTGCATTCTCGGTTATCACCGATTAGCTTATTGTCGACCTTCTCCAAGTTTAACGACTTATCATTCTCATGAAAGCTACCCTCTCGGTGTATTCTACTTCTACTCTACTAGCTCGATCTACCCTCCTCGCTTCCTTCTTCTTTTGTAAGGTAACTCTATCACCCTCATAGGCTTAACCACTCTTCCATCTCCTTCATGATGTTTCCAAGTGTATCTTCTCAAATATTTTGTCCTTAGTTAGCATCCACCCGCGTTCCTATTGGTTGATATCTTTAGTCTTTCGATCAAAACTCCTTGTTTCATCTTCATCTGCTTGAGATCATCATCAATACACACTTCCTCCTTCTTGGCGTTTCTTAGCCTTATCATAATAAAGGAAACCGGTCAACCCACTAAGGAAATTCTGCCATGGGCATCCCACCACGTCATTCTTCTCATAGCTCTCGTAATATCGACGCTTCACTTATTAGTACCTCGTAAGCTTAACTCACAATATCTTAAACCTTTCATAATTTGTTGATCATACTTATCATCTTGACTTCCATACTTAGGAGTGTCTAGGAAACTTGCTTTACTTGGATCTCCACTTTGGTAATCCTATCCACTTAATCCATGTCCTCCGTTTATCGATACGATACTTCGAATGCCCCCCTTAAGTTGCTACCTCTAGTTTGCTTCATTGTTGTTCAATAGTTTCTTCTTGGGAACCACCTCCACACCTTAATATTACTCCCTTTACTTGTATTGCTTCCATCTCGATTTCTCTTAAGTTGTCTCAAGTTTTCCTTCCCCTTGTTCGTGCTTCGTTTATGTCACCTCTACTCCTCTTCGACATCCTCTTAAAGGATTCCGAGAACCCAAGGTGATCTTCAAAGGGTGATACTCAACTCGATACTTGAGCGTACTCCTCCACGTATGAACGTTATCCCAAGCCCCATCGTCGTCTTCAAGGTGATTCTATCTTTCTTTCGTCCTAACTATAAGGTCTCATACTATATACTACTATATATAAGAGTCCGTATATAAACTTATATATGTCCTACGTCCACATAACTACTAATATCACACATCCGGTAATTCATTACAACACAACAAGGTCCAAAGCATATATTATAGTCCACATATATACTATGCATATAATCACGTCCATCATGCAACTTACAATCACAAAGATACACATCAATTCCATCATGCATAAGTACGAACCTCATATCCATATCTATATATACATATACATACATATCAAAATTCAATAAACTAAGCTGTCGAGATCCGCAGAAGAAGTGGAGGTCCTTACATTCTACACCGACTCATGCATGTGATTTTGAAAACGAAAAGTCAGAACCCTTGTGGGTTCTGTTTATTCCTCATTCGGCCTTTAGAAGATTACGAGTGCCATTGTTGTCAACCTAGGGCTGTGATACCACTTTTGTAACACCCCGAATCCGCGGGACTCGGAGCGCTACGGGTTGGGACCTCACAATGGGTCCCGACCCTTAGCTTGACAATAATTTCACCGGATCTTGCAACAAGGTACAAATAAAGGCCAAAACTTAAATACATTTTATGCAATGAAAGAAAACCCGAAAGAAACGACAAAAGACTTCAACCGATATGCAACACCAAGGGCCAAATGCCACTACGCGATATACAATGTACATGAATAATATACAAACTCAACCCACTCCTAAAATGTACGGAACCCCGACTGCCCACTCTTCTAGATCTCTTAGCCGCATTCTTAACCTGCAAGGCAATCTACAACAATCGGTATAAAACCGTTAGCTCATATTCGAAGCATTAGAATCAAGGTGAAAGGGACAAACACAAGTCAATCTTCATAAACACCCAAAGCACACAAGTCCGGTTAATTATCTTATTATTATTAAATCATATCCCGTTTTAATTCAACTTAGGTTGTGACACGAGAGTCACCGAAACTCGCCCCGATCCCTACTTACCGGCATGGAATGGTACTGATGCATCTGACCGTCTACCAGCACGGGATAGTCGCCGAGAACCTCCTAGCTCTTGCGGGAGCAAGGCAAGTTGTCACCACCCGTTATCATACACTTGAACCAAAATAATATAAAGGTCGGTAATCCTATTTCCGGTTTAGTTGTTATAAACAATAAACACACACCACCAAACACACATCAACGCTAATACAAGGAATACGAGCTAAGTAAGTCCGGAGACTTACCTCGTCACCACACTCAATTCACAACACTCTCGCTTCCTTAGGGAGGAAGCCCATAACCTGCTCACAAGAAGATAACTATATCAACAACAACCCACTCACAATAGAAGTCTTAGACCTCTATACAAATGATCTACGCAAGACCATTTGACTCTCAATTCTTGGACCACATCCTAAAATTCCTCCTGCTCACATCACACTCAACAGAAGCTAGAAGTCCTAAGACTTCTAAACCCTCGGATCTCGCAAGATCATAACTCACAACACTACTAGGATAACATGCCTAGTCCAAACAAACTCAACGGTAACAACACCATGCTAGGATAAGCATATCCTAGCTCATAATCTCAACAACCATATAACCACAACCTCAAGCCTCAGATACTCACAAGACCAACCAAACACTCAACGTCTTACAACAATCGACAATCCTCAAAGCTCACCTAAGGTTCATAATCACAACTTGGTATTCACTCAAAGTTATGCTAGATTATCCAACCTAGCATGATACTAATATTAACATAACAAGATCGAGTAAGATCATAAGCTCGGGGGAGAGGGTACTCACGTGACGTCAAAAGACGGAAGACGATCTATGGATGTGGATATGGATTCGTCGGCCTTAAACGGGGCGCTTCCGAACCTAGCACCAAACTAAACAAATTTAGCATAACGCTAAATTTGATCGTAATATATAATATGTATAAATCTAAGGTAAAACTCATTTCCAAAATCCAAAGTTAGGAACCCGCAACTAGGTCTTGAGCCATAACCGAAATTAAGCCAACAAGGGCATACAATATAGTATAAATAAATATAAGAATATCCCCGCAACTAAAATCCAATGTTAAAACCCGCTCACACATTTTTCGGAGCAATTTATACACTTATATAAACATGGGGCATAATTTGCAAATAAATTTTTGGGGGCCAAAACTGTAAATAATTCTGCAGGGATATATATCTTCAAATTTCTCAAAACCTGGGTCAAATATGTAAATGCAAAACAATGGGTTACATTATGCAATTAATACAAAACTGAGGGGGTCTCATTTAATTACCCCAAGGGTTTTTAAATTCCGATTCAGCGCTTGCTGGGGAAGAAGGGGAAAGGTAGTGGCAGCGGAATGGCATTCCAGAGGTGGCGAGCGGGCAGGGTTCTCCTGCGTTGACTGGCGAGGGCGGAGGCGGGCTTCTCCAGCGAAGCGAAGGCGGGAATGGGCAGGGCAGAGCGACGCAACTCCTGTTGGTTCCGGCAAAGCGAGGTGAGGGTTCGTGTCCTGGTTGCAGAGGAGGAAGCAAGCGGCAGGGACTAGTCATTTCTTTGAGTTCACTTCGGCGGGGTTCAAACTCCACAAAATAAAGGCGGAAGAGGTTGTGAGACAAAACCTAGTGACTGTGAGGTGTTCGAGGGCAGCCATGGTGGTGAGAAAAGTTGAAGGAGAGTCGATGTTGCTGTTACAGGAGAGATAGGCAAGGGTGAGAGGTATGGCTGCGGCTCACTAGGTTCCTGGCAGCGTGGCGAGGCGGCGCTCCAGGCCTCCGGTGACAGTATAGCCCTTCTCTCCTGATTGCTCAACTTGCTGCACCTTCTCACTAATTGCTTCTTTTTCTGGGCTTTGATAATGTGCCGGGTGCTACTCCTCTGGTGTTGACATCATCTAAACATGTCTCACATGCAACAAATGCTTACAGTTTGCATCTCAAAACATATTTATGTAACGAAGCTTGGGTAGCCATATGGTCACACTACCTACTTGATATCAATGGACCATAGTGAAAGACGATGAAAGCAGAGAACAAAATAACCAGGAAAACCATAACATCCGCAAGGCCCGCAACTATAGAGCTCCAACGGTGCCTGTGATCGATGACAGGAAAATGAGAGAACGGAGGGTGAGAGGTGTAGCTCCTCAAAACAAAGGGAGATGGGGAAAGGTGAGAGCATCGGAAGAGATGAGAAGGTAGAGTGTTGTTGAGGGTTGTTGACACAAGGCAGAAAGGGGGTGAGGTGAGAACGAGTGGTCGAGGAGGTGTAGTCACAGTCTAGGCTGGGCTGGGGCTGGGTAAAGGAGACACGTCAGGGCTAGTCAACAGGCAAAATCCGGGAACACGTCATCTTTGGTGTAGAGGAAAAAGAAGAAGAAAAAAAGAGATCGGGAGTTAAATAAACCCGATCTACACAAACAGAAAGGGATTTTTCGGATCGAAAATTTTTCCTAACTTCCACAAAATAATATACTAAATATATAAAGTAAAAAAAATATACCCGAAAAATATAGTTTACGATATGCATACGGATAATATATAATATATATATATATATATCAAAACTCGTAAAATTCAAATTACGACGTAAAAATACTCGGAAGATATATTTTTGTCATTAATCAAAAAAAATACGGAAGATAATTATCGAAACACACCTAAATTTTGGGACGTTACACAAATGTAGCAACAAATGATCGTTATGCGTTGACTTGTTCACGATGCCCATGAAAGAGCACAACCCGCTCAACAAACTACTAACGTGGTTGAGACAACAATAGTTGAAGTTGAAATGGCTAGACGTGCCATTGAACGAAATACGCCTAATGTTTTGGGAGCATACACGCTACCCACCCATGTCGCACATATCAACGGGGTGATCAACTTGCTCACAACTCATGGGTTCTCAAGGGTACCAATCGACGATCTTGTCCGCCGCATGGAAGGATTCTCAGACTTCTTCAACACTATCAAGGTTCACAATGTGTCACTTGAAATATTTCGAATGACGGATATCAAATTCTCTTGATTGGTACTACTCTGTCTACCCAAATTCCATTACTACCTGAGAACAATTGCATGGTGCATTAATATACAAATTCTTCTTGCTACAGAAGATAGATGTAGTACGCGCCAAAAACAATAGTGCCAAGATGTCTATGAGTGAAACAGTTTATGAAGCATGGAAAAGATTAATGTAAGACCCTAGTTTTTACCTTCACCGCCCCCGCGGTGAAGAAGGGCGCCCTATCGGCAAGCTGTGCCTGTCACAGCCCCCGCAGTGACAAGGGGCCTCCCCTGCGGCACGGGCAATCCGCCCTTGCAGATTCGTTGCAAATCGCGTCCGATCTGTTTTCGTTCGTTATATCTTCTTTCTATAGATAGAAGATCCGATCTTCTATCTTATGAGCCGGCTTCCCTATCTTCTTCCTAACCCTAGAGCATCCATCTTTCTATCTTTTCAACCGTTTCCTATAAATTATCTTCGTTCCTCTCCTTTTTGGGTCTCTTGCATACATTATCGTCACCCTTGAGAGCTGCAGCCGTTACCCTTGCTTCCTGTGATCTTGCTGAACGTGTAATTCCTTCCTCCCTTGTTATTCATCACGTTCATGAGTTGTTGCATGCCTTTCTCCTTCTGTTTCGTTTGTGTCTTTCATTCTTCCTTTTCTTCTTCTCCTTCTGTCTTGTTTTGGATTTATCGTTCAATTGGAGTCAGTTTTGGGTTGCGATTGGCATTTCTAGTGATTACGTTCTTGGTTTCTGGTGATTGGAAGGTTGTTCTTGGAGGCTATTCGAAGTGATAGTGTGAAGTCCAGATGTACTCAAATTTGGAGGCTGGTTCTTTTCTAGAGGTCAGTTCACTGGCTTGATTGATGAGAAGTTGTTGATTGGGTCACTCGAGACTCTTTTTGGGCTGTTTTGGCAACTTATTTGGTTGATAATTTGATAAGAAGTTATTGAAACTGATGAGTGAGGGTAGAGATGAGAACAAGAACAGTGATGATCTGCTCGTTGTTTCAGCTCATGATGCCTTATCCTCAATTCCTGTTGTGTGAGTCTTGTATGACAATTTACAAACCATGTCTAAGCTGATTAATTTCATTTTGTATTCATCACTCTTCTGCAAACTCTTGGGAGTTCATGAGTTGGGGCAATACATTTAAGCTTTTCTTTTTTATGTTCAATTTGTATTTTTATCTGCATTGATTTTAAGCTTATGCTACTTATTGTTGGAAATATAGCTGTAAAACTTAGAGTTGGTACTCAAATAATGAGGGCAGCTCAATCAGTTTGAATCTGATTGTACAACTCAGATCATGTGATGATAATTCAAGTTTCTTCTCATTTTCATTTACATGCCACCAATCAAGAGATAAAACTGCGAGTACAATAGTGACTTTATTTTGCCACTAGATTAATATGTAACTAGTCTTTTAAGTAGATGATGTTGAGAAATTCTTGTAGGTGGAATTTCTCATACTTTGGGATGTGAAGTTTTGGTATGCAAAATTCTGTTGAAATTCTAGTATGCAAAATTTTGGTATGTAAAATTCTGATATGTAAAATTTCTGGTATATAATTTATGGTATTTAATTTCTAGTATCTAATTTTTGGCATCTAATTTTCGTATGATAATTTATGGTATGAAATTCCTGGTATGAAAATTATGATATGAAAATTCTGGTATGAGAATTCCGGTATGAGAAATTCAGTCCAGAAAATAAAAAATAAAATAAAAATAAAATAAAAAAAAGGCAAGAAAAATAATAAAAGAAAACAAAATCAGTAATTAAAAATTAAAACTTATACTTATATAACAAATAACAAACATCATTCATTCATTCTTTCTAAATAGAAGGGTTAATAATTTTTAACTACTACTAAATGAAAGTGGTAATAAAAATATGGGTATAGTTTCTTTAAAAAAAAACCAAAAAGAACCTAATAGGCCAAATTCTCCCTTATTTTTATGCCCGAAACTTAATATTGAAATTTAGGTGTCTATCTTATTTACTTATAATAACATAGGTCCATGTTTGTAAATAAAAAGAAGGAAGTAGTAGAAATAATAAGTTAATTGATATAGGAACGTGGAGTCTGAATTGTGTTATTTACTCAAAATAGCCATGTGGGTTGATATATGTGCAGAAGGAAGCAGAAATAATAAGTTAATTGATAGTTATCAGAAGTAGAACCTGGGGGATAGTTTTCCCTTTAGCTTGAGCAATATCTTTGAGAATTTGGCATTGCAGAAGTTTGTTGGTGCCAATAGAAGGTCCCCATTGCTCCCAATGGGGAATATGCAGTGACTACAACCCCATTCTCCCTGCATACACTGATCAATTTCTTCTGTTGCCACAATGGATTCACTTCCACCTGACAAACAATTCGCTTACTACTCACCCATCAAGATTCAAGATTATAAAAACAGATCTTTTATTACTTGATTAACAGCCGGAGGGATCTTGGCGATGGACAATATGTCACCCAGCTTCTTGCAAGAGACATTGCTCACTCCGATCGCTCTCGCTAGCCCCACCTTCTGGCACTCCTCCATAGCCGCCCAAACTCCGGCAGAATCGAACGGCACAAAATCTTCTTTTCCGGGGAAGTCGTGTGATTTCCCGGCCTGCGAGCTTACCGGCCAGTGTACCAGGTACAGATCAATGTAATCCATCTTCAAATCCCTGCACTTATACTTAAAATCATAATTTTCACGCTCACCAAATTAGGGTATATCTGGGGGGATCGGAATTAGGGTTCAGAAACCTGAGCGTGTTGCCAAGGGCGGGGACAACGAGCTCAGGGTGAGCACAGGGCCGGCGGAATGGGTTGTTTGGGTGGGGCGTGGGCCAAGGGCCCATGACATCTAGGGGCCAAATAATTTTTCTAAAACTAGTAGTATTAGGTATATATAGTAATATAGAGGGTTAAATAATCAATTAAAATTAAAGGAAAGCAATAAATTATAATTGGAAACAACACCCATTTTGATATCAATTACGCTTTTATTCACATTCCCAAAATCTAACCCACGTCTTCTCTTCTCTATCTAGAATTTGGATTGTCTCCTACAATCTCGTGATTTGAGAGCTCAATTAATCCCACGTCTTTCTCCCTTGAACGGTTATTTATCTTCTTCATTGAATTATTCTTTTGTCGACTACTTCATTTTCAATCCAGGTGTTAATTTTCCTTTTCTACTCCTATAATTGTTTTATAACATGTTGCCTAAGAAGCATTTGCTTGGAGGTCAAAAAAGAAAAAAAAACTAGCGGATCAGTTTATAGAATCGCAAAAAGGAGCTCTCGACAAATTTTTTAGCGACAAGTAGGGCCTTCATGTGTACTTTCGCCAGGGGCCTACTATACGTTAGCTCCGGCCCTGGGTGAGCATCGGTCACCCAAAGCCTGGAAGTGATGAAGAACTCCTCTCGTGACGAGACTAGGTCTCCGGCGAGGGATTCCTTCACGGCGTCACCCAGCGGTTGCTCCGACCGGTACTTGAAGGCAGTGTCAAAATGGCGGTATCCGAGCTTGATCGCCTCGTGAATCGCCGACTTCGTAGCTTCCGGCGTCGCCTGAGGGTCCGACGCAGTGCCTAGACCCAACAATGGCATCGAAACTCCACCGTGACTCAGCGGAGCTTTGGGGATTATCGTCCAGGTTCGTGGTGGCGCGTGGCTGGCCTTGGCTGATGAGGTCTGGTGGGAGAAGCACAGCTGGATTTGATTGGCATTTGATTTGCGATTGACAGAGTTTAATTTTATATGGGACTGCGAGGAACAAATGGTATGATTCATCATCAAAGTTTCCATGTGAGCATCATATCAAAGTGTGTTATGATATTTATACCCAAATTTATCTTAAATCATATGGCAATAGCATCTTAGAAGCGTCATAGCAAGCTCTTGAGTGTCAATAGCCTACATGTTACTAGTCAAATATTCTTCATGTCACTATACCCTTTTATACATCAATAAATTGTAATTTAAATAAGATATTGGATAATATTATTAGTCTAAGTCTTGATACTTGTGCTTATTATTATCCAAACACTACAATAAACTACAAACAAACTAACTAAACTTCTGTTTAAAAAAAAAGGAAGTTTGAACCCTTATTCATGGCCTTTCATTCCACCATATTATCAATTTAACAAGTTGAATTTTTTTTAATTTTATTCAAAAAAAATATAATATAATTGTGATACCAATCGTGTACGTGCATCAAGTTATTATAACTAACGATAGTTAGAAAAAAACATAACGATTGTGCATGTATACAACACAATCGTTATAGTGGATAAAGGATATCAATCCTATTTTACACTATAACGGATGCTTACATGGGTGAGTTGGGTAATTGGGTTTTTATTGTAACACCCCGAATCCGCGGGACTCGGAGTGCCACATTAGGCTAGGATCGCACAATGGATCCTGACTCTAGAATGACAACAAGTTCACTGGACCTTACAACATGACATTGACAAATATAAAACAAATGCATAAAAATGTATAAACTGTACAACCAAAAGGTACCATCAACATTGCCGAGTATAAACAACAACATCCTCACACAGGAGGTAACAAAAGATCATCCTCACGCATGAGGGAAAAGTAAACAACCCCAAAAGACCACAACCATCCTATGTGCGAGAGGTCCTCGGCCTGCCACTCTGCTAGATCACCCAGCAGCACGCCTATCCTATAGGACATCTACAACATGGTAATAAACAATTAGCTAACCATACATATATAGGATAATGCATAAGCACAAACACATTCATGGAAGGATAAACACGTCAACATGCTATCACACATTTACCCATTTATCATCTTTATATAATAGTCATTCACTCAAATCGTGTATATATAAATATATGAAAGTATGTGTCACGAGGACCAATACATCCTCACCTCTGAGCCTGATAGCCAGTTGTACGAGTATCGGTCACATAATCCGTGTACCCTATGGGAGTGGATTGCGCCCTTCCTGTAAAGCCAGTGTGGCCTGACATCAGAGAACCTCCCAGACTCCACGGCGGGATGAAAGGAAAAGGTTATCACAGCCACGCAACGAAGCATTCAATAAAACATAGGTCGGTATAAACGTCATCTCATGCTATTATAGCAACATATAATGCACACATCACTCATGCAAACACCCAATATATGGATGATAGCTAAGTAAGTCCTATGGACTTACCTCAACCTCGTACAAAACTCAACCACAACTCGATCACCTCAACACTAGAAGTGTAACACAACCTATAGACAAGGCATAAAGAGGTATATCAAACTCCAATCAACACAAGGGTCACACCTAGACCCAAAAGGATCCATATGATCATCGTCAACCTAATCTCACAACCTAATAAACCTCAAAGGCCATACATGTCATATACCGATCATAACCTTATCAAAACACATCCTCACACATCTAGCATGAACCTATACACTCACACTAGGAAGGGAGCGAACAAAGACATCCTAAAGCAAGCCTAGAAGCAACACACACCTGCAGAACCAAGTGGAAACACCAACTGGTGCAGGTGGCCGCAAGGGCGGCTCACAGGTGGCGTAGGGGCGGAATCCGGCCAGCGCAGGGGTGGCAGCAAGGGGGCGGCTGGACAGTAGTAGGCACCAATTCAGCCCCTTCTCCACTCCTTCCTTCGATTCCTTCACTCCTTCTTCGATCAACACACATACATATAGAACATACATATATATATATATATAGAGTATAGATCCTATGAGAACACCCCCTAACGTGAGAACATGAGAACAGATTCGTAATTATTATTAGTTTTGTTACGAATGTGCCATATCGTTTAATGTATTATTCGTAGTTATTGTTGGTTGAGTGGATTATTCGTAGTTATTGTTGGATTCCTAATTATTATTATTCATAGTTATTATTATTTTTGATATCTACTCTAAATCTCAGCCCTTAATACTCACATCCAACGGTGTACGATTGTTCTCATGTTCTCACGTTAAGGGTGTTCTCATGGGAACCACACCCTATATATATATATATATATATATATATATATATATATATATATATATATATATATATATATATATATATATATATATATATATCAACATAAGCCAATCATGGCTGGAACAAGATCCAAACCTAAGGAATCTAAGCTAGAAGAAGAGAAGAAGAAAGAAGATGAAAGAATGAAGAAAGAAAGGAAAGAAGTCATAGAAGCTTACCAAGCTGAACCTATACCAAAGCAGAACTCTCAACAAGACCTCCAAGCTGGCTCAACAAGGCACAACAACATCAACCATCGACAATCAGCAAGCAAAGCCAAGCATAAGCTCTCAAACTCAACAAAACTTCAAGAAAAGATCAAAGATGGTCCAAGGAGAGAGAGATGGAGCTGTAGATGAAGAACCCTCATCAGAAGAAGAGAGAAGAAGCTTATAAAGGGATGTAAAGGGTAAAGCACGGGTCAAAGGGTAAAAAAAAGGCTGCAGCCACACAGAGCTGCAAGGGCGGACCCAGTGAGGCACAGGTGTGGCCCAGGCAAACCATAGGGGGCCCACTAGGTCACGCAGGGGCGGTCCAGGCTAAAATCAGGTCCTCAACTCACACTCTCAACAACTCAGCAACTAGGCTCTTACATCTCACCCCCCTAAAAACAAGTTTCGTCCCGAAACTTGCAAAATCCCAAAGCCTCTCGGACCCATAACCCAAGATATAACTCTCTCTCTCTCTCTCTCTCTCTATCGGAGGTATCACGTCTCCGCTCAGAAGATCATAACCTATATCAATCTATAACCTCAAACATGAACATGGAGGAATCATCAACTCCAAAAAACAGGGCCATAACGCTACCCAAAGGCGTAGAAGAATCACATCTTTCGCCTTACCACATCACAAGGCATAGAGGAAGTACATTTCTAGCCAGATCATAATCATATACAACGCATGGAGGAATAACATCTCCAATAAACTATGTCTATCAAGGTAGCATGGAGGAAAGAACCATCTCCAACTGAATCCTAATCACACTCAAATAGCATGGAGGAAAGAACCATCTCCAGCTATAATCATACATCAAGCTAGCACATCAAGATATAATAAGACCATAAATCACATCATAACTAGCATGGAGTAAACACATCAAGGCATATAAGCACGTAAGCACATAATCATATACTCACCAAGATAGCACTAAGATCTACTCATCGACCCTAGATGCATCTATCTCAGCATAAAACTCTGGATAGTTCCTCTGGACACTATCCTCAGTCTCTCATGTAGCCTCCTCAAGTCCACGTCTAGACCACTGTATCCTCAACATAGGAATGTCCTTCGAAGGCAGGCGTCTCACACCTTGCTGTAAGACTGCAATAGGATTCTCATCAAAGGTGTAGTTTGGCTCTACCACCAAATCATCATAACTCACAATGTGCCTCGGATCTGGTATATACTCTCTCAACTGAGACACATGGAACACAGGGTGAACACCCTCTAACCTTGGAGACAATGCTAATCTGTAGGATGCCCTCCTAACTCTATCCAGTATCTCAAAAGGACCGACATATAGGGGACTCAACTTCCCCTTTATGCAAAAACGTCTAACGCCACGCGTCGGAGATACTCTCAGCCAGACGTGAGCTCCCACTCTGAACTCTAGAGGTCGACACCTCTTGTCTGCATATGACTTCTGGCGACTTTGTGCAGCCAACATCCTCTCTCTAATCAGCGTTACTCGAGCCATATCATCTTGAATCTGCTCTAGCTCTATCCCACTGATACTGCTGGGCTCATCCCAACATAAAGGTGTACGGCACCTACGTCCATACATTGCCTCGCAAGGGGCCATCCCTATAGATGCATGCCAGCTGTTGTATGAGAACTCAACCAATGGGAGGTAATCAGACCATCCTTGTACCCAATCCAAAACACAAGCTCGCAAGATATCTTCCAAGGTCTGGATGGTCCTCTTAGACTGACCATTTGTGTGGGGGTGAAATGCAGTCGTGAAGTGTAGACTCCTCCCCAAAGTAGTCTGAATCTGCTGCCAAAATCTCGAGGTAAACCGTCCATCACGATTAGAGACGATCGTCCTCGGTACACCATGGAGTCTCACTATCTGTCTAGTGTACTCCTCAGCCAATCTGCTCACTGGCCATGTCTCTCTGATAGGAACGAAATGTGCCGTCTTTGTTAGTCTCTCAACCACAACCCAGATAACGTCAAAAATCCTACTGGGCCTCAAACCGGTCACAAAGTCCATGACGTCCTCCCACTTCCACTACGGTACTGGTAGTGGATGAAGCTCACCTCCAGGCATGCAATGCTCTATCTTGACCTGCTCATAGGTCGCACACTATGCCACAAATCTGGCTATATCGGGCTTCAACCCTCTCCACCAATATGAGCGTCTCACATCATGGTACATCTTACTCGTACCTGGATGTACTGAGTAAGGTGTACAGTGAGCCTCCTTTAAGATCCTCTGTCTCAACTCTGCATCAGCAGGTACACAAATACGGTCATGATGCCTCATCACTCCATTTGCACCAATGGAGAATTGTGGTACTTCTCCACGAGACATCCTCTCTCTAATCCTCATCAAGGTCGGTGTTCGCTCAAAAGTGTGTGCGTTAAAGTCTTAAATTTATATCTAGAACTTATGCAAAAGCGAACCCACAATGTACGGATCAGCTGTAGTAAGGCAAGAAATTTCAGAGTCGAACTCAGGGATTTGGTGAGAATAAAATCGATTTCAAATTATGTGACAAAGTGCAAAAGCTTTTGTAATTAATAAGGAGACAAATGATTCCAAGGATTCAAGTATCCGACTGCGACTTTCGATTCAAGACACTTCTAAAGATCAAAGGACAGAGTTTGCGTTGCCAAGGTTATGTGTTTCGAAAGAAGGTATCGTACGGTGAAGTTCCAAAACTATATGTCTCACCCAAATGCTCTCTCTATAAAGGTTGTTGAGGCTGCAATATAGAAAGATCTAAGGACAAGAATAACACTCAAACTAACCACCCAAACCCAAGGATATGACTCTCAAAAGTAAAGATGGAAAGCACACTCAAACCTTAATAGAGGATGTTGAGTCTCTCTATTACCCAAATCTTACAAACTATAGTTATTAAATGAAGAATCAATGATGAAGTCTCTTCTGTCACTTGAATAAGGGTTAACTTTGGTTAAAGGATAAATCAATGAAAGAACGTCAGACGAATAAATCACTACGTTCTTCCTAAAATCGGTCGATTTCCCTTAGAACACGTCGATTTCCGGTGATCGTAAATTTAAATCTCAACTCTCAAGGTCCAAATGGTTAAATGAGTTCAGACTATCATCATCTAAGCCTCAATCATCAACTATTCTCCCCAGAATCACATGGTTTATAGCCAACCATTTTCATATTCAAATCAAAATCAAGATTGAATGAAGAAAACCAAATAAAACTCGATCTTTGTATAAAAACCAAATAACCTCCAAATCTGTAATCAAACCTTAAGATCTTTCAAACAATCTCTGAAAACACTCAATAACGTGTTCACGGATCACAAGAATCAGAAGGGAAACAAAATATCTCACAAACTTCTTGAATCTTGACTTCTTGTTTCTTTCCTTCAATCCTCTCTCTAAGAACCTTCAATTCCGCAAAATCCTGTAAATCTTCCACGCTCCGAACTCCCGATTTTTGTTCCTAGTGTTCCAATGTATACTTTCTCACCAATGGGCCGCTTGACATATCACTTCTCAGGCCCACAAGTGATGGGCTTTGGATCGTAATATTTTTAGGCGAAAGCTGAAGAAAAATCGTTCGATTAAAAGCAATAAAAACCGTCCGATTTTTGTCAGGAAAATTGTTCGATCTCTAGTGTAAATGACCCAATTTTCTTCAACAAAAAGTGCTCGTCTCTTAACTTGTTTCCTTCCTTCCTTTAGTGACCCTTTTACACACTCCCTTTGCTCTTCATGACTCCTCTAAGGTTCCTTAAGCTTCCTTATTGACCTTAGATACTCCTTGCTCCACTTTTGTTTCCAATTCCACCAAATTCACCTATAATTCAACCAAAACTCGTGTAGACCTATATTTTCGGAATATAAATGAAATAAACCTTAAAGGTACACAAATCTCTTCAATGACAAGTGAAATTGATCAATCCTTTCTAGAAAAGAACATCATTCAAGGGATGCAAGAGAGAGTGCTGGCGATTTCTCCCCTGGCGTTTTGATCCCAACCCCTCTCCTTCCCCGCGTGGCCCTCTGGCCACCCCCCACACCCCCTCCCACCCCAATAACCTCTCCACCCCTCCTCTCTTCCACCCCACGATGGGCAGATCCAAACGTAATAAGAAGAACTCAGTCAAGCTTTCGGAAATCCTACTTGTGCAACCACCCAAGCCGACTACTTCCTCTGATCCTCCGAGCCCCTTCGAGAATATCCCTGAAGATATTATTCGCTCTAACAACATCAGACTGACCAAGACCATGAAGTCAAACGACCTTGAAATCTCTTCAAAGGTATGCTTTCCTCCCCTCCTTTGCTCACCCAAGGCTCTTGACATGACTGCTTGCACTCAGGACGTCCCCCTACTCCGCAAACCCAAGACCTTGCCCCTCCTATCACCTTTGTTGATCCTCATTTAGTAGTCCCTCTGGTAACCATTCCAAAACCTACTCTCATACAATCACCCTTGATGGTTCCCAGTAACCACATCCTCTCCCCCAACCTTCTACATGCTACTGTTCCATTGCCATCCAACTCTTCAAACCCAAACCAACCCTCCTCCTCGAACACCAGTACACACACCGCCATCCCACCCCCAAAACAGCCGACCCTTCATCTACCCCCGACATTCACTGCTCCCCCTCCCTAGAAAGCTCAAAGGTCATGTACAGAAACATACTCATAAATGCTAAAGCATGGAACATACCCCTTCCCTATGTCCCAGGAAACGATGACGGCGTCATCCGTTTCTCCAATGATGATGTCTCAGACACAATTTCTAAGTGGCACCTATCTCTAGTCGGGTTCCCACTAGGCAGTCCCTTGGCATACCAACGTCTTCTCAACTACGTTAATGCTGCCTGGAACAACGTTCCCCCCCCCCCCCC
>BSUD01000001.1:30271863-30375814 GCA_033239045.1 Fagopyrum esculentum | reverse complement strand
CCCCCCCCCCCCGAAAATTTTACGTAATGACTCTGGTGTCTTCGTCTTCCACTTTGCCACTGAAGATGACCTCAACACTGTGCTGCTTGGTAGTCCCTGGATCGTCAATGGATCTACCTCCATTCTCCTCAAAAGATGGAGCCATGGAATGACCCTTGACTACCCAAGTCTCTCCTTGGTTCCAATCTGGGCAACTCTTCACGAGCTTGACTATTGTTTCTGGTCACCCACCATGCTTGCTAAAATTGGTTATACACTGGGCATCCAACTCCTCACTGACTCGAGCTCTGCCAACCAGGATAGGCTTGGTTTCGCCAAAATTCTCGTGGAGATTCAAGCCTCAAAACCCCTTCTCAGCGAACTTACCTTCATTGGCCCTAACGGTGAAACGATCTCACAAAAAGTCACCTATGATTGGCTCCCGGAACATTGCCCTAAATGTCTCCTCTTTGGACACCGATGTCGATCAACCCTATCCAAGCTGGTTCCCCTCAAATCCATACCATCTCAACCCCGACTGCCCCCACCCCCATCATCAAACCCTAAACCCATACTACCCACCCCTGATGACTCCATGCACATTCAGCAACTCAGACCACACCCACCACAACCCAAAAATCCAACTTTTGACCCCAATCCAAACACCACTTTGACCATCATCACCTTACCTAAACGACTCTCAAATCCTGAAAACAAAAACCCCTCCTCTGAATCTACCATATACTCAAACCACATCACTACATCTCCGGCTTGCAACACAATGTCTGATCCAAATTCAAACCCTCCTTCCACCACTCAACTCCCTACAAACCTAGAACCCCCCAAACCCTTCCCCCTCCTCCTCTCTCACAAACGACGGTAGCATCAAGGACGTTACTACCACAATCCAAAGATCCCAATGAATCTAAACCTCTGTGGATGGAATATTAGGGGACTAAACCACCCTAATAAGCAGAAGGCCATCCGAGATATCATCAACTGTCACAAGCTTGACATCATTGCAATCATCGAAACAAAACTCCTTGCCAGGAAAATCGAAAAACTCTCCTCTCTCATACCAAGTTGGAAACATACCTCAAATATCCTCCCGGATCAAACTTGTCGCATCTGGGTTTGGTGGAATCCGACAACCCTTCATCTCACCCCTATCCTCTCAAAAGACCAACTAATACACTGCAAAATCACTTCCCCGATCCAACCTCTTAACTCAAACCCATCCACAACCTTCTACTCCACCTTCGTCTATGCACTTAACTTCCCGGACCAACGAGAACCCCTATGGGACTGCCTCAACACTGTTAACCTACTCACCACAAACAACCCCTGGCTTCTCATGGGGGATTTCAACACTATCCTAAGCCTTGAGGAAAAAATCTCAGCCAACCCCTCAACCTCTTCTCAACCAACCACTGAACTGGCAAATTTCTCTCCACAAACTACCTCTCGGACCACGCCTACTTTGGCTGCAATTTTACTTGGAACAACAAGCAACTGTCCAACAAAATTTGGTGTAAACTCGACCGCATCATCATCAACCATCACTGGCCTAACTTTTTTCCAAACTCCTCAGCACATTTCGATAACCCCCTCATCTCAGATCACTCACATGGTCTTCTATTCCTTGAAGCCAAGCCTACACCTCTCAAACGCCAGTTTCGCTTTAACAACTCCTGGGCAAATCACGAAAGCTTCAACCCTACGTTCTCCCTGGCTTGGTCTACTCTTGGTTGTGCAAGCTACGGTAATCATATGCAAAACCTCATTTAAAAACTCAAGAGCCTCAAGCCCTCCCTGAAAAAGTTCCCAAATGCCAAACTCGAGATACTCCACTCGTCCATTGAAGCCCTCAAATCCACCCTCCGTACCATACAAACCAACCTTCAACACTCTTGATAGCATGTACTATAGTCTATATTTTGGGACTTGTTTAGACGTTTTATCTTCAATAATATGCATGTATGAATGTATATTATGTGATTATATTGTCGTTTCATCTACCTTTACGGGAATCGAGGTCTACACCAAGTTTCGTTGTAATCATAGGTAAAGTGGCACATTTTGGATCAAAATGGAGCTAAGGAGCAAAGGAGTCATTAGAGCTACATTTAGGAGCTTAAAAGAGAACTCAGGGAGCAAGGAATTAACAAAGAAGATTTACTTTGGACCAGATTTGAGAGATTTCACCTTCAGCTAAGATTCACCTCGGTCAGCTACAGTGTCACCTCGACCGAGGTGATCTAGAGGAGCACCCTGACCGAGGCGAATACCCTGACGCGGCGAGATATATTTTATTTGGATGAGATCTTTTATTTTTGGAAGGAGAGATCTTATATTTTTTGGGCTGGATTTCTGGAAGGAAGATCATATATTTAGAAGATCTAATTTAGAGATAGAGATATATTTTATTAGGATATTATCTTTTGAAGATATTATTATCTTTGGAAGATAATTCTCCTATATAAAGGGTTGGATTTTCCACAAGTTCAACCATGCATAGAGGCTGAGAATAACCAGCAAAGAGAGGATTTTCCGGAAGCTTTGAAGATTAAAGGAAGGAAGTTCACAACTTGTTATAGCTTTTGTGAGGGGATTTGTAAGACTTTCTTAGATTCCCTTTTGTTTGATTGTCTTGTTGGATTTGTGATCCAAGGAACATTGATTTGTTTGATATTTGATTCAGTTATTGAAGCCTTGTTCTTAAGGTTTTTGTGTTCAAATATTCATTCTCTTCTCTTATATTTGATTATTGCTTTCATGATGATGAGTGGCTAATTTCCTTGTGCGATTCTAGGATGATTGGCTGAAAGTTCTGGGAAAAACAATGATAGAATAAGTGTTAGAGTTTGCCAAATCCTATTCTTATTACACCTTTCCTGGTTCAATGCAAGCTTAGGTTGAGACTTACCCGGTGATTCCTTTGTTTGTTTACCTAAGATCATGAGTGTAGGTAATAAAGGTTTATCCTTTATTGGGGTTTGAGTGTGCCTTCATCCCATCTTTGTGAGTTAGCCTGAGACTTACCCGGTAAAGGTTGATTCTATTCCCTTAGTTGGTGTGTTGGTTTGAGATTATAATTCCTTTCCTTAGTACCTTGAGACTTACCCGGTAATAGGAGCTTTTGGTTTGGAGTTAGTGAGTAGTCAGACTTACCCGGTGATCTATTTCACTTTAGTAACACCTTCCCCTTGCAAAATCTCAGCTTTGTCCGCTTATCTTGAGATCTTGAGTTGGAACCACAACTAGATGCTTTAATCCCTAGAATTTGCATGTTTTCCTTAATTGACCTTATTATCATCTCTTTGATTGCTTTAATCGCTCTTGTGGTTATTAGTTACATTGACTACCTATACTTGCTTAGGTTTCACCTAAGTCCCTGAGATCGACACCCCGGAATTCTTGCTTTTTACTATAATTGATCCGTACACTACGGGTTCGCATCCTTGTTTAAGCATATTTTTTGGGATATAAATTTAAAGCTTGCACACACACCGTTTGGAGCGAACAACTCTCCTCTTGACCCTCAAACACTCCTCAAGGAAAGAGGCACCACTGCTCAACTCAATTCATCGCTTACCTTGCTTCGAGACACTATCGCTCAGCTCTCCAAAGCTTCCTGGATTAAATATGGCGACCAATGCACTGGGTTTTTCTTCAAAAATATCATCTCTAGAAGGGCAACAAATTCCATCAAAACCCTCCGCGATCCCACTAACCCTACTAGCAGTTACACTCACGACCCCACCAAGATCTCCACAATCCTAATCGACCACTTCTCAACAATCCTCAACCCCACATAATCCGCAACATCTTTCCCTGATTGCCCCCTTCCAAACCTACCACCTGATCTCATTCCCCAGCTTTCTAGCAACGTCTCTCCTGAAGAAATAAAAAATACCCTCTTTAGCATTGGTTATTGCAAGGCTCCCGGTCCTAACGGCTATAATGCCTACTTCTTCAAAAAATCTTGGCACACCACTGGTGAATCCTTCATTAAAGCCATCACTGAATTTTTTGCTACGGGACGACTTCTCAACCAAGTTAACCACACCTCCATATCCCTGATAGCAAAAAAAGATTCCCCCATCAATCCCTCAGACTTTAGACCCATCTCCTATTGTAACACGACCTACAATGTGATCGCCAAGATCCTTGCTTCCCGCCTAAACACCACTCTTCCTTACATCATAGGTAGGTATCAAGGTGCCTTCATCAAGGGACGTTCCATAAAACACAACATTCTCATATGCAACGAGCTGCTTAAAAACTACACCAGACGCCACATCTCTCCTTGGTGCTCCATCAAGATCGAGATTGCTAAAGCATTTGATATGATTGACCATCAATCCATCCTCAATTGTTTGGGCCGGATGGGTTTCCCAAATCGCTTTATCCACCTCATCAGTGCTTGCATCACCTCGCCAATGTACTCCATCAACTTAAATGGCTCTTTCCATGGTTATTTCAAAGGCTACAGGGGGCTTAGACAGGGATGTCCCCTCTCTCCTGGTCTCTTTGTTATCGGGATGGAAGTTCTCTCTTCTATGCTGCACATTAATACCTCTATTGTTGATTTCAATCTCCATCCGAAGTGCAGCTCTCCCAGAATCACACACCTATGCTTTGCTGACGATCTAATGCTTTTCAGCAGGGGTGATATCACATCCATTGGCATCCTCATCAACACACTTCAATCTTTTGGCAAGTACTCCGGGCTGTATCTCAACGAGGCTAAATCCACTATCTTCACCGGCGGACTACTCCCTCAAGATCGTGATCTAATGTCAAACTCTACTGGACTCGTCCCCGGATCTTTACCTTTCATTTATCTGGGCGTCCCCATCGGCAGTAAGCGCCTCAACGCAAATGATTACAACCCCCTCATAAGCAAGATCACTGGTAGAATCAATAGTTGGAGCGCCAGAAACTTGACTTATACCGGCAGAGCTCAAATCATCTCTTCAATCCTTATGGCAATCAACTACTTCTGGAGTGCCGTCCTCCTGATCCCCTCCTGTGTCATCACCAAAATTAATGGTCTCCTCAGATCCTTTTTGTGGTCTGGTACCGACTTGAGCCCCCGCGCCTTAATCGCCTAGAAGACCGTCTGCTCGTCAAAGGAGAATGGTGGCCTTGGGTTAAAGGAGGTCCTCTCTTGGAACAAAGCCTGCATTGCCAAGCTCATCTTCGAACTTGATAATGCCCACACGCTCCCCAGCCTCTGGTCCAATTAGATTCGTCACAACATTTTGAAAAGCTCTTCTATATGGGTCTATACATCAAACTACAAACACAGTCATACCTGACGATCTATACTCAAGGTCCGTGATGAGATCTCCGACGCCGGATTCAACTTCACCTTCCAAAACTTGACCTTGAGACCCAATGGAACCTACTCTACCACAGCCGCTCACAATCTCATTTGGAAGACTCTACCACCTGACCCTCTTTTCACCCATGGCTCCATTTTGAATGGCCTAAACACCCCTAAGTGCAGCTTCATTTCCTGGTTGGCCTGTCACAAACGACTTCCCACTCTCAACAAGCTCCTCTCCTGGAACATAGTCCACTCTGATGTATGCAAGCTTTGCGGGCTTCATCTTGAAAACGAAGATCATCTTTTCCTACACTGTAACTACTCCTCTATGGTCTTGGAGCTTTTATCCTGCTGGCTTCGTATTCCAATTCCTACCTCACTTAGAACTAACCTTTGGAGATGGCTCAGCACCCTCAAAAACCGCAAGAACGACCTCATCTCTCACATTCTCACCGCTACCTGTTCGCCCCTAAACGTGCGTGCAAGCAAGCTTTAAATTTATAAAACTAGAATCAAGCAAGCGAACCCGCAGTGTACGGATCGATATAGTTAAGCAAGAATTCCAGAGTATCGAACACAGGGATTTGGGTGGGAACAAATTCAATTGCACATTATCAAGCGAGTAAGTATGAGAGGTTTGCAAATATTGGGAAAACAACAATCCTAAAGATCCAAGTATCCAGCTGTGGCAATCGATTCAAGACATACTAATGATATAAAGACAGAGTTAAGATATGCAAAGGTATGCTAATGTAAGGTAATCGTACGGTGAAGTTCCAAAAACCTTATATGACTCACCTACAAGACACTCTCTATACAGATTGTTGAGGCTTCAATATAGAAAGGTTCTAAAGATAAGAATTAATGTCAAATACCCAAACTTATAATCCAAGGATCAAGACTAACTTAACCGATTAAGGTTGTGACACTCATAATCGAGGTATAGGTTGTTGAGGCTTCACTACCACCTAGAAAAGACAAGTCTAAACTAAGTTAGAGCAAATCTTTAACTTTGGATTAAAGTAAAAGCAGGTTCGTAAACTTAAGAGAAATTACGGGCAGATCTTGAGATTCCACGGTCGTGGAACTCAAGAACAAACCGTGATTTAGGGTTCGTCGACGATTCTCTCAAACTCTCAAGGTCTAATCTATTTACGATCGATCTATCATCATCTAAGCCACAACTATCAACCCTTCACCTTAGAATTGTTAAGGGTTTTTAGCCAATAACAGTCATATTGATATTAAATTCAAGAATTAAAAGATTGAAAGATGAAAACTTCCGAAAACTTTCAATAAACTCCAAACCAATCTCAAAATCACAATCAAGAACGAATAATGTCACTAATTCCAGAATAGAACAATGAAACATAATCTTAGGCAAGAAGGAAGAACGGGATGTCAATCCGTCTTCTAAATCAAACCTAAACAAGAAGAGAAGTCTTCTTGCACAATCTTCCGTCAATCCGGGAAATCTGGAAATCCCAACGATAATCTCCACCAAAGTGCGAGATTAGGGCAAATCCAAGCGCGAACGTGGATCTCAAGCGAGTAGTGGCGATGCAAACGGGTGTAAGCGGGGCTAAGCGAGGATGACGGAATCTCTCTTCGTCCGTCTTTTTATAGGGCAAGATAAAATATCGGCCCGGCCCAATCTTCAAAAGATCGTGGCTTCGAAATGTGGCGAAAAAGATCGCCAAGATCACGGTCGTGGAAGATTCCACGACCGTAATTTAGAGCGTGGAAAGTGTCACGGTTTGAACCATAGATTCCACGACCGTAATAGTTACTGGAATGCATCACGCCTTTCTTGCAAGGTTCCACGGCCGTGGTTCTGAACGTGGTTTGTAATACGGCCGTATTTTAGAGCGTGGTTTAGGGCAAGAACGTGATTCTTCCCTAGACTCGTGCATTCCTCAAGTTGAACTCCATTTTGCTCCTAAGAATGCCCTTAATCCATGGACATACTCAATCAACTCTTCTTTGCTAAATTCCGTTCGGAAATGGCTCCCAATCACCTATAATCAACATAGAACTAGTGTAGACATCCATATCGACAATATAGGCAAACTAGCTCACTTATGCAACAATGCTCAATCAAAGACTATCAATATGAATCGAATATGTTTAGAAAACGTGTCTAAAGTATCACAATATTTCATGCTAACAAATAACCCCATACTTGCAACTTGCTTGTCCCTAAGCAAGGTCTCTCAAAAAGCTTTTAGAACAAGAGTTAGGATGAAATATGTGTACCTTCTCAAGGCAATACTTCTTTTGGATGAATGTGTCTTCTAAAGAATAGATCATTCTCAAACCTTGCTTCAATCGTTTATAAGACTTTCATACACTTAATCAAAGAGTAAAAAGCAAAGAAAACTCATGAATTAATTAAACTTCTAAACAAACATCATAACCTTCAAACATTATCAAAATCAATCATAAGAAACTTCAATTTAGACCACAAAGTCATATAACATTCTTTTGATCTTGAGGACTTTCAAAGAAAAGGTCTAGAATGTGGAAGGGAAGGAAACCTTTAGGGAATGTGGTGCATGAATCCGGGAAATTAGACAACTACTCACTTCTTCTTCTTTTGCGGTTTCCGCAGCACTTTCAACTTAGAGCTTCGCTCTCTTCTCTTCATTTTTCGACTTTACTTTTGGAGTTATGGATAGAGGTGCACAAAAACCGAAGCCTAGGAGATTGGCGTTTCTCAATTTTCATGAGATGCCTCAAACCCTTAGCGCACATACCATAATCCGCTAGGAATATCGCTCAATCCGACTTTGGCAAGACACAAACACCCGGCTATGTGAATGGTACCGAGTTACTCATCGTCATGATTGACTTCCCCAAACCTACAATTTCTTTCTATCCTTTTGATTGCAAATAATTGCTCTCATGGCCCTCCCACATCAAACATGCCTTTTTCATTCACTTCTCCAAAGTTCCCGGATAGGTAAAGGAGGTCAATATTTCAATGAGGAGCTAAATGGTCAAAGAAAGAAGAAAGAAAAATCGAATTGCCTTAATCATCTCAATAAGAAGCATAGGAACTTATAATGTGAATTCAACTTCAATTTCTCAACATGATTTAGGTAACATTATCACATTATGAAACTTGCAAAAGAGGTATAATCAACACATTCAAATCCTTTTCAATTCACTAATCGTTTAAGCATGCAATTGTCATCAAACTCAATTCACAAGTAGTGATTATCATGGAAATCATCTCAATTCATTAGAAGCACAAAATTTTCAAAATATTTCAATTTTTATGGGTTTTTTTTCAAGTTCTTTTTCATGCAAAGCAACAAGGAAACGTGCAACAATAAAATGCAATGCAAGATAGTCTCGAATAAAGCAAACATAGTGAGTAGAAGTTATTACAAACTTTTAGTACATCCCACCCCATACTTAGGACGAACATTGTCCCTAATGTTCAAAATAAAGAAAGAAAAGAAAGAAAAGAAAAAGAAACTCACAAAGTGGTGGTGGAATGGCTAAAGCAACTGTCATGCATCATCATCACTGCGGCGCTGGTGGAGGCGGGAATGGAGAGAAGCTGGAGTCGTAGGGCCGCCCAAACTGCTGGCGGTAGACGTCCCTCATCATGTGATCAAGATCATCCATGCGTCCGTCTCTAGCATCGGCTCGGATCTCCAATGCTCCTACTCTCTCCGAAAGGCCAATAGCCCAATCCGGCATCTGCTCGTACCATCCCGGGGCCTGACTGTACCATGCTGGAGCGTCGGATGGTGCTGGTACTGCTGTCTGCTCTATGGACCAAGGAGGGGGAACGCCATACCATGTAGGAGGTGTGGTCATCCACGTAGGTCTCTCACTCACGCTAGCGCGGCGAGAAGATGAGCCTGAAGCTCTAGCTGGACGTGGAGAACGTCTAGGTGCAGCGGGGGCCGCCTCCGGCTGATCCGGAAACGTACCAAAGTCCTGCTCGGCTCCTCCTCCACCCTCAAACTGATCTCTCATATCCTCCTCCTCAACAACTGGTGGTGGGACATACGGGGGAGCTACTATCCTGTTCGCATGCATAGCAGCGAACGTCTCCTTTCAATTATGGCGTCCCGCCATAATGGAGTACTCTGGAAGCCACTCTATACCCCTACCCGTCCTGCTCTCCCAAGGCATGCCCGCATAAGGCGGACCTCTATGTGTGGGGAAAATGAGACCCCTAGTCATGAAAGCATGTAGCCCTAAAGGTACGGCCGGTATGCGGGTGCAAGCAGAAAAATCAACACCCAAGCTCCTAGCAATGTGGGTAACTATCCCACCATATCCTATGTTGCCCTTCTTCTTGTTCTTGAGCTTGCTCATCGTAGCAGCCAAGAGAGTGGCACAATCAGCCCGGCGTCCATACAAGATGGAGTATAACAAGAACAGCTCATCCGTCTTGATCTTTTGGGGCGTCTCCGTCCTAGGAAAGAGACACTCCAAAAGAACACGGTGAGCTATCTTCAAGGCTAGGTGGTACATCAACCTAGCCTTGGTATCAGCAGGTTGCCAACGGTCCTCGTCGGCGTAAATCATCGCTACCTCCTCCCAAAAGTCCTTGGCGTAAACGCCACTAGGAAATCGACCGTTAAAGGTCTCATGAAACCCGAAAAAGGTCCCGAACTCACGGATGCTAAAATGATAGTCTCTCTCCATAAGACGGAAAGAGACGGTCCTGTCTACATGGCTGTGCTCGAAAGACGTCACAACCTCCCGTGTAATCTCCTCATAAGCGTCTTCTCGGATAGCCGAGAAGACAACTAGTCCGGCTCTATCCAAGAGCCAAGTAAGGTCCTCTATAATGTTGAGAGGAGCTACATCCTCCAACAACAAGTATCTAGGACCAATCACAGCCCTCTCCTTGATCCTCTCGAGTGCATCGAGATTATCCTCATGTATGGTCGGGACTCTAGGGTGAGGAGGTGAGGATGGAGGTGAAGGTGAGGATAGAGGTGAAGGGGAATAGGGTGGTGGTGCCCTAGAGGATGAGGAGGAGGAGGGATTACCCTTCCTTTTCTTATTCTGATCATTTTTCTTCTCTTTAATCCTCCCCGAAACTCTCCTCACAAAGTCCATTTTGTTCAAAATTACGGGCTGTTCTATGAAAACCACGACCGTAATTCCTCCAGAGACCGTGATTCGTCTCAGAAAGTCGCAAATCTCAGCAAATCAGCACTCAAATCCCACAAATAGGCAATCCTAATCTAATTTCTTCCAATCTCAATCAGTTCTTCCTAAAATCTCTAACAAAAACGAACCAAATCGACAAGAATCAAGAAGAGTGAAAAAACCTATTTTTCGGATTGAAAAATCCGAATTGCGCGTTCCTTGGTGAATTTCCGCTCGATTTGTCGCTTGGATCTTGTTGGTGGTCGAGTTTGCTTCAGTTTAGGAGGAAGAATCGTTAAAAACGATTAAGAAACGAGGATTTGAGAGAGGGTCGTGGATTTCGGCTATTAGGTCGTGGAAAGAGGGGTTTTGGGTGATTTTTGTGAAGAACATGGCTTATATAGTCACAGGCAAAATTTTTGAAAATCACGGTCTGTCGGGGTGTTCCACGGCTGTGGTTTTGTACGGAACCGTGGTTTTGGTGATTTTTCAAAGGCTTTTGGAAATTACGGGTACTGTAGCTGTCACGACTGTGGTTTAGGCCGTGGAACCCTCTATAAAGCTCCAAAGTCCAGATTTCGTCACTTTTCTTCAACATTATCCTCCCCTTTTCCTTTTCCATCGTTCCTACATCCAAAAACACGAACATAACGGAAGAAATCGAAGGCAAAAACAAAGCAAAAACGTCTATTCTAAGCTAAACTATGAATCGAAAGTGAAAACGAAAATGCAATACCTTGGGTTGCCTCCCAAGAAGCGCTTTGTTTAAGGTCCGTAGCTAGACCAAACTCGCACTTATTCGAGTGCGGTGGGCGCGAACTCTTCAGCTTGGAGTTCCGGCGTATACTTCTTGAGTCGTTGGCCGTTCACCTTAAAGCTTCCGCCCGTTTCACCCCATACTTCAACTGCACCATGGGGAAAAATACGCTTAATTAGAAAAGGTCCGGTCCAACGAGATTTAAGCTTACCTGGGAAGAGACGAAGCCTTGAATTGAAGAGGAGAACTTGATCTCCCTCCTTGAAGTCCTTTGGAATGATATGCTTATCATGTCAACGCTTTGCTCTCTCCTTGTAGATCTTAGCGTTTTCGTAAGCGTTCAAGCGGAGTTCATCCAGCTCATTAAGGTCTAGGAGACGCTTCTCTCCCGCTTCCTTCATGCTGAAATTCAGCCACTTGATAGCCCAAAACGCTTTGTGCTCCAACTCTACCGGCAAGTGACAAGACTTCCCATACACAAGGTTGTATGGTGTGGTTCCTATAGGAGTCTTGTACGCAGTCCGGTACGCCCATAATGCATCGTCAAGCTTCAAGGACCAATCCTTCCTAGTCCTTGAAACCGTCTTCTATAGAATTCCTTTGATCTCCCTATTTGAGATCTCAACTTGTCCACTTGTTTGTGGATGATAAGGGGTAGCGACCTTGTGAGTAACCCCATACTTAGCTAGAAGAGCTTCAAAGCGACGGGCTATGAAGTGAGAACCTCCATCACTAATGATTGTCCTTGGCGTCCCAAATCGCGGGAAGATGGTCTTGTTAAAGAACTTGACCACTACCATAGCATCATTTGTGGGAGAGGCAATTGCTTCCACCCATCTAGAAACGTAATCCACCGCCAATAGTATGTATTGGTTTCCACAAGAGGATGGGAATGGTCCCATGAAATCAACTCCCCAAACGTCGAAAATCTCCACCTCTTGGATGTTGTTGAGGGGCATCTCATTCCTTCTAGAGATATTGCCTGTTCTTTGACAAGCATCGCAGCAAGAAACAAAGGATTGCACATCTCTAAACAAAGTAGGCCAAAAGAATCCAGATTGCAATACCTTTGCGCTAGTCTTGTTCGAACTAGCGTGTCCTCCACAAGGTAGTGAATGACAATGGCGGATGACACTTTGCATCTCATCTTCCGGCACACATCGCCGAATGATGCCATCCGGACCTCTCTTAAAGAGGAGAGGCTCGTTCCAATAGTATTCCCGGACATCCTTAAAGAACTTCTTCCTTTGTGCGTAGGATAGTCCGGGTGGTATCTCCTGGCAAACCAAATAGTTAACAAAATCAGCAAACCATGGTTCGTTACCTTTGGAGATCACGTTGATGCACTCCTCTATGATATGCAGGTGTTCGTCCGGAAAGGAGTCATCAATGGGTAAATGGTCGTCCTCTAGATGTGTTAGGCGACTCAAATGATCCGCAACAGAATTTTCTGAACCTTTCTTGTCGCGGATCTCAAGATCGAATTCTTGTAGGAGAAGAATCCATCTAATTAGCATTGGCTTCGCATCTTTCTTCGCAAGGAGGTACCGGATCGCAGCATGATCCGTGTAGACAATCACCTTTGCACCTACAAGATAAGAGCGAAACTTGTCAATAGCATAGACAATGGCTAAAAACTCTTTCTCGGTAGTGGCGTAGTTGAGCTGCGCTTCATCTAGCGTCTTGCTAGCGTAGTATATGGCATGGGTTCGCCCTTTCTTTCGTTGTCCAAGAACAGCTCCAATAGCTACGTTACTAGCATCGCACATAACCTCAAAGGGAAGAGTCCAATCTGGAGGTTGGATAATAGGTGCTGAAATTAGAGCTTGCCGAATTGTGTTAAACGCATCCAAGCATTCCTGCGAAAACTCAAAAACTGCATCCTTCATCAATGGATTAGTGAGCGGTTTTGATATCTTAGAAAAGTCCTTAATAAAGCGTCTGTAAAATCCAACATGTCCTAGGAAACTTCTTATCCCTTTCACCGAAGTTGGGGGAGGAAGTTTCTCTATGGTCTCTATCTTAGCTTTGTCTACTTCTATCCCTCTACTAGAGACTAAGTGACCTAATACAATTCCTTCCTTAACCATAAATTGACACTTTTCCCAATTAAGAACTAGGTTAGTGTCTTCACACCTTTGCAAAACAAGGGAAAGGTTAGAAAGACAATCGTTAAAAGAGGAACCGTATACGGAGAAATCATCCATGAAGACCTCCATGATTTCCTCTATGTATTCGGAGAAGATGGCCATCATGCATCGTTGAAAGGTGGCTGGGGCGTTGCAAAGCCCAAATGGCATTCTCCTATAGGCGAACGTACCCCAAGGGCACGTGAATGTGGTCTTCTCTTGATCATCCGGGTGTATCGGAATCTGAAAGAAACCACTATAACCGTCAAGGTAGCAAAAATGTGAATGTTGCGCTAACCTTTCAAGCATTTGATCAATGAATGGCAAAGGGAAGTGATCCTTCCGCGTTGCATTGTTGAGCTTGCGGTAGTCTATGCACATCCGCCATCCCGTCACGGTTCGGGTAGGAATGAGTTCGTTGTTCTTGTTGGTGATGACCGTCATTCCTTCCTTCTTCGGAACTACTTGAACTGGACTCACCCACTTACTATCGGAGATAGGATAGATGATACCTGCATCAAGAAGTTTAAGAATTTCCTTCTTGACAACCTCCTTCATGGTCGGATTCAACCGCCTTTGAGGTTGTCTTGAAGTTCTAAAGTCCTCCTCCATTAGTATCTTGTGCATGCATAGGGAGGGTTTAATTCCTACTAAGTCCTCTATAGTGTAGCCTAGGGCTTTCCTATGTTTCCTAAGGACAATCATGAGCTGATTATGTTCATCTATGCTTAGTTCGGAACTAACAATAACCGGAAAGGTAGAATTAGGTCCTAGAAAAGCGTACCTTAGATGAGTAGGAAGTGGTTTTAGTTCCATCACTTTCGGAGCTTCCAACGATCCTTGAGGAGCATCCGATGTCTCCTTAGAAGTTTCTAAGGGTATTGAGTGTGTGGGAGAAGAATCAGAAAGAGTTGAAGAAGTGTCTCGATCACTCCTTTCCACGGCCAAAATTACGGGTGGATCATATCCTCCACGGCCGTGGTTTAGGGCGTGGGAGGGAAATACGGTTGTCACATCTTCTCCATGACCGTGTAACTCCCTGGAGTGAGGCACGATTTTGGTTGTGAAATCCACGGCCGTGGAATACAGTGTGTGGCCGTGGATTCTCACGTTTTCAGCTTCATCGTGGAGTTTCTCAAACTCCTCTTCATGCATCTCTTCTTGTGCTTCTAAGGCTTCAATTGCCTCATTGCACTCTTCCTCTTCCCCTACATTGGTTAGACTCATAGTGATAACTTTTTGTAAAGGATCGTTAAAGAGAATCGCACTTACCTCCTCCCTAGATAAACCTTCTTCATCTTGGATATCGTAAATATCCTCATCGAAGATTGGCTCCTTCACTAGAGTGGAAAGAACGAACTCTACTTTCTCTTCTCCTATATCAAAAGCGAGTCTCCCTTTCTTGCAATCGACTATGCAGCCGGAAGTTGCAAGAAACGGTCTTCCGAGTATGATCGGGACCGGACTATCTGCAGGAATGTCAAGCACGACAAAATCAATGGGAACAAAGAATTTACCTAGCTTGACCGGGATGTCTTCTACAATACCGACGGGGCGAGTGATGGATCGATCCGCCATGTATAACGTCATCTTCACCGGTTTAGGGTCGCCTAAACCGATCTTCCTGCACAATGCAAGTGGTATGATGCTCACACTTGCTCCTAAGTCACATAAAGCGTCATATGTGACATCTCCCACTTCTATGGGAATGAAAAATGACCCCGGATCCTTCAACTTTGGGGGCATTTTCTCCTTCATGGTCTTGATGAGATCCGAAGAATCCGAACTCATCTTGACCTCACCGAAGTCTTCTAGCTTCCTCTTGTTGGAGAGGAGCTCCTTCAAGAACTTGCCATAAGCCGGCATACCTACAATAGCATCAATAAAGGGAATATTAATATGCAGCTTGCTCATGAGTTCTATGAACTTACCAAATTGTTGATCTAGGCGCGCTCGCGCTCTAGATTGAGGGAATGGTAGGGGGGTTTGTAAGCCGGAGAAGGAACGTAGACATCTTCCTTCTCCTTCCCCTTCTCCTTGTCTTTCTCTACGGGGACTTCAACAAATTTAGGCTGCGGATCGGTGGTAGTCACTCCGCTCCTAGTCGTAATTGCCATCACCCTTCCCTTAGGGTTGTCCTCCGTCTTTCCTGGAAGTTTCCCTTGATTCCTAGGAACTTCCTCCGCATGGTTGAACATTTGGTTTTCTAAAACCTTTTGAGCTTTATCAACCTTGGAAACATGATCGTCAACCTTAATGATGCGGTTCTCCAACCCTTGAAGCTTTCCCAAAATCGTTTCCAACATGGGATCGGGCTTCTCCTTTCCCGAAGTGTTTCCTCCATTTGATGTTTGCCCCTGGCTTCTCAAAGGAGTAGAGGAAGAGGAAGGTGGAGTTAGTGAACTTGAATTGGAAGGATAAGAGTTACCGGAATTTTGTTGATTGGGGCGCCAATTGTTGTTACTTGAACCCCTATTGTTGTTCCAATTGTTGTTCCGGCCGTTATTATTGTTGTTGTTGCCATTCCAATTGTTGCTCCGGTTATTGTTCCGGTTGTTGTTTTTGTTGCGGTTTGTGTTATCACCGCCATTGTTGTTGCCCAAATAACCAACATCCTTCCCTTGTTGCTTTGGGAAGTTGGTCTTGATAGCCTCCTTCAACTCTTTGATTTCATTGTTGAGGGAGAAAATCTGATTTTGAGCTTCATGTGTGAGCTTTGCTCCTTGCTCCACACGATTTCCCTCCACTTTCCGGTGGGAATACTTCCCCATGACTCTTGCTTGCTTCTTAATGAAGTCCCAAGCGTCATCTTCTCTCATGTCCATGAATGTTCCACATGAGAGGGATTGGAGGTTGAATTGCGTTCCCGCATCCAGCCCCTTATAGTAAATCTCCAGCAAGGCAAGTTTGGATATGCCATGATGAGGGCAATCCAAGAGCAAATCCTGAAACCTTTCCCAAGATTGAAACAAACTTTCGTTAGGTCTCATGGAAAAAGCATTAATCTTACCTCTAGGTTCCGCCGTTTTGGAAGGCGGAAAGTATTTGGTGAGGAACTCCGCGGAAAGGTCTTCCCACGTATCTAGTTTCCCACTAGGAAGAGCTTGGTACCAAGATAAAGCTTTCCCCTTCAAAGAGAAGAAGAAGGGCTTGAGCTTGTAGCTGTTGGTAGTAGCATTCTTCGGTCTCATCGTCTCCATCATACACTCAAAGTTTTGCAAGTGTTGGTGTGGAGATTCAGCGCTTGTCCCGCCAAATTGGTTTTGGCGAACAAGAGTGATAACTTGAGGGTTGAAGCTAAACCCTTGTACATCTTCAGCATCAAAATTCACGCCCAAGCGGCGTGGTTGTTGTGTTGGATCCATCCGCTGGCCAAGAGTTCTTGGCTCATCATCCACACGCTCGATCCTTGCGTTCCTAGGTGGAACACGGCGATTAGCGGCTCCTTGTGGATGAAAAGAATTCGCATTGATCGTGGGATCAATTTCTTCTAGCGGTGGCATGGAAGAGTCACTATCATCAGCGGATGAATGACTTCTTCTTCTTCTAGATCTTGATGCCCCTCTTGAGGATTTCTTGCTTCCTTTATTCTTAAGGTCTCTTAACTCTATCCTCATTTGGAACATCGTATCCTTTAGATCGTTAACCTCAGATTGATGACGATCCATTTCATCCCGGCGGAGGTTCTCATTCCATTGGAGTTGAGCTTCTTTCTCAGCTAACTCCGCCTGAAGATCACGTTCGTGTTCTTCAGCCATCTTCTTTTCCTTGCGCTTTTGCCTTAAAGTTTTCTCTAGCTCTTGATCAAGAGGTAAGAGATTTTCGGTGTTCCTAGACCTGCGCATGCACTCAAAGTAATATCAAATAACGAGAGCAAGCTCCCAAGCTTGACAACCGGCTACCGAATTCGGCCGAAACTAAATCCCCGACAACGGCGCCAAAAACTTGTTCGCCCCTAAACGTGCGTGCAATCAAGCTTTAAATTTATAAAACTAGAATCAAGCAAGCGAACCCGCAGTGTACGGATCGATATAGTTAAGCAAGAATTCCAGAGTATCGAACACAGGGATTTGGGTGGGAACAAATTCAATTGCAGATTATCAAGCGAGTAAGTATGAGAGGTTTGCAAATATTGGGAAAACAACAATCCTAAAGATCCAAGTATCCAGCTGTGGCAATCGATTCAAGACATACTAATGATATAAAGACAGAGTTAAGATATGCAAAGGTATGCTAATGTAAGGTAATCGTACGGTGAAGTTCCAAAAACCTTATATGACTCACCTACAAGACACTCTCTATACAGGTTGTTGAGGCTTCAATATAGAAAGGTTCTAAAGATAAGAATTAATGTCAAATACCCAAACTTATAATCCAAGGATCAAGACTAACTTAACCGATTAAGGTTGTGACACTCATAATCGAGGTAGAGGTTGTTGAGGCTTCACTACCACCTAGAAAAGACAAGTCTAAACTAAGTTAGAGCAAATCTTTAACTTTGGATTAAAGTAAAAGCAGGTTCGTAAACTTAAGAGAAATTACGGGCAGATCTTGAGATTCCACGGTCGTGGAACTCAAGAACAAACCGTGATTTAGGGTTCGTCGACGATTCTCTCAAACTCTCAGGGTCTAATCTATTTACGATCGATCTATCATCATCTAAGCCACAACTATCAACCCTTCACCTTAGAATTGTTAAGGGTTTTTAGCCAATAACAGTCATATTGATATCAAATTCAAGAATTAAAAGATTGAAAGATGAAAACTTCCGAAAACTTTCAATAAACTCCAAACCAATCTCAAAATCACAATCAAGAACGAATAATGTCACTAATTCCAGAATAGAACAATGAAACACAATCTTAGGCAAGAAGGAAGACCGGGATGTCAATCCGTCTTCTAAATCAAACCTAAACAAGAAGAGAAGTCTTCTTGCACAATCTTCCGAATCTTCCGTCAATCCGGGAAATCTGGAAATCCCAGCGATAATCTCCACCAAAGTGCGAGATTAGGGCAAATCCAAGCGCGAACGTCGATCTCAAGCGAGTAGTGGCGATGCAAACGGGTGTAAGCGGGGCTAAGCGAGGATGACGGAATCTCTCTTCGTCCGTCTTTTTATAGGGCAAGATAAAATATCGGCCCGGCCCAATCTTCAAAAGATCGTGGCTTCGAAATGTGGCGAAAAAGATCGCCAAGATCACGGTCGTGGAAGATTCCACGACCGTAATTTAGAGCGTGCAAAGTGTCACGGTTTGAACCATAGATTCCACGACCGTCATAGTTACTGGAATGCATCACGCCTTTCTTGCAAGGTTCCACGGCCGTGGTTTTGAACGTGGTTTGTAATACGGCCGTATTTTAGAGCGTGGTTTAGGGCAAGAACGTGATTCTTCCCTAGACTCGTGCATTCCTCAAGTTGAACTCCATTTTGCTCCTAAGAATGCCCTCAATCCATGGACATACTCAATCAACTCTTCTTTGCTAAATTCCGTTCGGAAATGGCTCCCAATCACCTATAATCAACATAGAACTAGTGTAGACATCCATATCGACAATAGAGGCAAACTAGCTCACTTATGCAACAATGCTCAATCAAAGACTATCAATATGAATCGAATATGCTTAGAAAACGTGTCTAAAGTATCACAATATTTCATGCTAACACTACCCTCACCGGCTACATGTACTACGTTTGGATGGCCATGAATGATCTCATTTTCAACAAGAATTTCACTCATCCATCCTCATGTGCTCACAAAGAATTTCACTGCTGCCAAATGGCTCGATCGGTCCCCGAATTCTATCTCAAATGCCAAGATTCTAGGAATTCACCTCTTGTAATCTCCATCTTCTTACCCCTTCTCTGTTCCTAGTATGAACCCTCTGTACATTCCTTTCTGATAATATATAAACTTTTTTTAAAAAAGTGAAATTGAGGTAAAACCTCCACAATATGCATGGTTATAATGGCATATAATTCATGTCATCAAAATGCCTCATACTTGCCTCTTGCTTGTCCCCAAGCAAGGTTCAAACCTAGAATATCAGATGTCATGGATTATATGATGCGAAAAGCTCAAAAACCTTTTGAAAAGTGCTTCTTCTTATTGAATCACCCTCAAAGTAATGCTTCAAGACATAGGATGACAAAGTATGCATCAATAATAACCATATCATGAATAAACCATCCTTTCTTTCTCAAAGACATAAATAAAAGACATGATAAAGATGTAAAGATAATCAAAGTAAAATAAATCTAAGCCATGAAGCCTTAAACATGTACACAAAGGTCTCAAGATCTTCAAATCAAGGAAAAGGTCAAAGAAACGTGTTAAGGGTGGGAAATCTTTAAGGTAATGTGATGCTAATCCGGGAAAGAGGAACAACACAATAAAAACTTTAAGAACACAACTTCATCACACATGCTTTGCATGTAAAATTTTTGCTTTTCTTTTACTTTACTTTTTGAGAGTATGGACAACGGTGCACAAAAACCGAAGCCTAGGAGATCGGCGTTTCTCAATTTTCGAGATGCCTCAAACCCTTGATGCACATACCATATCCCGTTAGGACTTGTCGTTCAATCGGACTTTGGCAAGACACAAACACCCGGCTATGTGAATGGTGCCGAGTTACTCATCCTCATGTTCAACGTCCCCAAACCTATAATTTGCTAAATTTTCACTTAGCACTTTCACAATGGCCCTCCCATATCAAACATGCCCTTTATAACCACTTATCCTAATTCCCGGATGGTCATAAGGAGGTCAAATATTTCATTGAGGAGCTAGCATGAACAAGAAGTGAAAGTATGCAATGAGAGAAGTCATGCATAAGATGGAGAAAAATCAAATTCATTCAAGCTACAATTAAAATATCAACATAGCTAAGTCATCTTTTTGCCTTTTCCACATCACAATTCTCATTATAGAGGTCATTTCCATCATAAGAAGAACTAAATTTTTTGAAAAACTCACAAATTTTCAAATGAAAGTATGCAATGAGAATGTCATAGTGGAAAGAAAATAGTGCAAGAGTTATTACAAACCAAATCATCAAGTGCAACACAAAGTACATAAATTGCGAAAAAGATGAAAGAGATTGTAAGTACCCCCACCCCTTACTTAACCTTCACATTGTCCCCAATGTGAGAAGTCATGCATAAGATGGAGAAAAATACTTACAATGTAAAATAAAGTGGAATATCAGTCCTCAGCCGGCGGTGGTGGTGGATATGGGTACCTTAGAGCTCCGTGATCATAGAAGGTGCCAAATGTGTGATAGTACATGTCCCTCATCTGGCCATCGTAGAAGGAGTGTCTCGCCTATGTCTCCTGACGGTACTCCGTGAACTGAGTGCCCATGGTGGTGTAGTCGGTGTGAATGGCCTGATAATCAGATCGAAGACCCTGATAGTCAGTGTGTAGACTCTGAATACCAAAAATCAATGCTCTAATCTGTCGATGGAACATGAATCCGCGTCCACGTCCTCTACCACGGCTGGGTACATGTGTAAAGGAATGACGGGGCGGCTGCATCTCATCCTCAATCTCCTCTGTACCTCTACTTGTCCTGCTAGGTCCAGCACCATGTGTGCCAGTGTCCATAGCGTTCGTAGCATGGCCGTTGTACGTGTCACTCTCGAACTCTAGCATGGATCCTTGGTAAGCTGCAGCTCCATCCTCAAAGTCCTCCTCCTCATCATCATCCTCTCCATCCTCAACATCATCATCCTATCCATCCTCATCATTATCATAATAAGCAGGTGGAGGGGCCATCTCATCAAACATATGCTCGAAGGTCTCCTTCCAGTTCCTCCTATTCCGAATAGTGTATTCGGACTTCCACTCAATTTCAGCCAGCTTCCTGGATGGCTTCCTTGCCCATGGTAGAGGCACATGCAAAGCTCCCATATCTCGCGGAATCAAAACCTGCCTCGCAACTAATTGCTGTGAGCCAAGAGGACAGGCGCTCTCGGCTAAGTTGCAATATGAAAATTCAAGCTCTAACGCCTTCGTCACATGAGTGACAAGGCCTCCAGCACAAATATCGCCCTTCGACCTGTTGGATATCTCCCAAGATAGTCGGCAAGCATAGTAGCGGTGTCCGGAATAGTGCCGGTGGTCATACAGTGAAGGAGATGGAGCTCATCCGCCTTAAACTTCTACGGCGTCTCTGTCCTAGAAAACAGGGTCTCACTAAGGATTCTGAGGGAAATCTTGAGGGAGAAATTGTAGATACTTGCTTCCTTCAAGTTTCCCGGTCTCCACTTATCTCCTCCTGCTTCTCCAACTGAGATAGTCTCCCAAAATGCACTAGCGCTCACACCCCGTCGAAATGTGCCTGCAGAGGAAGAGGGGAAACCAAACAGATCCCCAAAATCCGGTATAGACATAGCATGGTCCTCATTCATGAGCCGGAAAGTAACACTCGTATCTCTAGGATCGTGCTCAAAGGTACTAAGAAACTCGTGGGTAATCTCGGTGTAAGCATCTTCCCGAATGAGCGCAAACTAACCCAACCCTATCCTATCCAACATCATATTAATATCTTCCCTCACAAATAGCGCATCCAAGTCATCAAACACAATGTAACGAGGAGGGGTAAAAGGGCGATCTAAGAGACGTTCATATCTCATCTTATGTTTGGAAAAGGGAGGAGGAAGGTTTGGCTTAGCTAGGGAAGGTGGTGATGGTGGGGGAGTTTCCCTCGAAGAAGAACCCTTCTTCTTCTCTGCATTTCTAGTGATTCTCTTCATAGTCTCCATTCTGCACACAAAAACCGACACCACACAAAGCTTCCTTGGGTGATTTTTCTGGGTTGGGTCGATTTTTCTGACGATTTCAACACAAATCACAAATCTGTAAAGTCTGAGCAATTCAACACCACACAAAGCTTCCTAAGGATATTTCTAAGCAAAGCCCTCAATCAAACTCAACAATCTAACAACTTCTAGGCAAGATTCAAGATCGAACGAAATACTTAGGTTTTGGATCGAACAAACCTGAATTCCGGATGAAAATGCTTCAGTTTAGGCTCAAGAATCATTCAAAACGATTACAAATTTGGGAGATGGGAAGGTAGGCGATTTTCGGCGTTTTGGAGAAAGAGGGAACGAGTTTTGGTTAAGTGTTGGAATGATAAAATCGAGTGGAGAAGGCTTTATATAGGCTGGCCAAAATACAAAGAAAATCGACCGATTTTTCTGGGCGATTTATTTGTCGGTCCGATTTTTCTTCTCTTTCACAGCTTAATGAAGGAAATCGACCGATTTTTTCTAGGGGGGTCGATTTTTCAGTCGATTTATCTTTCTGTTGCCAAAAATCGACTTGCTCTGTAGCCTGAATCGATCGATTAACTTATGGTAAGTCGATTTAATCCCTTCTATTCCTTGAAAAGTGTATTTGATCCCATTTATGTCAACTTTCTCCATCAATTCCTCAAGGTTTCACCTAGTTCCTGCAATCTATGACACAAACAAACCGAGAGTTCATCGAGGAACCTAAGCTATTCTAAGATGAAAAGAAAGCAAAAGAACTACACTACCATGGGTTGCCTTCCAAGAAGCGCTTGATTTAACGTCTTTAGCTGGACATTGCTTGTTTAGGTTTTCAATGGAGGAGGATAGGAGCTATCTCCTCAACCGGAACTTCCGGTGTGTACTTCTTCAACCGTTGGCCGTTCACTTTGAAATTTCCGCTTTGCTCACCCCATACTTCAACTGCACCATGGGAAAAAACACGTTTATTAACATAAGGTCCTGTCCAACGGGATTTAAGCTTACTTGGAAAGAGTCGAAGCCTTGAGTTGAAAAGGAGAACAAAATCTCCTTCTTTCAAGTCCTTTGGGATGATATGCTTATCATGCCACCGCTTCGTTCATTCCTTGTAGATCCTTGCATTCTCGTACACATTCAGGCGGATCTCCTCTAGTTCATTGATGTCCAATAGCCGCTTTTCTACGGTTTCTTTCATGCTGAAGTTGAGCCACTTGACGGCCCAATATGCTTTATGCTCTAGCTCTACAGGAAGGTGACAAGACTTCCCATACACAAGGTTTTATGGCGTTGTACATATGGGTGTCTTGAAAGCGGTCCTGTATGCCCATAATGCATCATCAAGTTTCATTGCCTAGACCTTTCTTGTTCTAGAGACAATCTTCTCTAGAATTCCTTTGATCTCCTTGTTGGATATCTCAACTTGTCCGCTTGTTAGCAGATGGTATGGTGTGGAAATCTTATGGGTTACCCCATACTTAGCTAATAGAGCCTCAAATCGACGGGCTATAAGTGCGTTCCTCTATCACTAATGATGGTTCGGGGAGTCCCGAACCTTGGGAAGATCGTTATATTGAAGAACTTCACCACTAACATTGCATCATTAGTAGGAGAAGCGATTGCTTCTACCCATCTTGAGACATAGTCTACGGCTAGAAGTATGTATTGGTTTCCACAAGACCATGGGAATGGTCCCATGAAGTCCACTCCCCATACGTCGAATATATCTACTTCTTGTATGTTGTTGAGGGGCATCTCATTCCTCCTTAAAATATTACCTGTCCTTTGATAAGCATCACAAGAAATAACATTGTTCTGCACATCTTTAAACAAGGTAGGCCAAAAGAAGCTAAATTGGAGTACCTTAGCACATGTTTTGTGGGAACTAGCATGTCCTCCACAAGGTAAAGAATGGCAATGGCGGATAATGCTTTCCACCTCATCTTCCGGAACACATCTTCTGAATATGCCGTCGGGACCTCTCTTGAAGAGTAGAGGTTCATTCCGATAGAAGTGTCGGACGTCTCTAAATAATTTATTCCTTTGAGCATATGAAAGTCCGGGTGGGAGTTCCTGGCAAACAAGATAATTGAAAATGTCAGCAAACCATGGGTCATTACCTTTCAAGATTTGTTGAAGACATTCTTTAATCTCGTGCAGCTGCTCGTCGGGGAATGAGTCGTCAATAGGGAGCTCATCCGTCTCGTCGGTGAGGTGTGGGAGACGGCTAAGAGGATCGGCGACTGAGTTCTCCAAGCACTTCTTGTCACGGATCTCTAGATCGAATTCTTGTAAGATCAAGATCCATCTTAGAACCCTAGGCTTTGCATCCTTTTTTGTGAATAGGTAGCGGATTGCTGAATGATTCGTGTAGACTATCACTTTCGCACCTACAAGATAGGAACGAAATTTTTCAAAGGCATAAACAACAGCAAGAAGCTCCTTCTCCGTGGTAGTGTAATTCAGTTGAGCTTCGTCTAGCGTCTTGCTAGCATAGTAGATGGCGTGAGTACGACCATCTTTCTTATGTCCAAGTACAGCTCCTATAGCTACATCACTTGCGTCGCACATGATCTCGAAAGGAAGTGCCCAATCGGGTGGTTGGATGATAGAGGCTGAAATCAAAGCTTCCTTGATCCTGCAAAAGGCATGTAAACATTCTTTCGAAAACTCGAAAGTTATGTCCTTCATCAAAAGATTAGTCAAATGTTTTGAAATTTTAGAAAAATCCTTTATGAACCTCCTATAGAAACCTGCATGTCCTAAAAAGCTTCTAACTCCTTTCACCGAAGATGGAGGAGGTAGCTTCTCTATAATTTCAATCTTAGCTCTATCAACTTCTATTCCTTTATTCGAAATCAAATGACCTAACACAATTCCTTTGGTGACCATAAAATGAAACTTCTCCTAGTTTAAGACTAGGTTAGTGTCTTCGCATCTCTTAAGAACAAGGGAAAGGTTAGAGAGACAATTATGAAAGGAAGAACCATATACCGAAAAGTCGTCCAAGAATACTTCCATGATATTTTCTACATATTCTGAAAAGATTGCCATCATACACCTTTGGAAGGTGGCTGGAGTGTTGCATAAACCGAATGGCATCCTTCTATAGGCAAACGTGCCCCAAGGGCACGTGAAAGTTGTCTTATCTTGATCGTCCGGATGAATGAGAATCTAAAAGAAACCACTGTATCCATCTAGATAACAAAAGTAAGAGTGTTGGGCTAACCTTTCCAACATTTGATCAATGAAAGGGAGGGGAAAGTGGTCCTTCCTTGTTGCAACATTCAGTTTACGGTAGTCGATACACATTCTCCATCCCGTAACTGTCCTTGTAGGAATAAGTTCGTTTTTCTTGTTTGCAACAACGGTTATGCCTCCTTTCTTTGGAACCACTTGTACGGGCTCACCCATTTACTACCAGAAATAGGAAGATGATAACTGCATCAAGTAGCTTAAGGATTTCTTTCTTCACGACCTCTTTGATGATCGGATTTAACCGTCGTTGAGGTTGACGTGAAGGTTTGTAATCCTCTTCCATTAAGATCTTATGCATATAAAGAGAGGGTTTAATGCCTACTAAATCATCAATGATATAGCCTAATGCTTTCCTATGTTGTTTCACAACATTCATAAGTTTCTGAAGTTCATTATCACTCAAATTTGCACTAACTATAACAGGATATGTTGAGTTAGGCCCAAGGAATGCATACCTTAAATGTGTAGGAAGTGGTTTTAAATCGAATGAGGGTGGTGCTTTGGTTGATGATTCTTGATCAATGGGTGTCATTGGAGAAGCCTATGAAGGTGGAGGAAGTGTGCTATTACAATTAAGAACGATTGCATTTGAGTTTGTAGAAATTGTCGAAAAATCGACCTCCCCTGACGTAAATCGGTCGATCTCCAGTCCGATTTTTCTTTCTGTTGTCAAAAATCGACTTGCATTATCAAAAATCGGGTGATTTTCTTTATGTAGGTCGATTTTTTCAACAGTGTCCGACGCTCTTTTCAGCTCTTCAAATATTGCTTCCGGCTCTTCCTCCGCATCTTCCAATGCTCGAATCTCATCATCACAGTCATGTTCCACTCCTTCTTCAATGATACTCATGCTAAGAACCTTTTGAAGTGGGTCTTTGATCAAGATTGAACTCACTACTTTTCTAGACTCTTCTTCATCAAAGATGTTGAAAACATCTTCTCTCAAAGCTGGCTCTTTGATCAAGGAGGAGAGTACAAATTCCACTTTCTCTTCTCCTATATTGAATGATAGCTATCCATTCTTGCAATCAACCATACAACCGGAGGTTGCAAGGAATGGTCTCCCAAGTATGATGGGAAATGGATAATAGTAGGAATGTCAAGAATGACAAAATCTATAGGAATGTAAAACATACCAAGTTTCACAGGAATGTCCTCTATGATTCCAATAGGTCTAGTTATGGAATGATCAGCCATGTAAAGTTTCTTCTTCACCGGTCTAGGCTCTCCTAGACCAACTGTCTTGCACAAAGCAAGTGGTATGATGCTTACGCTTGCTCCAAGGTCACAAAGTGCATCATATGTGATTTATCCTAAGGTGATGGGTATGCAAAATGATCCTGGATCACGCAGCTTGGGTGGCATGTTCTCCGTCATAGTCTTGATAAGTTCGGATGACTCCGTACTCATCTTAACTTCACCGATATCTTCTAGTTTCCTCTTGTTAGAGAGGATCTTTTTTAGGAACTTCCCATAAGCTGGCATACCTAAAATTGCATCCATGAAAGGTATATTAATGTGCATCTTACTCATAAGATCAATGAACTTACCGAAGTGTTTATCTAGACGCGCTCTTGCTCTAGATTGGGGGAAAGGTAGAGGTGGTTTGTAAGCGGGAGGAGGAATATAGACATCTTCCTTCTCTTTTTTCCTTTTCCCTTTATTTTTCAGTGGGGGCTTCAACTATTTTGGGTTGTGGATCGGTGGTTGTTACACCACTCCTAGTAGTAATCACCATTACTCGCCCCTTTGGGTTGTCCTCCGTCTTTCCGGGAAGCTTTCCTTGATCTCTAGGAACTTGTCCGGCCTTGCTGAATACTTGATTCTCTAAAGCTTTTTGTGTTTTATCAATCGAAGTAATGTGACTCTCCATTCCTTGGAGTTCCCCAAGATATTCTCCATCATTACATCAAACCTGTCATTCTCCGGCTTGCTCGAGCCATTCGATGCTTGACCCTGGCTTTTCAAAGGAGTAGAAGAAGATGGAGATGTTAGTGCATTTTCAGCATGTGAATAGGGATTACCGGAGTTTTGTTGGTTGGATCTCCAATTTTTATTGTTGGAGTTCCTGTTGTTGTTGTTCCAGTTATTGTTCCGGTAGTTGTTCCTATTGGCTTGGTTATTGTCCCCTCCTAGGTAACCAGCATCTTGCTCCTTCGTCCTTTGAAGGCTAGATTTTATGACTTCCTTAAACTCATTGATCTCATTGTTGAGGGAAAATATTTGAGTTTGTGCAGCTTGAGTCAACTTTGCTCCTGGATCTCCCGAGTTTCGATTCCCACTATCAACCTTCCCATGGGAATACGTCTCAATTACTTGGGCTTGCTTCTCAATGAAGTCCCAAGCGTCATCTTCTCTCATGTCCATGAATGTACCACAAGAAAGAGATTGAAGTTTGAATTGTGTCTCCACATTTAACTCCTTGTAGTAGATCTCCAACAATTCCAGCTTTGAAATGCCATGGTGTGGGCAATCCAATAGAAGATCTTGAAACATTTCCCAAGATTTAAACAAACTTTTGTTAGGTTTCATAGAAAAAACATTTTTCTTACCTCTCAATTCCGCCATTTTGGATGGCGGAAAGAACTTAGTAAGAAATTCCGAAGTCAAGTCCTCCCATGTGTTGACCTTTGCAGCTGGAAGAGCTTGATACCAAGCTAAGGATTTGTCCTTCTAAGAGAATTCAGCTATGGATGCCTTAGCCTTCCATGTCATGATCATCCCATGTTGTTGTTAACCCTTTGAGGTTTCAAAGTTTCCATGAGAATCTCAAAAATTTGCAAGTGTTGATGCGGAGATTCAACTTCCGTTACACAAAACTGATTTTGGCGGATCATAGTGATGACTTGTGGACGCATCCTGAAGTCATGATCATCTTGCTCTCCAAAATTCACACCTAGACGGCGTGGTTGTTGAATTGGGTCCATTCTTTGCCCAAGGGTTCGTGGTTCAGCCACGACATCAGCAACTCTCGCCTCTCTAGCGCGAGGGCGAGGATCAACATGAGCCCGAGGATTAAATGGTGGTATGTCCTCTAGCTACGGCATCTCATCATTATCGGATAATTCAGCTATATATGCCTTAGCCTTCTTCTTCTTCTTAGCGCCATTCCTTTCCAATTTCATGTCCAGAATCATCGCCCTGAGCTCATCTATTTGAAACTGATTACGGTCTTTTTCCTCCAAGCGAGCCTTCTCACTCAATTGGAGTTGAGCTCGAGTTTCATCCAACTCCTCTTGGATGTTCCTCTCAGTATTTCAAGCCATCTATTTCTCTTTTAGCTTTATCCTTAAAGTTTTCTCTAATTCGGGATCAAAAGGAACGAGATCTTTGCTAGATATGGACCTTCGCATATACTTAAAGAATCTGCAAAAATCACTCAAGTAGACAGATCAAATCACAAGAGCAAAAGCTCCCAAACCAGACAACCGAAAACCGAATTTGGTCTAGACCAAATACCCGGCAACGGCGTCAAAAAATTGTTCTTTGGCGAAACTCTGTTTTGTTGCCGGAACGAGATCTTCAAATGTACCTAAGAACACAAATCTGCAAGAACACTCAAGCAGAAAGATCAATAGAAAAAGCAAGAATAGTCTCCGGCAACGGCGCCAAAAATTTGTTCGCTCAAAAGTGTGTGCGTCAAAGTCTTAAATTTATATCTAGAACTTATGCAAAAGCGAACCCGCGGTGTACGGATCAACTGTAGTAAGACAAGAAATTCCAAAGTCGAACTCAGGGATTTGGTGAGAATAAAATCGATTTCAAATTATCTGACAAAGTGCAAAAGCTTTTGTAATTAATAAGGAGACAAATGATTCCAAGGATTCAAGTATCCAATTGCGACTTTTGATTCAAGACACTTCTAAAGATCAAAGGATAGAGTTGGCATTGCCAAGATTATGTATTTCGAAAGAAGGTATCGTACGGCGAAGTTCCAAAACCTATATGTCTCACCCAAAGGCTCTCTCTATAAAAGTTGTTGAGGCTGCAATATAGAAAGATCTAAGGACAAGAATAACACTCAAACTAACCACCCAAACCCAAGGACATGACTCTCAAAGGTAAAGATGGAAAGCCCACTCAAACCTTAATAGAGGATGTTGAGTCACTCTATTACCCAAATCTTACAAACTTTAGTTATCAAATGAAGAATCAATGATGAAGTCACTTCTCTCACTTGAATAAGGGTTAAAAAGGTTAAGCAGAGTTAGGATTTAGGCAAGGGTTAACTTTGGTTAAAGGCTAAATCAATTAAAGAACGTCAGACGAATAAATCGCTCTGTTCTTCCTAAAATTGGTCGATTTCCCTTAGAACAGGTCGATTTTCCGGTGATCGCAAAGTTAAATCTCAACTATCAGGGTCCAAATGGTTAAATGAGTTCAGTCTATCATCATCTAAGCCTCAATCATCAACTATTCTCCCCAGAATCACAAGGTTTTTTATCCGACCATTTTCATATTCAAATCAAAATCAAGATTGAATGAACAAAACCAAATAAAACTCGAAATTTTTATAAAAACAAAATAATCTCCGAATCTGTAATCGAACTGTTCGCTCAAAAGGGTGTGCGTCAAAGTCTTAAATTTATATCTAGAACTCAAAAGCAAAGCGAACCCGTAGTGTACGGATCAGCTGTAGAAAGGTAAGAATTCCAGAGTCGAACTCAGGGATTTGGTGAGAAAAATTCCGATTTCAATTATCTAGCGAAAGTATAAAAGCTTTTGTGATATGATAAAGAGAGAAATGATTCCAAGGATTCAAGTATCCGATTTAGGCTTTCGATTCAAGACACTTCTATAGATATAGGACAGAGTTTATGTTGCCAAGATTAAATGTTCAAAGGTAGGATTCGCACGATGAAGTTCCGAAACCTATATGACTAATCTAAAGATTCTCTCTATAAGGGTTGTTGAGGCTGCAATATAGAAAGGTCTAAAGACAAGAATTATGTTCAAACTAACTATCTAAAACTCCAGGATATGACTCTCCAAAGTAAAGATTAAAAAGCACAATTAAAATCTTAATAAAGGATGTTGAATCTCTTTATTACCCAAATCTTGAAGTCTTAATCTATTAAACGTAGAATCAGGTTTGAAGTGTCTTCGTACATTCAATTAGAGGGTAAAAAGGTTAATCAAGGTTGGGATTTAGGCAAGGATTAGTTTTGATTAGAGATTAATTCAATTAAAGTTCGACAGAAGAATAAATCGTCCTGTTCATGAGGAAAATCGACCGATTTTTCCCAAGAACAGCCCGATTTATTTGTTTATCGTAAAACTGAAATCTAAACTCTCAGGGTCCTAATGTTTGAATGAGTTCAGTCTATCATCATCTAAGCCTTAATCATCAACTATTCTCCCCAGAATCACAAGGTTTTTAGCCAACCATTTTCAAAATCGAATCAAATTAATTATTGGAAGAGATATCGCAAAGAAACCAAATCTTGAATGAAAAATCCAATAACTGTTAAATCTGTAAACAATTGTCAAATCTGCTCAATGTATCTCTCAAACAACTCAATTTCGTGTTTACAAACCACAAACAATGCAATGGATAAAGAAATCTCACAATCAAAGATCAAGAATAACTTTCCGGCAAAAAGCTCTTCAATCTCTCTCCAAGAATCGTTGATTTCTCCCAAACGTGTAAAGATCTTCCAGTGCGGCCTCCTCGTTTTCATTCCTAGGGTTCTCTTCTATACTTTCTTGCCGATGGACCGTTTGGCAAAACTCCCCTCTAGCCCAAAATAATTGGGCTTTGTGTCGTCTATCCATTTGGCCGAATGGTGAAGAAAATCGACCCAGTCGATTTTGGTGCAAAACCGTTCGATTTCAAGGTATGAAAATCGTCCGATTTATATATATATTGGCACGATTTTCTTCAACAGGAAGTGCTCTTCCTTTGGTTCGTCTTCTATGCTTCTCCTTTGCAATTCCTTAGCTCTTTGTGATCCTTTTAAGACTCCTTTAGCTTCCTTAACATCCTTAGATGCTTCTTGCTCCATTTTTGCTTCCAATTCAACTCTATTTACCTGCAATTCATCCAAAACTCGTGTAGACCTCTATTTCCGACAATTAATTGAATAGAACATAAAAGGCATACAAAATCTCTCTAAATGCAAGGTAAATAGAGATAATGTGCTGTATTATGCATGAATATGATGATACATAATTCATGTCATCAAAATACCCCATACTTGCCTCTTGCTTGTCCCTAAGCAAGACTCAAATTCAGAATATAAGATGTCATGGATTATGCATGTATGAAACTCAAAAACTTTTCTTTTGGTAGTGCTTCTTTTTATTGGATCACCCTCAAAGTGATATTTCAAGGCATAAAAGGGGCAAAGCATGTATCAATGATGACTATAAGATGAACAAACTCCCTTTTCTTCCTTGAAAGCATAAATAAAGAACATGATAAAGATGTAGAGGTAATCAAAGTCAAACAAATCTAAGCCATTAAGTCTTAAACACATACATAAAAGTCTCAAGGTCTTCTAATCAAAGGAAAGGTTCAAGAAGCGTATTAAGGGAAGGAGTTCTTTTTGGTAATTGTGGTGCTAATCCGGGAAAGAGGAACACATAACACCTTCGAGAATTTTCTTCACCGCACATGCTTCGCATGTAGAAAGCTTTGCTTTCATTATACTTTACTTTTTGAGAGTATGGACAGCGGTGCACAAAAACCGAAGCCTAGGAGATCAGCGTTTCTCAATTTCGAGATGCTTCAAACCCTTGATGCACATACCATATCCCGTTAGGACTTGTTGTTCAATCGGACTTTGGCAAGACACAAACACCCGGCTATGTGAATGGTGCCGAGTTACTCATCCTCATGTTCAATGTCCCCAAACTTATGAAATTTTTGCACTTTTTTCAATACATTTTTCTTGGCCCTCCCACATCAAACATGCCTTTTTCAATCACCTATCCTAATTCCCGGATGGTAAAAGGAGGGTTACATATTTCATTGAGGAGCTAGCATGATCAAGACATGAGAAAAGAAAAGAAGTGAATTGCCTTAGTCATCCTTAAATGATGTAAAAGAACTTGCAATATAGCTTCGACTATTATTTCCTTCTCTTATCAAAACAACTAAATCATATAACTCATTTATGTGTTCAAGTAACAAAAGCGAACTTATTCATGCAATAATCAAAATCACAACATAACTAAGCATCTCTTTGCCTATCATATACACAATTCTCATCATAGAGGTCATTTCCATATAAGAAGCACTAAAATTTTTTTTTTTTTTTGAAAATTCATAGGTTTTGAAAAGGTAATGCAAATGCAAGTGTCATAATAGAAAGCAAGTAGTGCAAGAGTTATTACAAGCCAAATTGTCAAGAGTAGTGGAAAGTACATAAAGTGCTAAAGTGAGACATAAGGTATTGTAAGTACCCCCACCCCATACTTGACATCCACATTGTCCCCAATGTGAAAATCAAGCATAGAGAGGAGAAAAATACTTACAATGTAAAAGAAGTGGAAGCTCAATCCTCTGTCGGTGGTGGAGGTGGTGGATAGGGATACATCGGTGCACTAGGATCGTAGAAGTGGCCGAACTGGTGGTAGTACATGTCTCTCATCTGGCCATCATAGGATGAATGCCTAGCGTCCGTCTCCTCCTTGTATTTCCTGAACTGAGTGTTCAGGGTGTCATAATCGATGCGGAGGGTACGGTAGTCGGTGCTGAGGCTCTGGAAGCTAGTGACTAGCTCCCTGAAGTAGCGTGGAGCTCGGCGTCCTCGTCTAGGGCCTGGAGCATGTGCATAAGAATGTCGAGGTGGCTGTATGTCATCCTCCGTCTCCTCATCCTGCCTACTAGTCCTGCTCGGTCCTGCTCCATGAGTGTTAGTGTCCATGGCATCCGTAGCATGCCCGCTATGAGTATCACTCTCAAACTCGAGCATGGTCTCCTGTCCTCCATCCTCATCCTCCTCCTCTGAGTCACCTGCATCATCATCATAATAAGTAGGAGGTGAGAACTCCTCAAGCATCGCCTCAAAGGTCTCCTTCTAGTTCTTCTTATTCCGAATGGTGTATTCGGATTTCCATATGATCTCGGATGGCTTCTTCTTCGGATCCCTGTGCCATGGCATCGGCACATGAAGAGTTCCTCTCCCTCGAGGAATCAAGACCTGTCGAACCACCAACCTCTGTGAGCCTAAAGGGAGGGCACTCTCAGCTAGAGTGCATCCCGAGAAGTCATAACCCATGGTCTTTGCCACATGAGTGACAAGACCTCCTGCACAAATATCGCCCTTAGCTTTGTTGGCTATTGTTAGCATGAAATAATGTGATATTTTAGGCACGTTTTCTAATCGTATTTGATTCATATTGATAGTCTTTGATTGATCTTTATACATATGTGAGCTAGTATTGCCTATATCGTCAATATGGATGTCTACACAAGTTCTATGTTGATTATAGGTGATTTGGAGCTATTTCCGAACGGAATCGAGCAAAGGAAAGTTGAGTTGATATATCCATAGATCGAGGACACCTTTTGGAAGCAATTTGGAGTATTAGATTGAGGAATGCACGAGTTTGGGGAAGAATCACGTTCTTACCCTAAATTACGCCCTAAAATACGGCCGTATCCAAAACCACGTTCAGAATTACGGCCGTGGATTCAGAGTCAGAATTCGATGGTCATTCCAGGGGATTCTACGGCCGTGGAACTAACCGTAACTGTTTCCACGCCCTAGAATTACGGTCGTGGAATCTTCAACGACCGGGATCTTGGCGAATCTCTCGCCACACTTCGAAGCCATGATCTTTTTGAAGATTGGGCCGGGCCGACACTTCGTCTTGCCCTATAAAAAGACGGCCGAAAAGAGATTTCATCATCGGCGCTTACACCCCCGTCTACTCTCATTCATCACCAATCAGCGACGCACAAACCCTCGTTTAGAGGTATTTGGGAGATCTCATTGGAGATCGAAGTTTGCATCGGAGAGTTGTTCAAACCTCGCACTTTTAGTGGAGATTGCTGTGGCGATCTTCGGATTTGTGGAAGATCGAAAGTTCTTGGAAGATTTTGCAAGAAGATCTCTCTTCTTGTTTAGGTTTGACTTGAGAACGGATTGACATCTCGTTTCTCTTCCTTCCTAAGGTTGTGATTGTTTACCCTGTTTTGAATCTTTTGATAAACATTTGCTCTTGATTGTGATCTTGAGATTTATTTGAAGGTTATTGAAAGTTTTCATCTTTTTATCTTCTAATTCTTGAATTGAAATCAATATGATTGTTATTGGCTAAAAACCCTTAACAATTCTAAGGTGAAGGGTTGATAGTTGTGGCTTAGATGATGATAGATTGATCGCAAACAGATTAGACCCTGAGAGTTAGAGAAACATCGTCGATAGACCCAAATTACGGGTTGTTCTTGAGTCCACGGCTGTGGAACCTCAAGAACTAACCGTGATTTTCCTTGAATCTACGAACTTGCTTTTACTTCAATCTAAAGTTAAAGATTTGTTTTAGCTTAGTTTAGACTTGTCTTTTCTAGGTGGTAGTGAGCCTCAACAACCTCTACCTCGATTGTGAGTCTCAACAACCTCAATCGGTTAAGTTAGTCTTGACCTTTAGGTTATAAGTTTGGGTATTTGATACTAATTCTTGCCTTTAGAATCTTTCTATATTGAGCCTCAACAACCTGTATAGGGGGTATCTTTTGGGTGAGTTACATAAGGTTTTTGGAACCTCAACCGTACGATTACCTTACATTAGCATACCTTTGCATTTCTCTACTCTGTCTTTACATCATTAGTGTATCTTGAATCTATTGCCACAGCTGGATACCTGGATCTTTAGGATTGTTGTTTTCCCAATATTTGCAAACTCTCACATTTACTTGCTTGATAACTTGCAACCGAGTTCGTTCCCACCCAAATCCCTGTGTTCGATACTCTGGAATTCTTGCTTAACTACGTCGATCCGTACACTGCGGGTTCGCTTGCTTGATTCTAGTTTTATAAATTTAAAACTTATTTGCACACACCTCTAGGGGCGAACAAGGTTTTGGCGCCGTTGCCGGGGATTTGGTTTCGGCCGAATCCGGTAGCCGTTGTCAAGCTTAGGAGCTTGCTCTCGTTATTTGATTTTTCTTTGAGTGCATGCGCAGGTCTAGGAACACCGAAGATCTCTTGCCTCTTGATCAAGAGCTAGAGAAAACCTTAAGGCAAAAGCGCAAGGAAAAGAAGATGGCTGAAGAGAACGAACGCGATCTTCAAACGGAGTTGGCGGAAAAAGAAGCTCAACTCCGTTGGAATGAGACTCTCCGCAAGGATGAGATGGATCGTCATCAATCTCAAGTTAACGGTCTACAAGACATGCTCTTCCAAATGAGGGTAAAGATGAGCGACCTTGAAGACAAGGTTGGCAAGAAGTCCTCGAGAAGAAGATCAAGGTCTAGAAGAAAAAGCCACTCATCCGCTGATGATAGTGATTCTTCCATGCCACCGTTAGAAGAGATCGATCCCACGATCAATATAAATCCCTTCAATCCGCAAGGAGCTACTAATCGCCGCATCCCACCAAGGAATGCGAGAGTCGAACGTGTGGATAATGAGCCAAGGACTCTTGGCCAGCGGATGGATCCAACACAACAACCACGCCGCTTGGGTGTGAATTTTGATGCTGAAGATGTGCAAGGGTTTAGCTTTAACCCTCAAGTTATCACTCTTGTTCGCCAAAGCCAATTTGGCGGTACAAACGCTGAATCTCCACACCAACACTTGCAAAACTTCGAGTGCATGATGGAGACGATGAGACCAAAGAACGCTACTACCAACAGCTATAAGCTCAAACCTTTCTTTTTCTTCTTGAAAGGGAAAGCGTTATCTTGGTACCAAGCTCTTCCTAATGGGAAACTAGACACGTGGGAAGACCTTTCCGCAGAGTTTCTCACCAAATTCTTTCCGCCTTCCAAAACGGCGGAACTTAGAGGTAAGATTAATGCTTTTTCTATGAGACCTAATGAAAGTTTGTTTCAATCTTGGGAAAGGTTTCAGGATTTGCTCTTGGATTGCCCTCATCATGGCATATCCAAGCTTGCCTTGCTAGAGATTTACTACAAAGGGCTGGATGCGGGAACGCAATTCAACCTCCAATCCCTCTCATGTGGAACGTTCATGGATATGAGAGAAGATGACGCTTGAGACTTCATTGAGAAGCAAGCAAGAGTCATAGAGAAGTATTCCCACCGGAAAGTGGAGGGAAATCGTGTGGAGCAAGGAGCAAAGCTCACACATGAAGCTCAAAATCAGATTTTCTCCCTCAACAATGAGATCAAAGAGTTGAAGGAGGCTATCAAGACCAACTTCCCAAAGCAACAAGGGAAGGATGTTGGCTATTTGGGCAACAACAATAGCGGCAACAACAACAACCGGGGTAACAACCGGAATAACAACTGGAATGGAAACAACAACAACCGGAACAATGATTGGAACAACAATCGGGGTTCAAACAACAACAATTGGCGCCCCAATCAACAAAATTCCGGTAACTCTTATCCTTCCAATTCTAACTCACTAACTCCACCTTCCTCTTCCTCTACTCCTTTGAAAAGCCAGGAGCAATCATCTAATGGAGGAAACAATACGGGAAAGGAGAAGCCAGATCCCATGTTGGAAACGATCTTGGGAAAGCTTCAAGGGATGGAGAACCGCTTCATTAAGTTTGATGATCGAGTTTCTAAGATCGACAAAGCTCAAAAGGTTTTAGAAAACCAAATGTTCGATCATGCGGAGGAAGTTCTTAGAAATCAAGGGAAGCAACCAGGAAAGACGGAGGACAACCCTAAGGGAAGGGTAATGGCGATTACAACTAGGAGCGGAGTGACTACCATCGATCCGCAACCTACGTTCGTTGAAGTCCCCGTAGAGAAAGACAAAGAAAAGGGGAAGGAGAAAGAAGACGTCTACGTCCCTCCCGCAGCTTACAAACCTCCCCTACCGTTCCCTCAATCTAGAGCGCGAGCGCGTCTAGACAAGCAATTTGGTAAGTTCATAGAACTCATGAGCAAGCTGCATATTTATATACCTTTCATTGATGCTATTGTAGGTATGCCGGCTTATGGCAAGTTCTTGAAGGAGCTCCTCTCTAACAAGAGGAAGCTAGAAGATTTTGGAGAGGTCAAGATGAGTTCGGATTCTTCGGATCTCATCAAGACGATGAAGGAGAAAATGCCCCCAAAGCTGAAAGATCCAGGGTCATTTTGCATTCCCATTGGAGTGGGAGAAGTTACATATGACGCTTTATGTGACTTAGGAGCAAGTGTGAGTATCATACCACTTGCGTTGTGCAGGAAGATCGGTTTAGGCGACCCTAAACCGGTGAAGATGACGTTATACATGGCGGATCGATCCATTACTCGTCCCGTCGGCATTGTAGAAGACGTCCCAGTCAAGCTAGGTAAATTCTTTGTTCCCATTGATTTTGTCGTGCTTGACATTCCTGCAGATAGTCCGGTCCCGATCATACTCGGAAGACCGTTTCTTGCAACTTCCGGCTGCATGGTCGATTGCAAGAATGGGAGACTCGCTTTTGATATTGGAGAAGAGAAAGTAGAGTTCGTTCTTTCCACTCTAGTGAAGGAACCAATCTTTGACGAGGATATCTACGATATCCAAGACGAAGAAGGTTTGTCTAGGGAGGAGGTAAGTGCGATTCTCTTTAACGATCCTTTACAAAAGGTTATTACTATGAGTCTAACCAATGTAGGAGAAGAAGAAGAATGCAAAGAGGAAATTGAAGCCTTGGAAGCACAAGAAGAGATGCATGAAGTGGAGTTTGAGAAACTCCACGATGAGGCTGAGAATACTAGAATCCACGGTCATACTCTGTATTCCACGACCGTGGATTCCACGACCAAAATCGATCTCCATTCCAGAGGATATTACGGCCGTGGAACACATGAGGAGGCCGTAATTTTGACCGTGGAAGAGGGTGATCGGCATACTTCTTCAACTTCTTCTAATTCTTCTGCAACCCATTCAACATCCTTAGAAACTCCCAAGGAAACATCGGAAGCTCCTCAAGGATCATTGGAAGCTCCGAAAGCAATGGAACTCAAACCGCTTCCCGCTCATCTAAGGTACGCTTTTCTTGGATCTAATTCTACCTTTCCGGTTATCGTTAGCTCCGAATTAAGCGTAGATGAACACGAACAGCTCATGATTGTCCTTAGGAAACATAGAAAAGCCATAGGCTATACTATTGAGGACTTAGTAGGAATTAAACCCTCCTTGTGCATGCACAAGATACTAATGGAGGAGGACTTTAGAACTTCAAGACAACCTCAAAGGCGGTTGAATCCGACCATGAAGGAGGTTGTCAAGAAGGAAATTCTTAAACTTCTTGATGCAGGTATCATCTATCCTATCTCCGATAGCAAATGGGTGAGTCCAGTTCAAGTGGTTCCAAAGAAGGGAGGAATGACGGTCATCACCAACAAGAACAATGAACTCATTCCTACCCGAACCGTGACTGGATGGCGAATGTGCATAGACTACCGCAAGCTCAACAACGCAACGCGGAAGGATCACTTTCCATTGCCATTCATCGATCAGATGCTTGAAAGGTTAGCACAACATTCATACTTTTGCTACCTTGACGGTTATAGTGGCTTCTTTCAGATTCCGATACATCCGGATGATCAAGAGAAGACCACATTCACGTGCCCTTGGGGTACGTTCGCCTATAGGAGAATGCCGTTCGGGCTTTGTAACGCCCCAGCCACCTTTCAACGGTGCATGATGGCCATCTTCTCCGAGTACGTAGAGGAAATCATGGAAGTCTTCATGGACGACTTCTCCGTATACGGTTCCTCTTTTAACGATTGTCTTTCTAACCTTTCTCTTGTTTTGCAAAGATGTGAAGACACTAACCTAGTTCTTAATTGGGAGAAGTGTCAGTTTATGGTCAAGGAAGGAATCGTATTAGGTCACTTAGTCTCTAGTAGAGGAATAGAGGTAGACAAGGCTAAGATAGAGACCATAGAGAAACTTCCTCCCCCAATTTCAGTGAAGGGGATAAGAAGTTTCCTAGGACATGCTGGATTCTATAGACGTTTCATTAAGGACTTTTCTAAGATATCAAAACCTCTCACTAATCTATTGATGAAGGATGCGGTTTTTGAGTTTTCGCAGGAATGTTTGGATGCGTTTAACACCATTCGGCAAGCTCTAATTTCAGCACCTATCATCCAACCTCCGGATTGGACTCTCCCCTTCGAGATTATGTGCGATGCTAGTGACGTAGCCATTGGAGCTGTTCTTGGGCAACGAAAGGAAGGACGAACCCACGCCATATACTACACTAGCAAGACGCTAGACGAAGCTCAGCTCAACTACGCCACTACGGAAAAAGAATTTCTAGCCATTGTCTACGCTATTGACAAGTTTCGCTCTTATCTTGTAGGTGCAAAGGTGATTGTCTACACGGATCATGCTGCGATCCGGTACCTCCTTGCGAAGAAAGATGCGAAGCCAAGGCTGATTAGATGGATTCTTCTCCTACAAGAATTCGATCTAGAGATCCGCGACAAGAAAGGCTCGGAAAATTCTGTTGCGGATCATTTGAGTCGCCTCACACATCTAGAGGACGACCATCTACCCATTGATGACTCCTTTCCAGACGAGCACCTACACATCATAGAGGAGTGCATCAACGAGATCTCCAAAGGTAACGAACCATGGTTTGCTGATTTTGTTAACTATTTGGTTTTGCCAGGAGATACCGCCCGGACTATCCTACGCACAAAGGAAGAAGTTCTTTAAAGACGTCCGGGAATACTATTGGAACGAGCCTCTCCTCTTCAAGAGAGGTCCGGATGGCATCATTCGGCGATGTGTGCCGGAAAATGAGATTCAAAGTGTCATCCGCCATTGTCATTCACTACCTTGTGGAGGACACGCTAGTTCGAACAAAACTAGCGCAAAGGTACTGCAATCTGGATTCTATTGGCCTACTTTATTTAAAGATGTGCAGTCCTTTGTTTCTTGTTGCGATGCTTGTCAAAGAACAGGCAATATTTCTAGAAGGAACGAGATGCCCCTCAACAACATCCAAGAGGTGGAGATTTTCGACGTTTGGGGAGTCGATTTCATGGGACCATTCCCATCTTCTTGTGGAAACCAATACATATTATTGGCGGTGGACTACGTTTCTAGATGGGTGGAAGCAATTGCCTCTTCCACAAATGATGCCATGGTGGTGGTCAAGTTCTTCAACAAAACCATTTTCCCACGATTCGGGACGCCAAGGACGATCATTAGTGATGGAGGTTCTCACTTCATAGCCCGTCGCTTTGAAGCTCTTCTAGCCAAGTATGGGGTTACTCACAAGATCGCTACCCCTTACCATCCACAAACGAGTGGACAAGTTGAGATCTCAAATAGGGAGATCAAGGGAATTCTAGAGAAGACGGTTTCAAGGACTAGGAAGGATTGGTCCTTGAAACTAGATGATGCATTATGGGCGTACCGGACTGCGTACAAGACTCCCATAGGAACCACACCATACAACCTTGTGTATGGGAAGTCTTTTTACTTGCCGGTAGAGCTGGAGCACAAAGCGTTTTGGGCTATCAAGTGGCTGAATTTCGGCATGAAGGAAGCGGGAGAGAAGCGTCTCCTAGACATCAACAAGCTGGATGAACTCCGTTTGAATGCCTACGAAAACGCTAAGATCTACAAGGAAAGAGCAAAGTGTTGGCATGATAAGCATATCATTCCAAAGGACTTCGAAGAAGGAGATCAAGTTCTCCTCTTCAATTCGAGACTTCGCCTCTTTCCAGGTAAGTTAAAATCTCGTTGGACTGGACCTTTTCTAATTAAGCGCATTTTCCCCCATGGTGCAGTTGAAGTATGGGGTGAAGCTAGCGGAAGTTTTAAGGTGAACGGCCAACGACTCAAGAAGTACACGCCGGAACTCCAAGCTGAGGAGTTTGTGCCTACCGCACTCGAATAAGTGCGAATATGGTCTAGCTACGGACCTTAAACAAAGCGCTTCTTGGGAGGCAACCCAAGGTATTGCATTCTCGTTTTTGTTTTTGATTCATAGTTTAGTTTAGAATAGACGTTTTCGCTTTATTTTTGTCTCGATTTCTTCCGGTATGTTCGTGTTTTTGGTTGTAGGATCGATGGAAAAGGAGAAAGGAAGGATAATGTCGAAGAAAAGTGACGAAATTTGGACTTTGAAGCTTTACAGAAGGTTCCACGGTCTAAATTACGGTCGTCATAGCTACAGTTGCCGTAATTCTCAAAAGCCTGTGAAAAATCATCAAAACCACGGCTCCGTACACTTCCACGGCCGTGGAACACCTCTACAGACCGTGATTTTTGGAAATTTTGCCGGCCACTATAAAACCCACATTCTTCACACACTTAACCAAAATTTCCCAAATTCCACGACCTAGAAACCGAAAACCCGCAGCCACTCCAAATTCTTCGTTTCCTAATCGTTTTCAACGATTCTTCTTCCTAAACTGCAGCAAATCCAACCACGAACGAGATCCAAGCAACAAATCGAGTGGAAATCGATCAACAAACGCGCATTTTGGATTTTTCAATCCGAAAAAGAGGTTACATCTTTCTTCTCGAATTTCACGGATTTAGTTCGTTTTTGCTATAGAACTCTAGGAAGAACTGACAAAGATTGGAAGGAATTAGACTAGGACTGCTTGTTGTGGTGATATTTGGTGAATTTGCTGAGATTCACGAAATTCTGTGACGAATCACGGTCTCTGGAGGTTCCACGGCCGTGGTTTCTGTAGAACAGTGTTCGCCCCTAGAGGTGTGTGCAAATAAGTTTTAAATTTATAAAACTAGAATCAAGCAGCGAACCCGCAGTGTACGGATCGAGGTAGCTAAGCAAGAATTCCAGAGTATCGAACACAGGGATTTGGGTGGGAACAAATTCGATTTCAGGTTATCAAGCAATAAATATGGGAGTTTTGCAAATATTGGGAAAACAACAATCCTAAAGATCCGGGTATTCAGCTGTGGCAATAGATTCAAGACATACTAATGATATAAAGACGGAGTAGAGATATGCGAAGGTATACTAATGTAAGGTAATCGTACGGTTGAGGTTCCAAAAACCTTATGTAACTCACCTAAAAGATACTCCCTATACAGGTTGTTGAGGCTCAATATAGAAAGATTCTAAAGGCGAGAATTAGTGTCAAATACCCAAACTTATAACCTAAAGATCAAGACTAACTTATCCGATTGAGGTTGTTGAGGCTCACAATCGAGGTAGAGGTTGTTGAGGCTTCACTACCACCTAGAAAAGACAAGTCTAAACTAAGTTAAAGCAAATCTTTAACTTTGTATTAAAGTAAAAGCAGGCTCGTAAACTAGAGGAAAATCACGGTTAGTTCTTGAGATCCCACGGCCGTGGACTCAAGAACGGCCCGTAATTTGGGTCTGTCGACGATGTTTCTCTAACTCTCAGGGTCTAAACTGTTTGCGAGCGATCTATCATCACCTATGCCACAACTATCAACCCTTCACCTTAGAATTGTTAAGGGTTTTTAGCCAATAACAGTCATTTTGATATCAATTCAAGAATCAAGGAGTAAAAGATGGAAACTTTCAAGAACTATCAATAATCTTCAATTGAATCTCAAGATCACAACAAATGTTTATCAAAAGGTTCAAGACAAAGTAAACAATCACAACCTTAGGAAAGAAGAGAAACGGGATGTCAATCCGTTTTCAAATCAAACCTAAACAAGAAGAGAGATCTTCTTGCAAAATCTTCCAAGAACTTCCGATCTTCCACAAATCTGAAGATCACCACAGCAATCTCCACTAAAAATGCGAGAATTGAACAACTCTCCAATGCAAACTTCGATCCCCAATGAGATCTCCCAAATACCTCTAAACGAGGGTTTGTGTGTTGCTAAGCGTCGATTTTTGGTGATGAATGAGAGTAGACGGGGGTGTAAGCGCCTATGATGAAATCTCTTTTCGGCCGTCTTTTTATAGGGCAAGACGAAGTGTCGGCCCGGCCCAATCTTCAAAAAGATCATGGCTTCGAAGTGTGGCGAGAGATTCGTCAAGATCACGGTCGTGGAAGATTCCACGACCGTAATTCTAGGGCGTGGAAACAATTACGGTTAGTTCCACGGCCGTAATATCTCCTGGAATGAACATCGAATTCTGACTCAAAATCCACGGCCGTAATTTAGGGTGAGAGCGTGGTTCTTGCCTTCATTCGTGCATTCCTCAATCTAATACTCCATTTGCTTCCAAAAAGTGTCCTCGATCTATGGACATCTCAACTCAACTCTCCTTTGCAAACTTCGTTCGGAAATAGCTCCAAATCACCTATAATCAACATAGAATTCGTGTAGACATCCATATCGACAAAATAGGCAATACTAGCTCACATATGCATAAAGATCAATCAAAGACTATCGATATGAATCAATTACGATTAGAAAACGTGCCTAAAATATCACAATATTTCATGCTAACAAACAGCCCGTAATTTTGAACAGAATGGACTTTGTGAGGAGAATGTCGGGAAGGATAAAGGAGAAGAAAGGGGAGCAAAGTAAGAAAAGGAAAGGGAACCCCTCCACCTCTAGGGCACCACCACCCTCATCTCCCTCACTACCATCCTCACCTTCACCTCCATCTTCACCACCTCACCCTAGCATCCCAACCATACATGAGAACTACCTTGCTGCGTTTAAGAAAATAGAGAAGAGGGCAGTGATTGGCCCTAGGTATTTGTTGTTGGAGGATCTACATCCTCTCAACATAGTTGATGATCTCACGTGGCTCTTGGATAGAGCCGGTTTGCTAGTCTTCACGAACATTCGTGAAGACGCTTATGAGGAGATTACCCGGGAGGTTGTGACGTCCTTTGAGCACAGCCCAGTAGATAGGACCGTCTCCTTCCGTCTCATGAATCGAGACTATCACTTGAGCATTGTTGAGTTCGGGACCATTTTCGGGTTCCATGAGACCTACAACGGTCGACTCCCTAGAGGCGTTTCCGCCAAGGATTTTTGGGCGGAAGTGGCTATGATTTACGCCGACGAGGACCGTTGGCAACCCGCCGATACCAAGGCTAGATTGATGTACCATCTAGCCTTGAAGATAGCCCACCGTGTTCTTTCGGAGTGTCTCTTTCCTAGGACGGAGACGCCCCAAAAGATCAAGACGGATGAGCTATTCCTTCTTTAGAGTATGCTTTATGGATGCCGCGTAGATTGTGCTACTCTTTTGGCGGCAACGATGAGTAAACTCAAGAATAAATCGAAGGGGAACATTGGATATGGTGGGATAGTAACCCACATTGCTAGGTCGTTTGGTGTAGATTTTTCAGCTTGCACCCGTATACCGGCGGTTCCTTTAGGGCTGCATGCATTTATGGTTAGGGGACTCATCTTCCCCACACATAGAGGTCCGCCTTATGCGGGCATGCCTTGGGAGACGAGGACAGGCAGGGGTATAGAGTGGCTACCAGAGTATTCCATTGTGGCGGGACGCCACAATTGGAAGGAGACGTTCGCTGCGATGCACGTGAACAGGCTTGTAGCTCCCCCATACGTTCCACCGCCGGTTATGGATGAGGAGGATATGGGAGATCAGTACGAGAGTGGTGGAGGAGCGGAGCAGGATTTCGGCACGTTGCCGGATCAGCCGGAGGCGGCCCGGGATGTACCTAGGCGCTCTCCACGCCCAGCTAGAGCTTCAGGCTCGTCATCTCGCCGCGCTAGCGTGAGTGAGAGACCCACGTGGATGACTACACCTCCCACTTGGTACGACACACCTCCTCCTTGGTCCACGACGCAGCCAGCAGCAGCACCACCACCACCGCCAGCACCAGCCGATGCCCCCGCATGGTACGATCACGCCCCGGGATGGTATGAGAGGATGCCGGATTGGGCTACCGGACTTTCAGAGAGAGTCGGAGCGCTAGAGATCCGGGCGGATGCTAGAGACGGACACCTAGACGACCTTGACCACATGATGAGGGACGTCTACCGCCAGCAGTTTGGGCGGCCATACGACTCCAGCTTCTCTCCATTTCCACCTCCGCCGGCGCCGCAGTGATCGATGCAGGACCGTTCGTTTTAGACATTTCCGCCACCGCTTGTGAGTTTCTTTTTCTTTTCTTTCTTTTGTTCTTTCTTTTGAACATTAGGGACAATGTTCGTCCTAAGTATGGTGTGGGATGTACTAAAAAGTTTGTAATAACTCTACTCTCTATGTTTGCTTTCATTCAAGACTATCCTTGCATGTTCATTATGTGTTACACGTTTCCTTATTGCATTGCATGAAAAAGAACTTTAAAAACCCATAAAAATTGAAAAATTTTGAAAATTTTGTGCTTCTAATGAATTGAGATGATTTCCATGATAATCACTACTTGTGAATTGAGTTTGATGACAATTACATGCTTAAAAGGATTGTGAATTGAAAAGGATTTGAATGAATAAGTTTTACCTCTTTTGCAAGTTTTATAATGTGAAAATGTTACCTAAATCACGTTAGGAAATTGAAGTTGAAATCACATTATAAGTTCCTATACTTCTTGTTGAAATGATTAAGGCAATTCGATACTTTCTTTCTTCTTTCTTTGATCATCTAGCTCCACATTGAAATACTAGCCTCCTTTACCTATCCGGGAATTTGGAAGAAGTAAATGAGAAAAAGGCATGTTTGATGTGGGAGGGCCATGAGAGCAATTATTTGCAATCAATCGAATAGAAAGAAATTTTAGGTTTGGGGAAGTCAATCATGACGATGAGTAACTCGGCACCATTCACATAGCCGGGTGTTTGTGTCTTGCCAAAGTCGGATTGAGCGATATTCCTAGCGGATTATGGTATGTGCGCTAAGGGTTTGAGGCATCTCTTGTAAATTTGAGAAACGCCAATCTCCTAGGCTTCGGTTTTTGTGCACCTCTATCCATAACTCCAAAAGTAAAGTCGAAAAATGAAAAGAAGAGAGCGAAGCTCTAAGTGAAGTGTTGCGGAAACCGCAAAAGAAGAAGAAGGTAGTTGTCCACTTTCCCGGATTTATGCACCACTCTCCCTTAAAGTTTTTTCCTTCCCTTTCCATATTCTAGACCTTTTCTTTAAAAGTCCTTAAGATCAAAAGAATGTTATATGACTTGGTGATCTAAATTGAAGTTTTTTATGATTGATTTTGATAATGTTTGAAGGTTATAATGCTTGTTTGGAAGTTAAATTGATTCATGAGTTTTCTTTGCCTTTTACTCTCTAATTGAGTGTGTGAAAGTTTAATAAATGATTGAAGCAAGGTTTGAGAATGATCTATTTCTTAGAAGTCACATTCATCCAAAAGAAGGTACACATATTTCATCCTAACTCTTGTTTAAAGCTTTTTGAAAGACCTTGCTTAGGGACAAGCAAGTGTTAAGTATGGGGTTATTTGTTAGCATGAAATATTGTGATATTTTAGGCACGTTTTCTAATCGTATTTGATTCATATTGATAGTCTTTGATTGATCTTTATACATATGTGAGCTAGTATTGCCTATATCGTCAATATGGATGTCTACACAAGTTCTATGTTGATTATAGGTGATTTGGAGCTATTTCCGAACGGAATCGAGCAAAGGAAAGTTGAGTTGATATATCCATAGATCGAGGACACCTTTTGGAAGCAATTTGGAGTATTAGATTGAGGAATGCACGAGTTTGGGGAAGAATCACGTTCTTACCCTAAATTACGCCCTAAAATACGGCCGTATCCAAAACCACGTTCAGAATTACGGCCGTGGATTCAGAGTCAGAATTCGATGGTCATTCCAGGGGATTCTACGGCCGTGGAACTAACCGTAACTGTTTCCACGCCCTAGAATTACGGTCGTGGAATCTTCCACGACCGTGATCTTGGCGAATCTCTCACCACACTTCGAAGCCATGATCTTTTTGAAGATTGGGCCGGGCCGACACTTCGTCTTGCCCTATAAAAAGACGGCCGAAAAGAGATTTCATCATCGGCGCTTACACCCCCGTCTACTCTCATTCATCACCAATCAGCGACGCACAAACCCTCGTTTAGAGGTATTTGGGAGATCTCATTGGCGATCGAAGTTTGCATCGGAGAGTTGTTCAAACCTCGCACTTTTAGTGGAGATTGCTGTGGCGATCTTCGGATTTGTGGAAGATCGAAAGTTCTTGGAAGATTTTGCAAGAAGATCTCTCTTCTTGTTTAGGTTTGACTTGAGAACGGATTGACATCTCATTTCTCTTCCTTCCTAAGGTTGTGATTGTTTACCCTGTTTTGAATCTTTTGATAAACATTTGCTCTTGATTGTGATCTTGAGATTTATTTGAAGGTTATTGAAAGTTTTCATCTTTTTATCTTCTAATTCTTGAATTGAAATCAATATGACTGTTATTGGCTAAAAACCCTTAACAATTCTAAGGTGAAGGGTTGATAGTTGTGGCTTAGATGATGATAGATTGATCGCAAACAGATTAGACCCTGAGAGTTAGAGAAACATCGTCGATAGACCCAAATTACGGGTTGTTCTTGAGTCCACGGCCGTGGAACCTCAAGAACTAACCGTGATTTTCCTTGAATCTACGAACTTGCTTTTACTTCAATCTAAAGTTAAAGATTTGTTTTAGCTTAGTTTAGACTTGTCTTTTCTAGGTGGTAGTGAGCCTCAACAACCTCTACCTCGATTGTGAGTCTCAACAACCTCAATCGGTTAAGTTAGTCTTGACCTTTAGGTTATAAGTTGGGTATTTGATACTAATTCTTGCCTTTAGAATCTTTCTATATTGAGCCTCAACAACCTGTATAGGGGGTATCTTTTGGGTGAGTTACATAAGGTTTTTGGAACCTCAACCGTACGATTACCTTACATTAGCATACCTTTGCATTTCTCTACTCTGTCTTTACATCATTAGTGTATCTTGAATCTATTGCCACAGCTGGATACCTGGATCTTTAGGATTGTTGTTTTCCCAATATTTGCAAACTCTCACATTTACTTGCTTGATAACTTGCAACCGAGTTCGTTCCCACCCAAATCCCTGTGTTCGATACTCTGGAATTCTTGCTTAACTACGTCGATCCGTACACTGCGGGTTCTGTTGCTTGATTCTAGTTTTATAAATTTAAAACTTATTTGCACACACCTCTAGGGGCGAACAAGGTTTTGGCGCCGTTGCCGGGGATTTGGTTTCGGCCGAATCCGGTAGCCGTTGTCAAGCTTGGGAGCTTGCTCTCGTTATTTGATTTTTCTTTGAGTGCATGCACAGGTCTAGGAACACCGAAGATCTCTTGCCTCTTGATCAAGAGCTAGAGAAAACCTTAAGGCAAAAGCGCAAGGAAAAGAAGATGGCTGAAGAGAACGAACGCGATCTTCAAACGGAGTTGGCGGAAAAAGAAGCTCAATTCCGTTGGAATGAGACTCTCCGCAAGGATGAGATGGATCGTCATCAATCTCAAGTTAACGGTCTACAAGACATGCTCTTCCAAATGAGGGTAAAGATGAGCGACCTTGAAGACAAGGTTGGCAAGAAGTCCTCGAGAAGAAGATCAAGGTCTAGAAGAAAAAGCCACTCATCCGCTGATGATAGTGATTCTTCCATGCCACCGTTAGAAGAGATCGATCCCACGATCAATATAAATCCCTTCAATCCGCAAGGAGATACTAATCGCCGCATCCCACCAAGGAATGCGAGAGTCGAACGTGTGGATAATGAGCCAAGGACTCTTGGCCAGCGGATGGATCCAACACAACAACCACGCCGCTTGGGTGTGAATTTTGATGCTGAAGATGTGCAAGGGTTTAGCTTTAACCCTCAAGTTATCACTCTTGTTCGCCAAAGCCAATTTGGCGGTACAAGCGCTGAATCTCCACACCAACACTTGCAAAACTTCGAGTGCATGATGGAGACGATGAGACCAAAGAACGCTACTACCAACAGCTATAAGCTCAAACCTTTCTTTTTCTCCTTGAAAGGGAAAGCGTTATCTTGGTACCAAGCTCTTCCTAATGGGAAACTAGACACGTGGGAAGACCTTTCCGCAGAGTTTCTCACCAAATTCTTTCCGCCTTCCAAAACGGCGGAACTTAGAGGTAAGATTAATGCTTTTTCTATGAGACCTAACGAAAGTTTGTTTCAATCTTGGGAAAGGTTTCAGGATTTGCTCTTGGATTGCCCTCATCATGGCATATCCAAGCTTGCCTTGCTAGAGATTTACTACAAAGGGCTGGATGCGGGAACACAATTCAACCTCCAATCCCTCTCATGTGGAACGTTCATGGATATGTGAGAAGATGACGCTTGGGACTTCATTGAGAAGCAAGCAAGAGTCATAGAGAAGTATTCCCACCGGAAAGTGGAGGGAAATCGTGTGGAGCAAGGAGCAAAGCTCACACATGAAGCTCAAAATCAGATTTTCTCCCTCAACAATGAGATCAAAGAGTTGAAGGAGGCTATCAAGACCAACTTCCCAAAGCAACAAGGGAAGGATGTTGGCTATTTGGGCAACAACAATAGCGGCAACAACAACAACCGGGGTAACAACCGGAATAACAACTGGAATGGAAACAACAACAACCGGAACAATGATTGGAACAACAATCGGGGTTCAAACAACAACAATTGGCGCCCCAATCAACAAAATTCCGGTAACTCTTATCCTTCCAATTCTAACTCACTAACTCCACCTTCCTCTTCCTCTACTCCTTTGAAAAGCCAGGAGCAATCATCTAATGGAGGAAACAATACGGGAAAGGAGAAGCCAGATCCCATGTTGGAAACGATCTTGGGAAAGCTTCAAGGGATGGAGAACCGCTTCATTAAGTTTGATGATCGAGTTTCTAAGATCGACAAAGCTCAAAAGGTTTTAGAAAACCAAATGTTCGATCATGCGGAGGAAGTTCCTAGAAATCAAGGGAAGCTTCCAGGAAAGACGGAGGACAACCCTAAGGGAAGGGTAATGGCGATTACAACTAGGAGCGGAGTGACTACCATCGATCCGCAGCCTACGTTCGTTGAAGTCCCCGTAGAGAAGGACAAAGAAAAGGGGAAGGAGAAAGAAGACGTCTACGTCCCTCCCGCAGCTTACAAACCTCCCCTACCGTTCCCTCAATCTAGAGCGCGAGCGCGTCTAGACAAGCAATTCGGTAAGTTCATAGAACTCATGAGCAAGCTGCATATTAATATACCTTTCATTGATGCTATTGTAGGTATGCCGGCTTATGGCAAGTTCTTGAAGGAGCTCCTCTCTAACAAGAGGAAGCTAGAAGATTTTGGAGAGGTCAAGATGAGTTCGGATTCTTCGGATCTCATCAAGACGATGAAGGAGAAAATGCCCCCAAAGCTGAAAGATCCAGGGTCATTTTGCATTCCCATTGGAGTGGGAGAAGTTACATATGACGCTTTATGTGACTTAGGAGCAAGTGTGAGTATCATACCACTTGCGTTGTGCAGGAAGATCGGTTTAGGCGACCCTAAACCGGTGAAGATGACGTTATACATGGCGGATCGATCCATTACTCGTCTCGTCGGCATTGTAGAAGACGTCCCAGTCAAGCTAGGTAAATTCTTTGTTCCCATTGATTTTGTCGTGCTTGACATTCCTGCAGATAGTCCGGTCCCGATCATACTCGGAAGACCGTTTCTTGCAACTTCCGGCTGCATGGTCGATTGCAAGAATGGGAGACTCGCTTTTGATATTGGAGAAGAGAAAGTAGAGTTCGTTCTTTACACTCTAGTGAAGGAACCAATCTTTGACGAGGATATCTACGATATCCAAGACGAAGAAGGTTTGTCTAGGGAGGAGGTAAGTGCGATTCTCTTTAACGATCCTTTACAAAAGGTTATTACTATGAGTCTAACCAATGTAGGAGAAGAAGAAGAGTGCAAAGAGGAAATTGAAGCATTGGAAGCACAAGAAGAGATGCATGAAGTGGAGTTTGAGAAACTCCACGATGAGGCTGAGAATACTAGAATCCACGGTCATACTCTGTATTCCACGACCGTGGATTCCACGACCAAAATCGATCTCCATTCCAGAGGATATTACGGCCGTGGAACACATGAGGAGGCCGTAATTTTGACCGTGGAAGAGGGTGATCGGCATACTTCTTCAACTTCTTCCAATTCTTCTCCAACCCATTCAACATCCTTAGAAACTCCCAAGGAAACATCGGAAGCTCCTCAAGGATCATTGGAAGCTCCGAAAGCAATGGAACTCAAACCGCTTCCCGCTCATCTAAGGTACGCTTTTCTTGGATCTAATTCTACCTTTCCGGTTATCGTTAGCTCCGAATTAAGCGTAGATGAACACGAACAGCTCATGATTGTCCTTAGGAAACATAGAAAAGCCATAGGCTATACTATTGAGGACTTAGTAGGAATTAAACCCTCCTTGTGCATGCACAAGATACTAATGGAGGAGGACTTTAGAACTTCAAGACAACCTCAAAGGCGGTTGAATCCGACCATGAAGGAGGTTGTCAAGAAGGAAATTCTTAAACTTCTTGATGCAGGTATCATCTATCCTATCTCCGATAGCAAATGGGTGAGTCCAGTTCAAGTGGTTCCAAAGAAGGGAGGAATGACGGTCATCACCAACAAGAACAACGAACTCATTCCTACCCGAACCGTGACTGGATGGCGAATGTGCATAGACTACCGCAAGCTCAACAACGCAACGCGGAAGGATCACTTTCCATTGCCATTCATCGATCAGATGCTTGAAAGGTTAGCACAACATTCATACTTTTGCTACCTTGACGGTTATAGTGGCTTCTTTCAGATTCCGATACATCCGGATGATCAAGAGAAGACCATATTCACGTGCCCTTGGGGTACGTTCGCCTATAGGAGAATGCCGTTCGGGCTTTGCAACGCCCCAGCCACCTTTTAACGGTGCATGATGGCCATCTTCTCCGAGTACGTAGAGGAAATCATGGAAGTCTTCATGGACGACTTCTCCGTATACGGTTCCTCTTTTAACGATTGTCTTTCTAACCTTTCTCTTGTTTTGCAAAGATGTGAAGACACTAACCTAGTTCTTAATTGGGAGAAGTGTCAGTTTATGGTCAAGGAAGGAATCGTATTAGGTCACTTAGTCTCTAGTAGAGGAATAGAGGTAGACAAGGCTAAGATAGAGACCATAGAGAAACTTCCTCCCCCAATTTCGGTGAAGGGGATAAGAAGTTTCCTAGGACATGCTGGATTCTATAGACGTTTCATTAAGGACTTTTCTAAGATATCAAAACCTCTCACTAATCTATTGATGAAGGATGCGGTTTTTGAGTTTTCGCAGGAATGTTTGGATGCGTTTAACACCATTCGGCAAGCTCTAATTTCAGCACCTATCATCCAACCTCCGGATTGGACTCTCCCCTTCGAGATTATGTGCGATTCTAGTGACGTAGCCATTGGAGCTGTTCTTGGGAAACGAAAGGAAGGACGAACCCACGCCATATACTACGCTAGCAAGACGCTAGACGAAGCTCAGCTCAACTACGCCACTACGGAAAAAGAATTTCTAGCCATTGTCTACGCTATTGACAAGTTTCGCTCTTATCTTGTAGGTGCAAAGGTGATTGTCTACACGGATCATGCTGCGATCCGGTACCTCCTTGCGAAGAAAGATGCGAAGCCAAGGCTGATTAGATGGATTCTTCTCCTACAAGAATTCGATCTAGAGATCCGCGACAAGAAAGGCTCGGAAAATTCTGTTGCGGATCATTTGAGTCGCCTCACACATCTAGAGGACGACCATCTACCCATTGATGACTCCTTTCCAGACGAGCACCTACACATCATAGAGGAGTGCATCAACGAGATCTCCAAAGGTAACGAACCATGGTTTGCTGATTTTGTAAACTATTTGGTTTGCCAGGAGATACGGCCCGGACTATCCTACGCACAAAGGAAGAAGTTCTTTAAAGACGTCCGGGAATACTATTGGAACGAGCCTCTCCTCTTCAAGAGAGGTCCGGATGGCATCATTCGGCGATGTGTGCCGGAAGATGAGATGCAAAGTGTCATCCGCCATTGTCATTCACTACCTTGTGGAGGACACGCTAGTTCGAACAAAACTAGCGCAAAGGTACTGCAATCTGGATTCTATTGGCCTACTTTATTTAAAGATGTGCAGTCCTTTGTTTCTTGTTGCGATGCTTGTCAAAGAACAGGCAATATTTCTAGAAGGAACGAGATGCCCCTCAACAACATCCAAGAGGTGGAGATTTTCGACGTTTGGGGAGTCGATTTCATGGGACCATTCCCATCTTCTTGTGGAAACCAATACATATTATTGGCGGTGGACTACGTTTCTAGATGGGTGGAAGCAATTGCCTCTTCCACAAATGATGCCATGGTGGTGGTCAAGTTCTTCAACAAAACCATTTTCCCACGATTCGGGACGCCAAGGACGATCATTAGTGATGGAGGTTCTCACTTCATAGCCCGTCGCTTTGAAGCTCTTCTAGCCAAGTATGGGGTTACTCACAAGATCGCTACCCCTTACCATCCACAAACGAGTGGACAAGTTGAGATCTCAAATAGGGAGATCAAGGGAATTCTAGAGAAGACGGTTTCAAGGACTAGGAAGGATTGGTCCTTGAAACTAGATGATGCATTATGGGCGTACCGGACTGCGTACAAGACTCCCATAGGAACCACACCATACAACCTTGTGTATGGGAAGTCTTTTTACTTGCCGGTAGAGCTGGAGCACAAAGCGTTTTGGGCTATCAAGTGGCTGAATTTCGGCATGAAGGAAGCGGGAGAGAAGCGTCTCCTAGACATCAACAAGCTGGATGAACTCCGTTTGAAAGCCTACGAAAACGCTAAGATCTACAAGGAAAGAGCAAAGCGTTGGCATGATAAGCATATCATTCCAAAGGACTTCGAAGAAGGAGATCAAGTTCTCCTCTTCAATTCGAGACTTCGCCTCTTTCCAGGTAAGTTAAAATCTCGTTGGACTGGACCTTTTCTAATTAAGCGCATTTTCCCCCATGGTGCAGTTGAAGTATGGGGTGAAGCTAGCGGAAGTTTTAAGGTGAACGGCCAACGACTCAAGAAGTACACGCCGGAACTCCAAGCTGAGGAGTTTGTGCCTACCGCACTCGAATAAGTGCGAATATGGTCTAGCTACGGACCTTAAACAAAGCGCTTCTTGGGAGGCAACCCAAGGTATTGCATTCTCGTTTTTGTTTTTGATTCATAGTTTAGTTTAGAATAGACGTTTTCGCTTTATTTTTGTCTCGATTTCTTCCGGTATGTTCGTGTTTTTGGTTGTAGGATCGATGGAAAAGGAGAAAGGAAGGATAATGTCGAAGAAAAGTGACGAAATTTGGACTTTGAAGCTTTACAGAAGGTTCCACGGTCTAAATTACGGTCGTCATAGCTACAGTTGCCGTAATTCTCAAAAGCCTGTGAAAAATCATCAAAACCACGGCTCCGTACACTTCCACGGCCGTGGAACACCTCGACAGACCGTGATTTTTGGAAATTTTGCCGGCCACTATAAAACCCACATTCTTCACACACTTAACCAAAATTTCCCAAATTCCACGACCTAGAAACCGAAAACCCGCAGCCACTCCAAATTCTTCGTTTCCTAATCGTTTTCAACGATTCTTCTTCCTAAACTGCAGCAAATCCAACCACGAACGAGATCCAAGCAACAAATCGAGTGGAAATCGATCAACAAACGCGCATTTTGGATTTTTCAATCCGAAAAAGAGGTTACATCTTTCTTCTCGAATTTCACGGATTTAGTTCGTTTTTGCTATAGAACTCTAGGTAGAACTGACAAAGATTGGAAGGAATTAGACTAGGACTGCTTGTTGTGGTGATATTTGGTGAATTTGCTGAGATTCACGAAATTCTGTGACGAATCACGGTCTCTGGAGGTTCCACGGCCGTGGTTTCTGTAGAACAGTGTTCGCCCCTAGAGGTGTGTGCAGATAAGTTTTAAATTTATAAAACTAGAATCAAGCAGCGAACCCGCAGTGTACGGATCGAGGTAGCTAAGCAAGAATTCCAGAGTATCGAACACAGGGATTTGGGTGGGAACAAATTCGATTTCAGGTTATCAAGCAATAAATATGGGAGTTTTGCAAATATTGGGAAAACAACAATCCTAAAGATCCGGGTATTCAGCTATGACAATAGATTCAAGACATACTAATGATATAAAGACAGAGTAGAGATATGCGAAGGTATACTAATGTAAGGTAATCGTACGGTTGAGGTTCCAAAAACCTTATGTAACTCACCTAAAAGATACTCCCTATACAGGTTGTTGAGGCTCAATATAGAAAGATTCTAAAGGCGAGAATTAGTGTCAAATACCCAAACTTATAACCTAAAGATCAAGACTAACTTATCCGATTGAGGTTGTTGAGGCTCACAATCGAGGTAGAGGTTGTTGAGGCTTCACTACCACCTAGAAAAGACAAGTCTAAACTAAGTTAAAGCAAATCTTTAACTTTGGATTAAAGTAAAAGCAGGCTCGTAAACTAGAGGAAAATCACGGTTAGTTCTTGAGATCCCACGGCCGTGGACTCAAGAACGGCCCGTAATTTGGGTCTGTCGACGATGTTTCTCTAACTCTCAGGGTCTAAACTGTTTGCGAGCGATCTATCATCACCTATGCCACAACTATCAACCCTTCACCTTAGAATTGTTAAGGGTTTTTAGCCAATAACAGTCATTTTGATATCAATTCAAGAATCAAGGAGTAAAAGATGGAAACTTTCAAGAACTATCAATAATCTTCAATTGAATCTCAAGATCACAACAAATGTTTATCAAAAGGTTCAAGACAAAGTAAACAATCACAACCTTAGGAAAGAAGAGAAACGGGATGTCAATCCGTTTTCAAATCAAACCTAAACAAGAAGAGAGATCTTCTTGCAAAATCTTCCAAGAACTTCCGATCTTCCACAAATCTGAAGATCACCACAGCAATCTCCACTAAAAATGCGAGAATTGAACAACTCTCCAATGCAAACTTCGATCCCCAATGAGATCTCCCAAATACCTCTAAACGAGGGTTTGTGTGTTGCTAAGCGTCGATTTTTGGTGATGAATGAGAGTAGACGGGGGTGTAAGCGCCTATGATGAAATCTCTTTTCGGCCGTCTTTTTATAGGGCAAGACGAAGTGTCGGCCCGGCCCAATCTTCAAAAAGATCATGGCTTCGAAGTGTGGCAAGAGATTCGTCAAGATCACGGTCGTGGAAGATTCCACGACCGTAATTCTAGGGCGTGGAAACAATTACGGTTAGTTCCACGGCCGTAATATCTCCTGGAATGAACATCGAATTCTGACTCAAAATCCACGGCCGTAATTTAGGGTGAGAGCGTGGTTCTTGCCTTCATTCGTGCATTCCTCAATCTAATACTCCAATTTGCTTCCAAAAAGTGTCCTCGATCTATGGACATCTCAACTCAACTCTCCTTTGCAAACTTCGTTCGGAAATAGCTCCAAATCACCTATAATCAACATAGAATTCGTGTAGACATCCATATCGACAAAATAGGCAATACTAGCTCACATATGCATAAAGATCAATCAAAGACTATCGATATGAATCAATTACGATTAGAAAACGTGCCTAAAATATCACAATATTTCATGCTAACAAATAACCCCATACTTAACACTTGCTTGTCCCTAAGCAAGGTCTTTCAAAAAGCTTTTTAAAACAAGAGTTAGGATGAAATATGTGTACCTTCTTTTGGTGAATGTGATTTCTAAAGAATAGATCATTCTCAAACCTTGCTTCAATCGTTCATCAAACTTTCACACACTCAATCAAAGAGTAAAAAGTAAAGAGAGTTCATGAATCAATTTAACCTCCAAACAAGCATCATAACCTTCAAACTTTATCAAAATCGATCATAAGAACTTCAATTTAGATCACCAAGTCATATAACATTCCTTTGATCTTAAGGACTTTCAAAGAAAAGGTCTAAAGTATGGAAGGGGAGGGAAAACTTTAAAGGGAAGTGGTGCATAAATCCGGGAAAGTGGACAACTACCTTCTTCTTCTTATGCGGTTCCCGCAATACTTCACTTAGAGCTTTGCTCTCTCCTTTTCATTTTTCGACTTTACTTTTGGAGTTATGGATAGAGGTGCACAAAAACCGAAGCCTAGGAGATTGGCGTTTCTCAAATTTGCAAGAGATGCCTCAAACCCTTGGCGCACATACCATAATCCGCTAGGAATATCGCTCAATCTGATTTTGGCAAGACACAAACACCCGGCTATGTGAATGGTGCCGAGTTACTCATCGTCATGATTGACTTCCCCAAACCTATAATTTCTTTCTATTCAATTGATTGCAAATAATTGCTCTCATGGCCCTCCCACATCAAACATGCCTTTTTCATTCACTTTTCCAAGTTCCCGGATAGGTAAGGGAGGCTAATATTTCAATGAGGAGCTAGATGATCAAAGAAAGAAGAAAGAAAGTATCGAATTGCCTTAATCATTTCAACAAGAAGTATAGGAACTTATAATGTGATTTCAACTTCAATTTCTCAATATGATTTAGGTAACGTTTTCACATTATGAAACTTGTAAAAGAGGTATAATTCATTCATTCAAATTCTTTTCGATTTACCATCCTTTTAAGCATGCAATTGTCATCAAACTCAATTCGCAAGTAGTATTATCATGGAATTCATCTCAATTCATTAGAGCACAAAAATTTTCAAAATTTTGCAATTTTTATGGGTTTTTAAAGTTCTTTTTCATGCAATGCAAAAATAAAACGTGTAACACATAATGAACATGCAATGATAGTCTCGGAATGAAAGCAACATATAGAGTAGAGTTATTACAAACATTTAGTACATCCCACCCCATACTTAGGACGAACATTGTCCCTAATGTTCACAAAAAAGAACAAAAGAAAGAAAAGAAAAAGAAACTCACAAGTGGTGGCGGGAATGTCTAAAAACGAGCGGTCCGGTCATCAATCACTGCGGCGCCGGTGGAGGTGGAAATGGAGAGAAACTCGGATCATAGAACCGCCCAAACTGCTGGCGGTAGACGTCCCTCATCATGTGGTCAAGGTCGTCTAAGCGTCCGTCTCTAGCATCCGCCTGGATCTCTAGTGCTCCGACTCGCTCTGAAAGTCCGGTAGCCCAATCCGGCATCCTCTCATACCATCCCGGGGCGTGATCATACCATGCGGGAGCATCTGCTGGTGCTGGCGCTGGTGGTGGTGGTGGTGCTGCTGGCTGCGTCGTGGACCAAGGAGGAGGTGTGTCGTACCAGGTGGGAGGTGTAGTCATCCACGTGGGCCTCTCACTCACGCTAGCGCGGCGAGATGACGAGCCTGAAGCTCTAGCTGGGCGTGGAGAGCGCCTAGGTACATCCGGGGCCGCCTCCGGCTGATCCGGAAACGTGCCGAACTCCTGCTCCGCTCCTCCACCACTCTCGTACTGCTCTCCCATGTCCTCCTCGTCCTCAGCTGGTGGTGGAACGTAAGGGGGAGCTACAAGCCTGTTCACGTGCATCGCAGCGAACGTCTCCTTCCAATTGTGGCATCCTCCCACAATGGAATACTCTGGCAGCCACTCTATACCCCTGCCTGTCCTCGTCTCCCAAGGCATGCCCGCATAAGGCGGACCTCTATGTGTGGGGAAGATGAGTCCCCTAACCATAAAGGCATGTAGCCCTAATGGAACCGCCGGTATACGTGTGCAAGCCGAAAAATCCACACCAAGTGATCTAGCAATGTGGGTCACCATCCCACCATATCCAATGTTCCCTCTCGATTTGTTCTTGAGTTTACTCATTGTTGCCGCCAAAAGAGTAGCACAATCTGCGCGGCATCCATAAAGCATAGCGTAGAGAAGGAATAGCTCATCCGTCTTAATCTTTTGGGGCGTCTCCGTCCTAGGAAAGAGACACTCCGAAAGAACACGGTGAGCTATCTTCAAGGCTAGATGGTACATCAATCTAGCCTTGGTATCAGCTGGTTGCCAACGGTCCTCGTCGGCGTAAATCATAGCTACTTCCGCCCAAAAATCCTTGGCGGAAACACCTCTAGGAAGTCGACCATTGTAGGTCTCATGGAACCCGAAAATGGTTCCGAACTCAACAATACTAAGGTGATAGTCTCGATTCATGAGACGGAAGGAGACGGTCCTATCAACTGGGCTGTGCTCAAAGGATGTCACAACCTCTCGGGTAATCTCCTCATAAGCGTCTTCACGAATGTTCGTGAAGACTATCAAGCCGGCTCTATCCAAGAACCATGTGAGGTCATCAACTATGTTGAGAGGATGTAGATCCTCCAACAACAAATACCTAGGGTCAATCACTGCCCTCTTCTCTATCCTTTCAAATGCAGCTAGGTGGTTCTCATGTATGGTTGGGATGCTAGGGTGAGGTGGTGAAGATGGAGGTGAAGGTGAGGATGGTGGTGAGGGAGATGATGGTGGTGGTGCCCTAGAAGTGGAGGGGTTCCCTTTCCTTTTCTTATTTTGCTCCCCTTTCTTCTCCTTTATCCTTCCCGACATTCTCCTCACAAAATCCATTCTGTTCAAAATTACGGGCTGTTCTTCAGAAACCACGGCCGTGGAACCTCCAGAGACCGTGATTCGTCACAGAATCTCGTGAATCTTAGCAAATTCACCAAATATCACCAAATTAAGAAGTCCTAATCTAATTCCTTCAATTCTTTGTCAGTTCTTCCTAAAAATCTATAGCAAAAACGAACTAAATCCGTGAGAATCGAAGGGAAAGATATAACCTCTTTTTCGGATTGAAAAATCCAAAATGCGCGTTTGTTGATCGATTTCCACTCGATTTGTTGCTTGGATCTTGTTCGTGGTTGGATTTGCTGCAGTTTAGAGCGAAGAATCGTCGAAAACGATTAGAGAATGAAGAATTGGGAGAGGCTGCGGTTTTTCGGTATCTAGGTCGTGGAATTGGGGAAAAATTGTGGTGGTTTTGTGATGAAGTGTGGCTTTTATACTCGCAGGCAAAATTTCAAAAATCACGGTCTATCGAGGCATTCCACGGCCGTGGAAGTGTACGGACCCGTGGTTTTGATGATTTTTCACAGGCTTTTGAGAATTACGGCCACTGTAGCTATGACGACCGTAATTTGGACCGTGGAACCTTCTGTAAAGCTTCAAAGTCCAAATTTCGTCACTTCTCTTCGACATTATCCTCCCTTTCTCTCTTTCCATCGATCCTACAACCAAAAACACGAACATACCGGAAGGAATCGAGGAAAAATAAAGCGAAAAAGTATCTATCCTAGACTAAACTATGAATCGAAAACAAAAACGAAAATGCAATACCTTGGGTTGCCTCCCAAGAAGCGCTTTGTTTAAGGTCCGTAGCTAGACCAATGTCGTACCTATTCGAGCGCGGTAGGTGCAAACTCCTCAGCTTGGAGTTCCGGCGTGTACTTCTTGAGTCGTTGGCCGTTCACCTTAAAACTTCCGCTAGCTTCACCCCATACTTCAACTGCACCATGGGGGAAAATGCGCTTAATTAGAAAAGGTCCAGTCCAACGAGATTTTAACTTACCTGGAAAGAGGCGAAGTCTCGAATTGAAGAGGAGAACTTGATCTCCTTCTTCAAAGTCCTTTGGAATGTTATGCTTATCATGCCAACGCTTTGCTCTTTCCTTGTAGATCTTAGCGTTTTCGTAGGCGTTCAAACGGAGCTCATCCAGCTTGTTGATGTCTAGGAGACGCTTCTCTCCCGCTTCCTTCATGCTGAAATTCAGCCACTTGATGGCCCAAAACGCTTTGTGCTCCAGCTCTACCGGCAAGTGACAAGACTTCCCATACACAAGGTTGTATGGTGTGGTTCCTATTGGAGTCTTGTACGCAGTCCGGTACGCCCACAATGCATCATCTAGTTTCAAGGACCAATCCTTCCTAGTCCTTGAAACCGTCTTCTCTAGAATTCCCTTGATCTCCTTATTTGAGATCTCAACTTGTCCACTCGTTTGTGGATGGTAAGGGGTAGCGATCTTGTGAGTAACCCCATACTTGGCTAGAAGAGCTTCAAAGCGACGGGCTATGAAGTGAGAACCTCCATCACTAATGATCGTCCTTGGCGTCCCGAATCGTGGGAAAATGGTCTTGTTGAAGAACTTGACCACCACCATGGCATCATTTGTGGGAGAGGCAATTGCTTCCACCCATCTAGAAACGTAGTCTACCGCCAATAATATGTATTGGTTTCCACAAGAAGAGGGGAATGGTCCCATGAAATCGACTCCCCATACGTCGAAAATCTCCACCTCTTGGATGTTGTTGAGGGGCATCTCGTTCCTTCTAGAAATATTGCCTGTTCTTTGACAAGCATCGCAACAAGAAACAAAGGATTGCACATCTTTAAATAAGGTAGGCCAGTAGAATCCAGATTGCAATACCTTTGCGCTAGTTTTGTTCGAACTAGCGTGTCCTCCACAAGGTAGTGAATGACAATGGCGGATGACACTTTGCATCTCATCTTCCGGCACACATCGCCGAATGATGCCATCCGGACCTCTCTTAAAGAGGAGAGGCTCGTTCCAATAATATTCCCGGATGTCCTTGAAGAACTTCTTCCTTTGTGCGTACGACAGTCCGGGTGGTATCTCCTGGCAAACCAAATAGTTAACGAAATCGGCAAACCATGGTTCGTTACCTTTGGAGACTACCTTGATGCACTCCTCTATGATATGTAGGTGTTCGTCCGGAAAGGAGTCATCAATGGGCAAATGGTCGTCCTCTAGATGTGTTAGACGACTCAAATAATCCGCAACAGAATTTTCCGAGCCTTTCTTGTCGCGGATCTCTAGATCGAATTCTTGTAGGAGAAGAATCCATCTAATCAGCCTTGGTTTCGCATCTTTCTTCGCAAGGAGGTACCGGATCGCAGCGTGATCCGTGTAGACAATCACCTTTGCACCTACAAGATAAGAGCGAAACTTGTCAATAGCGTAGACAATGGCTAAAAATTCCTTTTCCGTAGTGGCGTAGTTGAGCTGAGCTTCGTCTAGCGTCTTGCTAGCGTAGTATATGGCGTGGGTTCGTCCTTCCTTTCGCTGCCCAAGAACAGCTCCAATGGCTACGTCACTAGCATCGCACATAATCTCGAAGGGAAGAGTCCAATCCGGAGGTTGGATGATGGGTGCTGAGATTAGAGCTTGCCGGATGGTGTTGAACGCATCTAAACATTCCTGTGAAAACTCAAAAACTGCATCCTTCATCAATAGATTAGTGAGAGGTTTTGATATCTTAGAAAAGTCTTTAATGAAGCGTCTATAAAATCCAGCATGTCCTAGGAAACTTCTTATCCCTTTCACCGAAATTGGGGGAGGAAGTTTCTCTATGGTCTCTATCTTAGCCTTGTCTACCTCTATCCCTCTACTAGAGACTAAGTGACCTAACACGATTCCTTCCTTAACCATAAACTGACACTTCTCCCAATTAAGAACTAGGTTAGTGTCTTCACATCTTTGCAAAACAAGAGAAAGGTTAGAAAGACAATCGTTAAAGGAGGAACCGTAAACGGAGAAGTCGTCCATGATGACTTCCATGATTTCCTCTACGTATTCGGAGAAGATGGCCATCATGCACCGTTTAAAGGTGGCTGGGGTGTTGCAAAGCCCGAACGGCATTCTCCTGTAGGCGAACGTACCCCAAGGGCACGTGAATGTGGTCTTCTCTTGATCATCCGGATGTATCGGAATCTGAAAGAAGCCACTATAACCGTCAAGGTAGCAAAAGTATGAATGTTGTGCTAACCTTTCAAGCATTTGATCGATGAATGGCAATGGAAAGTGATCCTTCCGCGTTGCGTTGTTGAGCTTGCGGTAGTCTATACACATTCGCCATCCAGTCACGGTTCGGGTAGGAATGAGCTCGTTGTTCTTGTTGGTGATGACCGTCATTCCTCCCTTGTTCGGAACCACTTGAACTGGGCTCACCCATTTGCTATCGGAGATAGGATAGATGATACCTGCATCAAGAAGTTTAAGAATTTCCTTCTTGACAACCTCCTTCATGGTCGGATTCAACCGCCTTTGAGGTTGTCTTGAAGTTCTAAAGTCCTCCTCCATTAGTATCTTGTGCATGCATAAGGAGGGTTTAATTCCTACTAAGTCCTCAATAGTATAGCCTATGGCTTTTCTATGTTTCCTAAGGACAATCATGAGCTGTTCATGTTCATCTATGCTTAATTCGGAGCTAACAATAACCGGAAAGGTAGAATTAGATCCTAGAAAAGCGTACCTTAGATGAGTAGGGAGTGGTTTGAGTTCTATCGCTTTCGGAGCTTCCAATGATTCTTGTGGAGCTTCCGATGTTTCCTTAGAAGTTTCTGGGGATGTTGATTGGGTTGGAGGAGAATTAGAAGAAGTTGAAGAAGTATGCCGATCACCCTTTTCCACGGTCAAAATTACGGTTGCCTCTGTTGTTCCACGGCCGTAATATCCTCTGGAATGGAGGTCAATTTTGGTCGTGGAATCCACGGTCGTGGAATACAGAGTATGACCGTGGATTCTAGTATTCTCAGCCTCATCGTGTAGTTTTTCAATCTCCACTTCATGCATCTCTTCTTGTGCTTCTAAGGCTTCAATTTCCTCTTTGCACTCTTCTTCTTCTCCTACATTGGTTAGACTCATAGTAATAACCTTTTGTAAAGGATCGTTAAAGAGAATCGCACTTACCTCCTCCCTAGACAAACCTTCTTCGTCTTGGATATCGTAGATGTCCTCGTCAAAGATTGGTTCCTTCACTAGAGTGGAAAGAACGAACTCTACTTTCTCTTCTCCAATATCAAAAGCGAGTCTCCCATTCTTGCAATCGACCATGCAGCCGGAAGTTGCAAGAAACGGTCTTCCGAGTATGATCGGGACCGGACTATCTGCAGGGATGTCAAGTACGACAAAATCAATGGGAACAAAGAATTTACCTAGCTTGACTGGGACGTCTTCTACAATGCCGACGGGGCGAGTAATGGATCGATCCGCCATGTATAACGTCATCTTCACCGGTTTAGGGTCGCCTAAACCGATCTTCCTGCACAACGCAAGTGGTATGATGCTCACACTTGCTCCTAAGTCACATAAAGCGTCATATGTGACTTCTCCCACTCCAATGGGAATGCAAAATGACCCCGGATCTTTCAGCTTTGGGGGCATTTTCTCCTTCATCGTCTTGATGAGATCCGAAGAATCCGAACTCATCTTGACCTCTCCAAAATCTTCTAGCTTCCTCTTGTTAGAGAGGAGCTCCTTCAAGAACTTGCCATAAGCCGGCATACCTACAATGGCATCAATGAAAGGTATATTAATATGCAGCTTGCTCATGAGTTCTATGAACTTACCGAATTGCTTGTCTAGACGCGCTCGCGCTCTAGATTGAGGGAACGGTAGGGGAGGTTTGTAAGCTGCAGGAGGGACGTAGACGCCTTCTTTCTCCTTCCCCTTTTCTTTGTCCTTCTCTACGGGGACTTCAACGAACGTAGGCTGCGGATCGGTGGTAGTCACTCCGCTCCTAGTTGTAATCGCCATTACTCTTCCCTTAGGGTTGTCCTCCGTCTTTCCTGGAAGTTTCCCTTGATTTCTAGGAACTTCCTCCGCATGATCGAACATTTGGTTTTCTAAAACCTTTTGAGCTTTGTCGATCTTAGAAACTCGATCATCAAACTTAATGAAGCGGTTTTCCATCCCTTGAAGTTTTCCCAAGATCGTTTCTAACATGGGATCTGGCTTTTCCTTTCCCGTATTGTTTCCTCCATTAGATGATTGCTCCTGGCTTTTCAAAGGAGTAGAGGAAGAGGAAGGTGGAGTTAGTGAATTGGAATTGGAAGGATAGGAGTTACCGGAATTTTGTTGATTGGAGCGCCAATTGTTGTTGTTTGAACCCCGATTGTTGTTCCAATTGTTGTTGTTCCGGTTGTTGTTGTTTCCATTCCAGTTGTTATTCCGGTTATTGTTCCGGTTATTGTTGTTGCGGTTGGTGTTATCACCGCCGTTGTTGTTGCCCAAATAGCCAACATCCTTCTCTTGTTGCTTTTGGAAGTTGGTCTTGATAGCCTCCTTCAACTCCTTGATTTCATTGTTGAGGGAGAAAATCTGAGTTTGAGCTTCATGTGTGAGCTTCGCTCCTTGCTCCACACGATTTCCCTCCACCTTCCGGTGGGAATACTTCTCTATGACTCTTGCTTGTTTCTCAATGAAGTCCCAAGCGTCATCTTCTCTCATGTCCATGAACGTTCCACATGAGAGGGATTGGAGGTTGAATTGCGTTCCTGCATCCAGCCCTTTGTAGTAAATCTCCAGCAAGGCAAGCTTGGATATGCCATGATGAGGGCAATCCAATAGCAAATCCTGAAACCTCTCCCAAGATTGAAACAAACTTTCGTTAGGTCTCATAGAAAAAGCATTAATCTTACCTCTAAGTTCCGCCGTTTTGGAAGGCGGAAAGAATTTGGTGAGAAACTCTGCGGAAAGGTCTTCCCACGTGTCTAGTTTCCCATTAGGAAGAGCTTGGTACCAAGACAGCGCTTTCCCTTTCAAGGAGAAAAAGAAGGGTTTGAGCTTATAGCTGTTGGTAGTAGCGTTCTTCGGTCTCATCGTCTCCATCATACACTCAAAATTTTGCAAGTGTTGGTGTGGAGATTCAGCGCTTGTACCGCCAAATTGGCTTTGGCGAACAAGAGTGATTACTTGAGGGTTAAAGCTAAACCCTTGCACATCTTCAGCATCAAAATTCACACCCAAACGGCGTGGTTGTTGTGTTGGATCCATCCGTTGGCCAAGAGTTCTTGGCTCATTATCCACACGTTCGACTCTCGCATTCCTTGGAGGGATACGGCGATTAGTAGTTTCTTGTGGATGGAAAGGATTTATATTGATCGTAGGATCAATTTCTTCTAGTGGCGGCATGGAAGAGTCACTATCATCAGCGGATGAGTGGCTTTTTCTTTTAGACCTTGATCTCCTTCTTGAGGACTTCTTGCCAACCTTGTCTTCAAGGTTGCTCATCTGTACCCTCATTTGGAAGAGCATGTCTTGTAGACCGTTAACTTGAGCCTGATGACGATGCATCTCATCCTTGCGGAGAGTCTCATTCCAACGGAGTTGGGCTTCTTTTTCCGCCAACTCCGTATGATAATCACGTTCGTTTTCTTCACCCATCTTCTTTTCCTTGCGCCTTTGTCTTAAGGTTTTCTCTAGCTCTTGATCAAGAGGTAAGAGGTCTTCGGTGTTCCTAGACCTGCGCATATACTCGAAACAATGTCAAATAACGAGAGCAAGCTCCCAAGCTTGACAGCCGGTTACCGAATTCGGCCGAAACCAAATCCCCGGCAACGGCGCCAAAAACTTGTTCGCCCCTAGAGGTGTGTGCAAATAAGTTTTAAATTTATAAAACTAGAATCAAGAAGCGAACCCGCAGTGTACGGATCGAGGTAGCTAAGCAAGAATTCTAGAGTATCGAACACAGGGATTTGGGTGGGAACAAATTCGATTTCAGGTTATCAAGCAATAAATATGGGAGTTTTGCAAATATTGGGAAAACAACAATCCTAAAGATCCGGGTATTCAGCTGTGGCAATAGATTCAAGACATACTAATGATATAAAGACAGAGTAGAGATATGCGAAGGTATACTAATGTAAGGTAATCGTACGGTTGAGGTTCCAAAAACCTTATGTAACTCACCTAAAAGATACTCCCTATACAGGTTGTTGAGGCTCAATATAGAAAGATTCTAAAGGCGAGAATTAGTGTCAAATACCCAAACTTATAACCTAAAGATCAAGACTAACTTATCCGATTGAGGTTGTTGAGGCTCACAATCGAGGTACAGGTTGTTGAGGCTTCACTACCACCTAGAAAAGACAAGTCTAAACTAAGTTAAAGCAAATCTTTAACTTTGGATTAAAGTAAAAGCAGGCTCGTAAACTAGAGGAAAATCACGGTTAGTTCTTGAGATCCCACGGCCGTGGACTCAAGAACGGCCCTTAATTTGGGTCTGTCGACGATGTTTCTCTAACTCTCAGGGTCTAAACTGTTTGCGAGCGATCTATCATCACCTATGCCACAACTATCAACCCTTCACCTTAGAATTGTTAAGGGTTTTTAGCCAATAACAGTCATTTTGATATCAATTCAAGAATCAAGGAGTAAAAGATGGAAACTTTCAAGAACTATCAATAATCTTCAATTGAATCTCAAGATCACAACAAATGTTTATCAAAAGGTTCAAGACAAAGTAAACAATCACAACCTTAGGAAACAAGAGAAACGGGATGTCAATCCATTTTCAAATCAAACCTAAACAAGAAGAGAGATCTTCTTGCAAAATCTTCCAAGAACTTCCGATCTTCCACAAATCTAAAGATCACCACAGCAATCTCCACTAAAAATGCGAGAATTGAACAACTCTCCAATGCAAACTTCGATCCCCAATGAGATCTCCCAAATACCTCTAAACGAGGGTTTGTGTGTTGCTAAGCGTCGATTTTTGGTGATGAATGAGAGTAGACGGGGGTGTAAGCGCCTATGATGAAATCTCTTTTCGGCCGTCTTTTTATAGGGCAAGACGAAGTGTCGGCCCGGCCCAATCTTCAAAAAGATCATGGCTTCGAAGTGTGGCGAGAGATTCGTCAAGATCACGGTCGTGGAAGATTCCACGACCGTAATTCTAGGGCGTGGAAACAATTACGGTTAGTTCCACGGCCGTAATATCTCCTGGAATGAACATCGAATTCTGACTCAAAATCCACGGCCGTAATTTAGGGTGAGAGCGTGGGTCTTGCCTTCATTCGTGCATTCCTCAATCTAATACTCCAATTTGCTTCCAAAAAGTGTCCTCGATCTATGGACATCTCAACTCAACTCTCCTTTGCAAACTTCGTTCGGAAATAGCTCCAAATCACCTATAATCAACATAGAATTCGTGTAGACATCCATATCGACAAAATAGGCAATACTAGCTCACATATGCATAAAGATCAATCAAAGACTATCGATATGAATCAATTACGATTAGAAAACGTGCCTAAAATATCACAATATTTCATGCTAACAAACAGCCCGTAATTTTGAACAGAATGGACTTTGTGAGGAGAATGTTGGGAAGGATAAAGGAGAAGAAAGGGGATCAAAGTAAGAAAAGGAAAGGGAACCCCTCCACCTCTAGGGCACCACCACCCTCATCTCCCTCACTACCATCCTCACCTTCACCTCCATCTTCACCACCTCACCCTAGCATCCCAACCATACATGAGAACTACCTTGCTGCGTTTAAGAAAATAGAGAAGAGGGCAGTGATTGGCCCTAGGTATTTGTTGTTGGAGGATCTACATCCTCTCAACATAGTTGATGATCTCACGTGGCTCTTGGATAGAGCCGGTTTGCTAGTCTTCACGAACATTCGTGAAGACGCTTATGAGGAGATTACCCGGGAGGTTGTGACGTCCTTTGAGCACAGCCCAGTAGATAGGACCGTCTCCTTCCGTCTCATGAATCGAGACTATCACTTGAGCATTGTTGAGTTCGGGACCATTTTCGGGTTCCATGAGACCTACAACGGTCGACTCCCTAGAGGCGTTTCCGCCAAGGATTTTTGGGCGGAAGTGGCTATGATTTACGCCGACGAGGACCGTTGGCAACCCGCCGATACCAAGGCTAGATTGATGTACCATCTAGCCTTGAAGATAGCCCACCGTGTTCTTTCGGAGTGTCTCTTTCCTAGGACGGAGACGCCCCAAAAGATCAAGACGGATGAGCTATTCCTTCTTTACAGTATGCTTTATGGATGCCGCGCAGATTGTGCTACTCTTTTGGCGGCAACGATGAGTAAACTCAAGAATAAATCGAAGGGGAACATTGGATATGGTGGGATAGTAACCCACATTGCTAGGTCGTTTGGTGTAGATTTTTCAGCTTGCACCCGTATACCGGCGGTTCCTTTAGGGCTGCATGCATTTATGGTTAGGGGACTCATCTTCCCCACACATAGAGGTCCGCCTTATGCGGGCATTCCTTGGGAGACGAGGACATGCAGGGGTATAGAGTGGCTGCCAGAGTATTCCATTGTGGCGGGACGCCACAATTGGAAGGAGACGTTCGCTGCGATGCACGTGAACAGGCTTGTAGCTCCCCCATACGTTCCACCGCCGGTTGTGGATGAGGAGGATATGGGAGATCAGTACGAGAGTGGTGGAGGAGCGGAGCAGGATTTCGGCACGTTTCCGGATCAGCCGGAGGCGGCCCGGGATGTACCTAGGTGCTCTCCACGCCCAGCTAGAGCTTCAGGCTCGTCATCTCGCCGCGCTAGCGTGAGTGAGAGACCCACGTGGATGACTACACCTCCCACTTGGTACGACACACCTCCTCCTTGGTCCACGACGCAGCCAGCAACAGCACCACCACCATCGCCAGCACCAGCCGATGCCCCCGCATGGTACGATCACGCCCCGGGATGGTATGAGAGGATGCCGGATTGGGCTACCGGACTTTCAGAGAGAGTCGGAGCGCTAGAGATCCGGGCGGATGCTAGAGACGGACGCCTAGACGACCTTGACCACATGATGAGGGACGTCTACCGCCAGCAGTTTGGGCGGCCATACGACTCCAGCTTCTCTCCATTTCCACCTCCGCCGGCGCCGCAGTGATCGATGCAGGACCGTTCGTTTTAGACATTTCCGCCACCGCTTGTGAGTTTCTTTTTCTTTTCTTTCTTTTGTTCTTTCTTTTGAACATTAGGGACAATGTTCGTCCTAAGTATGGTGTGGGATGTACTAAAAAGTTTGTAATAACTCTACTCTCTATGTTTGCTTTCATTCAAGACTATCCTTGCATGTTCATTATGTGTTACACGTTTCCTTATTGCATTGCATGAAAAAGAACTTTAAAAACCCATAAAAATTGAAAAATTTTGAAAATTTTGTGCTTCTAATGAATTGAGATGATTTCCATGATAATCACTACTTGTGAATTGAGTTTGATGACAATTACATGCTTAAAAGGATTGTGAATTGAAAAGGATTTGAATGAATAAGTTTTACCTCTTTTGCAAGTTTTATAATGTGAAAATGTTACCTAAATCACGTTAGGAAATTGAAGTTGAAATCACATTATAAGTTCCTATACTTCTTGTTGAAATGATTAAGGCAATTCGATACTTTCTTTCTTCTTTCTTTGATCATCTAGCTCCACATTGAAATACTAGCCTCCTTTACCTATCCGGGAATTTGGAAGAAGTAAATGAGAAAAAGGCATGTTTGATGTGGGAGGGCCATGAGAGCAATTATTTGCAATCAATCGAATAGAAAGAAATTTTAGGTTTGGGGAAGTCAATCATGACGATGAGTAACTCGGCACCATTCACATAGTCGGGTGTTTGTGTCTTGCCAAAGTCGGATTGAGCGATATTCCTAGCGGATTATGGTATGTGCGCTAAGGGTTTGAGGCATCTCTTGTAAATTTAAGAAACGCTAATCTCCTAGGCTTCGGTTTTTGTGCACCTCTATCCATAACTCCAAAAGTAAAGTCGAAAAATGAAAAGAAGAGAGCGAAGCTCTAAGTGAAGTGTTGCGGAAACCGCAAAAGAAGAAGAAGGTAGTTGTCCACTTTCCCGGATTTATGCACCACTCTCCCTTAAAGTTTTTTCCTTCCCTTTCCATATTCTAGACCTTTTCTTTAGAAGTCCTTAAGATCAAAAGAATGTTATATGACTTGGTGATCTAAATTGAAGTTTTTTATGATTGATTTTGATAATGTTTGAAGGTTATAATGCTTGTTTGGAAGTTAAATTGATTCATGAGTTTTCTTTGCCTTTTACTCTCTAATTGAGTGTGTGAAAGTTTAATAAACGATTGAAGCAAGGTTTGAGAATGATCTATTTCTTAGAAGTCACATTCATCCAAAAGAAGGTACACATATTTCATCCTAACTCTTGTTTAAAGCTTTTTGAAAGACCTTGCTTAGGGACAAGCAAGTGTTAAGTATGGGGTTATTTGTTAGCATGAAATATTCTGATATTTTAGGCACGTTTTCTAATCGTATTTGATTCATATTGATAGTCTTTGATTGATCTTTATACATATGTGAGCTAGTATTGCCTATATCGTCAATATGGATGTCTACACAAGTTCTATGTTGATTATAGGTGATTTGGAGCTATTTCCGAACGGAATCGAGCAAAGGAAAGTTGAGTTGATATATCCATAGATCGAGGACACCTTTTGGAAGCAATTTGGAGTATTAGATTGAGGAATGCACGAGTTTGGGGAAGAATCACGTTCTTACCCTAAATTACGCCCTAAAATACGGCCGTATCCAAAACCACGTTCAGAATTACGGCCGTGGATTCAGAGTCAGAATTCGATGGTCATTCCAGGGGATTCTACGGCCGTGGAACTAACCGTAACTGTTTCCACGCCCTAGAATTACGGTCGTGGAATCTTCCACGACCGTGATCTTGGCGAATCTCTCGCCACACTTCGAAGCCATGATCTTTTTGAAGATTGGGCCGGGCCGACACTTCGTCTTGCCCTATAAAAAGACGGCCGAAAAGAGATTTCATCATCGGCGCTTACACCCCCGTCTACTCTCATTCATCACCAATCAGCGACGCATAAACCCTCGTTTAGAGGTATTTGGGAGATCTCATTGGAGATCGAAGTTTGCATCGGAGAGTTGTTCAAACCTCGCACTTTTAGTGGAGATTGCTGTGGCGATCTTCGGATTTGTGGAAGATCGAAAGTTCTTGGAAGATTTTGCAAGAAGATCTCTCTTCTTGTTTAGGTTTGACTTGAGAACGGATTGACATCTCGTTTCTCTTCCTTCCTAAGGTTGTGATTGTTTACCCTGTTTTGAATCTTTTGATAAACATTTGCTCTTGATTGTGATCTTGAGATTTATTTGAAGGTTATTGAAAGTTTTCATCTTTTTATCTTCTAATTCTTGAATTGAAATCAATATGATTGTTATTGGCTAAAAACCCTTAACAATTCTAAGGTGAAGGGTTGATAGTTGTGGCTTAGATGATGATAGATTGATCGCAAACAGATTAGACCCTGAGAGTTAGAGAAACATCGTCGATAGACCCAAATTACGGGTTGTTCTTGAGTCCACGGCCGTGGAACCTCAAGAACTAACCGTGATTTTCCTTGAATCTACGAACTTGCTTTTACTTCAATCTAAAGTTAAAGATTTGTTTTAGCTTAGTTTAGACTTGTCTTTTCTAGGTGGTAGTAAGCCTCAACAACCTCTACCTCGATTGTGAGTCTCAACAACCTCAATCGGTTAAGTTAGTCTTGACCTTTAGGTTATAAGTTTGGGTATTTGATACTAATTCTTGCCTTTAGAATCTTTCTATATTGAGCCTCAACAACCTGTATAGGGGGTATCTTTTGGGTGAGTTACATAAGGTTTTTGGAACCTCAACCGTACGATTACCTTACATTAGCATACCTTTGCATTTCTCTACTCTGTCTTTACATCATTAGTGTATCTTGAATCTATTGCCACAGCTGGATACCTGGATCTTTAGGATTGTTGTTTTCCCAATATTTGCAAACTCTCACATTTACTTGCTTGATAACTTGCAACCGAGTTCGTTCCCACCCAAATCCCTGTGTTCGATACTCCGGAATTCTTGCTTAACTACGTCGATCCGTACACTGCGGGTTCGCTTGCTTGATTCTAGTTTTATAAATTTAAAACTTATTTGCACACACCTCTAGGGGCGAACAACTATCTTTCCTAGATAGTCAGCAAGCATGGTGGCAATGTCGGGAGTGGTGAGCGTGGATGTCATGCAATAGAGGATAAAAAGCTCATCAGCCTTGAGCTTCTGCGGAGTCTCTGTCCGGGCAAATAAACTCTCGCTAAGTATCCTATGCACTACCTTAAAGGAAAGGTTGTACATACTTGTCTCCTTGGAGTTTCCGGGTCTCCACTTGTCTCCTCCGTACTCACCTACGGAAATAGCCTCCCAAAGATCACTAGCACTGAGACCTCTAGCAAATGTGCCTGCATCTGAATAAGAGAAACCAAACAAGTCGCCAAAAGTGTCAATGGACATAGTGTGGTCTTGGCTCATGAGGCGGAAAGTGACCATCCTTTCCCTAGGGTCATGCTCAAACGTGATAAGGAATTCTAGGGTGATCTCTCTATAAGCATCCTCCCTAATCGTAGCAAACTGTCTCAACCCAGCTCTGTCTAGCATCATATCAACATCCTCTCGAACATACAACGAATCTAAGTCATCAAGCACTATGTAGCGAGGAGGTGTGAATGGGCGATCTACAATGCGTTCATAGCGTTTCTTGTGCTTGGATAGGGGAGGGGGAAGCTTAGGGATGTTGGTAGGTGGTGGTGGAGGTGGGGCAGGGGCTTTGGAAGAAGATCCCTTCTTCTTCCCCGTGTTTCTAGTTACCCTCTTAACAAGATCCATTCTGAGTCAAAAAATCGGCCTGTTCTTGACAAAAATCGATTGCCGTGCGTGCTGTTGTTAGATCCTTGTTCCTTGTTGAAAATGCTTCAGTTTGGAGCCAAGAATCACTCGAAATGGTTAAGGAATGAAGATTGTAGGGTGTGGTGATTTTTCGGCTTTCTTGAGAGAGAGAAATCGAGAATTGGGGGTTTTGGAATGAAGAAGATCGAGTGTGAAGTCCTTATATAGGGTCGATGATTTCTGAAGAAAATCGGCCGATTTTTGTGGTCGATTTATTTGTCGGGGCGATTTTTCTTTCTGTCGAAAAAATCGGAAGATTTATTTTGACAGGTCGATCTCCAGGTCGATTTATGTTTCTGTTGAAAAAAATCGACTTGCTCTGTTACTGAATCGGACGATCTTCTTATGGTAACTCGATTTCCTTCCTTGTTTTTTTTGAATCTCGAAGATATAACTCATTTGTGCACCATTCTCCATGAATCTCTCACATTTGAACCTAGTTTCCTACGATTAATGACACGACAAACCAGGAGTGCATCGAGGAACGAATGAAAACGAAAAACGAAGAATCAAAGCAATTAATCTATTCTAACTAAGTGAGGGAAAGAAGGGAAAACTATACTATCATGGGTTGCCTCCCAAGAAGCGCTTTATTTATCGTCTTTAGCTGGACGGTGTATGATGTTGTGTTCAATGGAGGAGGATAGGAGCTATCTCCTCGACCGGAGCTTCCGGTGTGTATTTCTTCAACCGTTGGCCATTAACCTTAAAACTTCCGCTTTGTTCACCCCATACTTCAACTGCACCATGGGGGAAAATTCTTTTAATTACAAAAGGTCCTGTCCAACGGGATTTGAGCTTACCTGGAAATAGACGCAGCCTTGAGTTGAATAGGAGGACTTGGTCTCCCTCCTTCAAATCTTTTGGAATGATGTGCTTATCATGCCAGCGCTTTGTCCGTTCTTTGTAAATCTTTGCGTTCTCATACGCGTTTAGCCGGATCTCATCAAGCTCATTGATGTCTAAGAGCCGCTTCTCTCCGGCTTCTTTCATGTCGAAGTTGAGCCACTTGATAGCCCAATAAGCCTTATGCTCTAGCTCTACAGGAAGATGACATGATTTACGATAAACAAGATTATAGGGAGTCGTACCTATTGGTGTCTTGAAGGCTGTCCTGTATGCCCATAGTGCATCGTCGAGCTTCATTGACCAATCTTTCCTCGTTTTAGAGACGGTTTTCTCTAAAATCCCTTTAATCTCTCTATTGGATATCTCGACTTGTCCGCTGGTTTGCGGATGGTAAGGTGTAGCTATCTTATGGGTCACCCCATACTTAGCCAATAGAGTCTCAAATCGACGGGCTGTGAAGTGCGTTCCTCCGTCACTAATGATGGTTCGGGGAGTTCCGAACCTTGGGAAGATCGTTCTATTGAAGAACTTCACCACCACCATTGCATCATTAGTGGGAGAAGCGATTGCTTCTACCCATCTTGAAACATAATCTACGGCAAGAAGTATATACTGATTACCGCATGAAGATGGGAAAGGTCCCATAAAGTCGACGCCCCATACGTCAAAGATCTCTACTTCTTGTATGTTGTTGAGAGGCATCTCATTCCTCCTAGATATATTACCTGTCCTTTGACAAGCATCGCAAGAAACAACAAACTTTTGTACATCTTTGAAAAGCGTAGGCCAATAGAAGCCGGAACGAAGTACCTTAACACAAGTCTTGTGGGAACTTGCATGTCTGCCACATGGTAAAGAATGGCAATGGCGGATGACACTATCCACCTCGTCTTCGGGAATACATCTCCTGAAAATGCCATCTAGACCTCTTTTAAATAGAAGAGGTTCGTTCCAATAGAATTGCCGGACGTCTCTAAAGAACTTCTTCTTTTGGGCATATGAAAGTCCGGGTGGAATCTCCTGACAAACAAGGTAATTTACAATGTTAGCAAACCATGGATCATTACCTTGTGATATGTGTTGAAGACACTCTTCAATCTCGTGCAGCTGCTCGTCAGGGAAGGAATCGTCTATCGGAAGTTCATCCGACTCGCCGGTGAATTTCGGAAGACGACTAAGGTGATCGGCAACGGAGTTCTCTGATCCTTTCTTGTCACGGATCTCTAAATCGAACTCTTACAAGAGTAAGATCCATCTTAGAAGCCTTGGCTTCGCATCCTTCTTCGTGAATAAGTATCGAATTGCAGAATGGTCCGTGTAGACTATCACCTTCGCACCTACAAGATAGGAACGAAATTTCTCAAAAGCGTATACTACGGCTAAGAGTTCCTTTTCCGTAGTTGCGTAGTTGTATTGAGCATCATCTAGCGTTTTGCTAGCGTAGTAGATGGCATGAGTGCGACCATCTTTCTTCTGTCCAAGAACGGCTCCTATAGCGACATCGCTTGCGTCGCACATGACCTCGAAAGGAAGAGTCCAATCGGGTGGTTGAATGATTGGTGCCGAAATCAAAGCTTCTTTGATCCTGCAAAAACCATCTAAACAATCTTTCGAGAATTCGAAAGTCGCATCTTACATCAAAAGATTAGTCAAAGGTTTTGAAATCTTAGAAAAATCCTTTATGAATCTCCTATAGAAGCCTGCGTGTCCTAAGAAGCTTCTAATTCCTTTTACTGACGAAGGGGGAGGTAACTTCTCAATGGTTTCTATCTTTGAACGATCTACCTCTATTCCCCTTTGTGACACTAGGTGACCTAACACAATTCCTTCGGTGACCATGAAATGACACTTTTCCCAGTTTAAGACCAAGTTAGTGTCCTCACATCTCTTAAGAACTAGTGAAAGGTTATAGAGACAGTTATCAAAGGAAGAACCATATACCAAAAAGTCGTCCATGAAGACTTCCATGATATTCTCTACATATTCGGAGAAGATTTCCATCATACACCTTTGGAAGGTGGCTGGAGCATTGCATAAGCCGAATGGCATTCTTCTATAAGCGAACGTACCCCATGGGCACGTAAAGGTTGTCTTCTCTTGATCATCCAGATGAATTGGAATCTGAAAGAAACCGCTGTATCCATCTAAATAACAAAAGTAGGCATGTTGGGCTAACCTTTCCAACATTTGATCGATGAAAGGAAGGGGGAAGTGGTCCTTCCTTGTGGCCACGTTCAGTTTGCGGTAGTCGATGCACATTCGCCATCCTGTAACTGTCCGTGTAGGGATGAGTTCGTTGTTCTTGTTGGCAACAATGGTAATGCCTCCTTTCTTGGGTACTACTTGTACCGGACTCACCCATTTGCTATCAGAAATAGGGAAGATGATACCTGCATCAAGTAGCTTAAGGATTTCTTTCTTCACGACCTCTTTCATTGCCGGGTTTAACCGTCTTTGAGGTTGGCGTGAAGGTTTGTAATCCTCTTCCATTAATATTTTGTGCATACATAGAGAAGGCTTTATTCCTACTAAATCATCAATGGTGTAACCTAGTGCTCTCCTATGTTGCTTCAAAACATGCATGAGTTTCTCTAATTCATCATCATTCAAATTTGCATTGACTATAACCGGGTATGTGGAATTAGTGCCAAGGAATGCGTACCTTAAATGCGTGGGAAGTTGCTTCAATTCTAATGATGGAGGTACCTTGGTTGGTGATGAATTGTGGCCTTCGGGTGTTGTGGAAGAGGTCTCTATAGGTGTGGCTACTTCACCATTAGATTCGGAAGCGGCTGCGGTGAAGTTGGGAGAATCCGGAGAATTACTCATTGAATCGACCTCCCCTGTAATAAATCGGTCGATCTGCTGTACGATTTTTCTTTCTGTCGGAAAAAATCGGGTTACCTCTTCATGAATCGGACGATTTAATGTCGTCAGGTCGATTTTTGTTTCTGTCGAGAAAAATCGGCTTGCATCTTCAGAAATCGGACGATTTATTTCTGACAGGTCGATTTTCTTCACAGTTGCCGGAGTCCACTCTAGTTCTTCAACTTTTGCTCCTAGTTCTTCCTCCATATCATTTAATGCTTTCACATCCTCATTGCAGTCATGTTCCACCCATTCCTCCATGATGCTCATGCTAAGAACCTTTTGAAGAGGGTCTTTCATCAAGATCGAACTTACTTCCTCTCTAGACTCTTCTTCATCGACAATTTCAAAAACGTCATCTTTCAAGGCTGGCTCCTTGATTAAGGAAGATAGTATGAATTCTATCTTTTCTTCGCCAATATGGAAGGATAGCTGGCCGTTCTTGCAATCTACCATGCATCTAGATGTGGCAAGGAATGGTCTCCCAAGGATGATGGGAACCGGGTAATCTGCAGGTATGTCAAGAACGACAAAATCTATAGGGATGTAAAACTTACCTAGCTTTACCGGGATGTCTTCTAATATTCCCACCGGCTTAGTGGTAGAACGATCAGCCATGTAGAGTGTGATCTTCACCGGTGTAGGCTCTCCTAGACCAACAGCCTTGCATAGAGCGAGAGGTATGATACTCACACTCGCTCCAAGGTCACAAAGAGCATCATAGGTAGCTTCTCCCAAAGTGATGGGTATGCAAAAGGATCCTGGATCACGGAGTTTGGGTGGCAGATTCTCCGTCATGGTCTTGATGAGTTCGGATGACTCCATACTCATCTTGACTTCTCCTATGTCTTCCAACTTCCTCTTGTTAGAGAGAATCTCCTTGAGGAATTTTCTGTAAGCTGGCATACCTAAAACCGCATCCATAAAAGGTATGTTAATATGGATTTACTCATAAGTTCAACAAACTTACCGAAATGTTTATCTAGGCGGGCACGCGCTCTAGATTGAGGAAAAGGTAGAGGTGGTTTGTAAGCGGGAGGAGGAACGTAGACTTCTTCCTTCTCTTTTTCCTCTCCTTCTTTTGTGGTGGTATCAACTACTTTAGGTTGAGGGTCGGCGGTCGTCTTTCCGCTCCTAGTAGTTATTGCCATAACCCTTCCCTTTGGGTTATCTTCTGTCTTTCCGGGAAGCTTCCCTTGATCTCTTGGAACTTCTCCGGCCTTGTTGAATACTTGGTTTTCTAAAGCTTTGTGAGCTTTGTCAACCGAATTTATGTAACTCTCCAATCCTTGTAGCTTGCCTAGGATCGTTTCTAGCATGGGATCGGGTTTGCTTGATCCGCTTAATTGGCCCTGGCTTGTTGAAGGAGTAGAAGAAGATGGAGGTGTTAGAGCCTTTTCAGCATAAGAGTAAGGATTACCTGGACTTTGCTGATTTGACCTCCAATTGTTGTTATTTGAGTTCCTATTGTTGTTGTTGTTCCAATTGGAGTTTCGGTTGTTATTGTTGTTGTTGCTCCAATTGGAATTCCGGTTATCACTCCTTTGATTGTTATCTCTTCCCATGTAGTTGGCTTCTTGCTCCTTAGTCTTTTGAAGACTCGTTTTGAGCACTTCCCTCAATTGTTTGATGTCATCCTTGAGGGAGAATATTTGTGTTTGAGCCGCTTGATTCAACTTGGCTCCCGGATCGCCTAGATTCCGGCTATTTGACTCCACCTTCCGGTGAGAATACTTCTCAATCACTTGGGCTTGCTTCTCGATGAAGTCCCAAGCATCATCCTCTCTCATATCCATGAATGTGCCACAAGATAGAGATTGGAGGTTGAATTGTGTCTCCACATCCAACCCTTTGTAGTAGATCTCCAATAATTCCAGCTTGGAAATGCCATGGTGTGGGCAATCCAACAAGAGATCTTGAAACCTTTCCCAAGATTGAAACAAGCTTTCGTTAGGTTTCATAGAAAAAGCATTTATTTTACCTCTCAATTCCGCCGTTTTGGATGGCGGAAAGAACTTGGTGAGGAATTCCGAAGACAATTCCTCCCATGTGGCTAACTTCGCAGCCGGAAGTGTTTGGTACCAAGCTAGAGCCTTGTCCTTCAACGAAAAGAAGAACGGTTTGATCTTGTAGTTGCTTGTAGTAGCCTTCTTCGGCTTCATAGTCTCCATGAGAATCTCAAAGTTCTGCAAATGTTGATGCGGAAATTCAGTACTTGCTCCGCCATATTGACTTTGGCGAACCATAGTGATGACTTGTGGTGAGAAGCTAAACTCTTGGATGTCTTCAACTCCGAAATCCACACCTAGACGGCGTGGTTGCTGAATTGGATCCATCCGTTGCCCCAAAGTTCGGGGTCTATCTTCGTTATTGACAACTCTAACGTTCCTAGTCGTAATGCGAGGGACGACCTTAGGTGTTGGAGTGTTTCGGGTAGGACGAAGTGATGGATCAATCTCTTCAAGTTCTGGCATGTCCGGATCAATCTCTTCATCATCGGATGAGTCATTTCGAATGGATTTAGTTGGTGTCTTGACTTTCTTCTTCTTCTTGGAGTCGTTCAACTCCAACTTCATGTCCAACATCATAGCTCTTAGCTCATCAATCTGAAATTGATGACTTATTTCAGCTTCCTTTCGTGCTTTCTCACTCAACTGGAGTTGGCGTTGAGCTTCGTTCAGTTCAGCCTTGTAGTTTCTCTCATCGTTTTCAGCCATTTTCTTCTCCTTCAACTTTCTCCTCAAAGTTCTTTCTAATTCGGGATCGAAAGGGATTAGATCTTTAGTGGATCTAGTCTTTCGCATATACCTAAAGAACCTGCAAAGATCACTCAAGTAGACAAATCAAATCACAAGAGCAAGAGATCTCAAGCTAGACAACCGAAAACCGGATTTGATCTAGACCAAATCCCCGGCAACGGCGCCAAAAACTTGTTCGCTCAAAAGGGTGTGCGTCAAAGTCTTAAATTTATATCTAGAACTCAAAAGCAAAGCGAACCCGCAGTGTACGGATCAGCTGTAGAAAGGTAAGAATTCCAGAGTCGAACTCAGGGATTTGGTGAGAAAAATTCCGATTTCAATTATCTAGCGAAAGTATAAAAGCTTTTGTGATATGATAAAGAGAGAAATGATTCCAAGGATTCAAGTATCCGATTTAGGCTTTCGATTCAAAACACTTCTATAGATATAGGACAGAGTTTATGTTGCCAAGATTAAATGTTCAAAGGTAGGATTCGCACGATGAAGTTCCGAAACCTATATGACTAATCTAAAGATTCTCTCTATAAGGGTTGTTGAGGCTGCAATATAGAAAGGTCTAAAGACAAGAATTATGTTCAAACTAACTATCTAAAACTCCAGGATATGACTCTCCAAAGTAAAGATTAAAAAGCACAATTAAAATCTTAATAAAGGATGTTGAATCTCTTTATTACCCAAATCTTGAAGTCTTAATCTATTAAACGTAGAATCAGGTTTGAAGTGTCTTCGTACATTCAATTAGAGGGTAAAAAGGTTAATCAAGGTTGGGATTTAGGCAAGGATTAGTTTTGATTAGAGATTAATTCAATTAAAGTTCGACAGAAGAATAAATCGTCCTGTTCATGAGGAAAATCGACCGATTTTTCCCAAGAACAGCCCGATTTATCTGTTTATCGTAAAACTGAAATCTAAACTCTCAGGGTCCTAATGTTTGAATGAGTTCAGTCTATCATCATCTAAGCCTTAATCATCAACTATTCTCCCCAGAATCACAAGGTTTTTAGCCAACCATTTTCAAAATCGAATCAAATTAATTATTGGAAGAGATATCGCAAAGAAACCAAATCTTGAATGAAAAATCCAATAACTCTTAAATCTGTAAACAATTGTCAAATCTGCTCAATGTATCTCTCAAACAACTCAATTTCGTGTTCACAAACCACAAACAATACAATGGATAAAGAAATCTCACAATCAAAGATCAAGAATAACTTTCCGGCAAAAAGCTCTTCAATCTCTCTCCAAGAATCGTTGATTTCTCCCAAACGTGTAAAGATCTTCCAGTGCGGCCTCCTCATTTTCGTTCCTAGGGTTCTCTTCTATACTTTCTTGCCGATAGGCCGTTTGGCAAAACTCTCCTCTAGCCCAAAATAATTGGGCTTTGTGTCGTCTATCCATTTGGCCGAATCGTGAAGAAAATCGACCCAGTCGATTTTGGTGCAAAACCGTTCGATTTCAAGGTATGAAAATCGTCCGATTTATATATATATTGGCACGATTTTCTTCAACAGAAAGTGCTCTTCCTTTGGTTCGTCTTCTATGCTTCTCCTTTGCAATTCCTTAGCTCTTTGTGATCCTTTTAAGACTCCTTTAGCTTCCTTAACATCCTTAGATGCTTCTTGCTCCATTTTTGCTTCCAATTCAACTCTATTTACCTACAATTCATCCAAAACTCGTGTAGACCTCTATTTCCGACAATTAATTGAATAGAACATAAAAGGCATACAAAATCTCTCTAAATGCAAGGTAAATAGAGATAATGTGCTGTATTATGCATGAATATGATGATACATAATTCATGTCATCACAAACCATAAAATATGTCAAAGAATCTCTCAAAACACTCAATAATGGGTTTACGAATCACAAGAATCAGAAGGGAAACAAAAGATCTCACAAACTTCTTGAATCTTGACTTCTTGTTTTTTCCTTCAATCCTCTCTCTAAGAACCTTCAATTCCGCAAAATCCTGTAAATCTTTCACGCTCCGAACTCCCGAGTTTTGTTCCTAGGGTTCCGATGTATACTTTCTCACCAATGGGCCGCTTGGCATATCACTTCTCAGGCCAACAAGTGATGGGCTTTGGATCGTAATATGTTTAGGCGAAAGCTGAAGAAAATGTACTTAAGACGACAGGAGAACAGGTACACATTCGTCTTCCCCGGATGGTACAGAATCTCAAGGTCAAAGTCCTTGATCAACTCAAGCCATCGACGCTGGTTGTTATTCAACTCCCGCTGCATAAAAATGTACTTAAGACTCTTATGGTCTGTGAAGATCTAACATGTGGCACCATACAAGTAATGTCTCTAGATCTTCAAAGCATGAATTACCGCTGCCAACTCTAGATCATGAGTCGGGTAGTTCTCCTCATACGTCTTCAGCTGTCTAGCTCGCATAAGCAATCACTTTGCCCCTCTGCATCAATACACATCCCAAGTCTAGCTTGGATGCATCATTGTAGACCACAAAGTCATCAGAACCCTCTGGCTGTGTCAAGACAGGAGCAGAAGTCAAACGCCTCTTCAACTCCTCAAAGCTCTAGGTACACTAGTCGGTCCACACAAATCTGGTAGTCTATCTTCGAAGACTCGTAAGTGGACGGGCAATCACAAAAAATCCCTCCACAAAGCGTCTATAATATCCAGCTAGGCCAAGAAAGCTACGCACTTCCTTGACGTTCGTCGGTGTCGTCCATGCAGCAACAGACTCGATCTTCGCCGGATCAACCATAATCCCATTGGCGGAGACGATTTGTCCAAGAAAAGCGACCTCAGACATCCAGAACTCGCACTTAGAGAGCTTGACATACAACTCTCTATCCCTCAAAATCTACAAAACCGTCCTCAGATGACCGGCATGCTCCTCTCTGCTACGACAGTATACCAGAATGTTATCAATGAAGACTACTACAAACTAGTCAAGGAAGTCGATGAAGATACTGTTCATCAACTCCATGAAGACTTATGCGGCATTCGTCAGCCCAAATGGCATCACTACAAACTCGTAGTGTCCATATCGGGTATGAAATGCCATCCTGTGCACGTCTTGCTCTCTCACCCTCAGCTGGTGATATATTGAACGCATGTCAATCCGGGACTATACTGTCGCTCCCTGAAGCTGATCAAGTAGATCATCATTACGAGGTAGTGGATACTTGCTCTTGATGGTCATCTTGTTCAGCTCTTTGTAATCAATGCACAGTCTCAACGAACCATCCTTCTTCCACATGAAGAGGACAGGTGCACGCCATGGTGAAACGCTAGGGAGAATGAAGCCTTTCTCAGCCAACTCCTCGAGTTGCTTCTTCAGCTCCAACATCTCGACATGCGCCATACGATATGGAGCCTTCGAGATGGGTCTCATACCAGGCTCCAATTCGATACTGAAATCCACACTCCTCTGTGGCGGCAAGCTCGACGGCTCAACAAACACGTCTGCAAACTCGCAGACCACTGGTATGTCCTCCAAAGCTGGACTCTCTCCATCCGTCATGGAGTAGCACCAGATGGTCCCAACCTCGGAAGACCTCGATCTGACCTACCTCGGTAGAGACTGTAACAGTCCGTCTACCAACATCAAAAACCGCACGGTGTCTACGTATCCAATCCATACCTAATATGACTTCTTCATGCATCAATGGCATGACTAAGAAGTCAACAAGCAAAACACGAGTCCCTAAACGACGGGGACAACTACGTATCTCATGGGTACCTCTGATCCGGCTACCATCTAGTAACCCTATAGTAAAGGGTATCCACTCTATAGTAGCTAAACTCAGACGCTCACACATGTATCAGAAATAAATGAATGCCTAGCACCCATATCAAACAAAACTCTAACAGGTAAAGCATGAAGCAGAATGGTACCTGCAGCAGCCGGTGCAGGTGGCTTCTCTGCACTCCTCATCTCAAAGGCTCTACCCCGAGCTCCTCTGGCACCACGACCTCTACTCGGCCCAGGAGCAAATCCCTGAGTACAAGGACGATCTAGGACTCTCTAATGTCTCTATGTTTGTTGTTGAGGTGTCCTCTGACCACCTCCTGTTACACTGGTAGGGGAAGAACCTTGCTGAGATGCAACTCCACCCTGCCTACAGAAGGCAGCTCGATGTCCTGGTCCACCACAGGTGAAGCAAGTCACAACTAGCCTGGTACACTCTGGCTTCAAATGTCCAAGATCACCACAGTTGTAACACTATCGTCCCTTATCTACAGTCAGTGCAGACGAGGGGTAACTTTGACGTCTCTTGTCTTGTCTAGACACAGATTCTCCTCCAACTCCTTTTGTTTGCCTAGTGCACTGCCTCTTCTCAGACCGTCCCGTCTGAGAAGCCCTCCTCTATTTAGCTCGCTCCCTCTCATAAGCAGAAGCCCGGTCTTGATAATCAGCTAGGGACTCGCATTGGAATCCCGCCATATATGAGCGTGTGCTCTCCCTCAGACAACGGGAGAACAGGTACACATGATGGCCTTCAGATGGTGCAGCTGGATCCAACAAAGCTAACTCAGTTTGGAAGCGCCTGATGGCGTCAGTAATCGACACATCCTCAAAGCCGGATTCCACAAAATCCTACAGCTTCTCCCTCCTCAGTGAGGCAGGGCATAACTGCTCTCTAATCATACTCCTCATGCGATCACAGCTGGTGGCTCTGGCTCGTACAGTCCTCCACCACTGATGTGCAAGGTCACGGAATAGAGACTGTACCAGCTCTATCCGTCTCTCCTCAAGACATCTGATAGACTCTAAAGCTGAGTCTACATGTCTTATCCAGACCTCAGTCTCCAACCCTATCTTTCCTGAGAAAGGTGGTACGCCCATCTGATGGAATGCCTTCAACCAAGTTTCTAGTCGAGGCCCTTTGATCTCCTTTGAAACCCGAACAGTCTTAGCAACACGTGTCGGCATAGCTGGCACCTATGTGGCTCTCTGAGACATCTAAGATGATCCCTCATGCCCTGTTAGATCTGGGGCCCGTCTTCCAGCTCTGACAACCTCCTCAACACGTCGGATGTACTCTCTAAACTCTGTCCCCCTCATGGAGACATGATCCGATTCATGAGACTAGACTCAATATGAATGATGTCTCCTCGATCCACCACTCCTCGTCTTTGGGACAACACTCTCAACGACCTCCTCACGTACCTCCTTCACCACTGGTGGATCAACAGCGGGTACTGGTCCCTCTCCTATCACGCCCGGAGGAAGAGGTGGTTTACCTCTACCTCGGCCTGCAGCAGCAGTAGCTCTAGTCCGAGCCATCTACGGGGTATGTACACCTAACTTATAAGGATCTATATAGGCCATATGTATATATATATATATATATATATATATATATATATATATATATATATATATATATATATATATATATATATATATATATAACACATATACAAACATAGTCCACAATACATATATACATATCTATACTACAGAGATCTATAGCAGAGGTGGCGACTTCTCATACATTCTAACCCAAACCAAACTTAAAACCAAAAATCCTTTTAAAAACATCAGACCCTTTTTGGGTTCTGTTTATTTTACCTATCAAACCTCATTGCAGGTAGCAAGTGCCATTGTTGTCAACCTAAGCCTCTGATACCAACTCTATAATACCCCAAATCCGCGGGACTCGGAGTGCCACATTGGGTTAGGATCTCACAATGGATCCTGACCCTAGCTTGACAACAAGTTCACTAGACCTTACAACATGGCATTGAAAGATATAAAAACAAATGCACAAAACTGTATAAACTGTACAACCAAAAGGTAACATCAACATAGTCGAGTATAAACAACAACATCCTCACACACGAGGTAACAAAAGATCATCCTCACGCAGGAGGGAAAAGTAAACAACCCCAAAAGACTACATTTATTCTATGCACGAGAGGTCCTCGGCCTGCCACTCTTCTAGATCACCCAGCAGCACGCCTATCTTGTAGGGCATCTACAATATGGTAATAAACCATTAGCTAACCATACATATATAGGATAATGCATAAGCACAAACACAATCATGGAAGGATAAACACGCCAATATGCTATCACACATTTACCCATTTATCATCTTTATATAATAGTCATTCACTCAAATCGTGTATATATAGATGTATGAAAGTATGTGACACGAGGACCGATACAACCTCGTCTCTGAGCCCGATAGCCAACTGTACGAGTATTGGTCACACAATCCGTGTACCCTATGGGAGTGGATTGCGCCCTTCCTGTAAAGCCAGTCTGGCCTGACATCAAAGAACCTCCCAGACTCCACGGCGGGATGAAAGGGAAATGTTATCACAACCACGCAACGGGGTAATCAATAAAAGATAGGTCGGTATAAATGACATCTCATGCTATCATAACAACATATAATGCACACACCACTCATGCAAACACCCAATATAGGGATGGTAGCTAAGTAAGTCCTATGGAATTACCTCAACCTCGTACAAAACTCAACCACAACTCGATCACCTCAACACTAGAGGAACAACACAGCCTATAGACAAGGCATAAAGAGGTATATCAAACTCCAATCAACACAAGGGTCATACCTAGACCCAAAGGGATCCATAGGATCATCCTCAACCTAACCTCACAACCTAATAAGCCTCAAAGGTCATACATGGCATATACCGATCATAACCTCATCAAAACACATCCTCACACATTGATAGGTGATGAAATCACTATCATTTAGGGTAGTTTTTCGAGTCTTTTTTATCACAATAGTGTCGTTTTATGCTATTAAATCCTTGGTCCAGAAGAAGAAGACTAAAAGAAGATAAAAGAGGAGTTATAAGCACTTGGGAGTTGAAGACCATTCACGAAGGAAAGCTTCTGGTGTCTCACCGCCCCCGCGGAGCACTGTCACCGCTCTAGCGGGTGACACTACACTCCGGAACGCAGCATGCGCCTTCGCCAGCACCCAGAACCAACACTATCACCGCTCCTATGCCCCTCCTTGGCGCCCCTGCGGTGACTTATCCTGAAAAAGCGAAGACCGGCGCCCCTACGCCTCTACCTGCGTCTCACCCTACGGAGCTGTGAAGCCAAAGAGTCAGTGTCACCGCCCCTACGTTGACACTGGGCCGCCCCTGCGGCTCGACATCAGGATCGACAGAAAGATGAAGAGTCGGGCGTTTGAAGAATATTAAAGATCTGCCCTTGCGGAATTTCCAGGCCACCCCTGCAGCCATGAAGAACTTCAAGCATTTTTGCCTAAACCACCCCTTGCGGAATTTCCAGGCCACCCCTGCGGCCATGAAGAGTCGGGCGTTCGACGATAGAGACTTTACTCCGGCTATTTGCACCACTTTTATGGCATTAAAGGTGGCTGTTTTGGCCGGCCATTTACTCCCATTTAGTGCAATTTATAGTATAAATAGACCCATGGCTGATTGCTAGAATTATCCATCATTTCCCATTTTAATTCTCTCTTTTCTCTTGCTTCCCTTGTAATGAGCTTTTAGTTCCCTTGCTACATTGGGTTGGTTTGAAGCTGCTTTATTACTTTGGCTGTAAGTACCTTTCTAATATAAGTTTTATTCAGTAATGCTTTGTGTTTCTTAATCGTCATTTGTCTAAATTGCATGTTTGATTATCACTTAAGATTGATCACCTTAGGTTCTAAAGTGCATGCAAAGAACTAGGATTAATAGATTCCGGGTTCGGGTCTTTAATCTAGTAGTAACCTTCGAGTAATAACGGGTTGTAATTGCTTAAAGGAAAAGAAACACAAATATAAAGATTAGTTTATTTGTTTTAATCTTTTCTTTATATCCCTTAGTCTTTGTTTGAAAGCTAACTTGTGACTTGTTCTTGTAGGTTTACGGAACACTAAACTTGTTAAGTTGTGTTGATGCCGGTTGGCTCAATACATACATATGATCAAGACGGGAACATTACTTGAAAACTTGTAAAAAGGAACTCACTAAAGTAGTAATCGCATGCTAAGAATCAACCTAGTGTAGATTCTCTCATCATCATCATATTCATTTTATTACTTGTTTTCTAGTTTTGTGTGCATCAATTCATCCAACCCCTCCCTTGTTACTTTGTTCTATAATCAATAATTGAATTTAATAAAAATATCACCAAACTCTCTTGGGTTCGACCCTTACTTAACCGCTATACTTGTTCTAGTGTTAGGTTGGGATTTATTTTGATAAGATAAAAACGACCTAAGGAAAAGATCTTGTCAAATTTTGGCGCCGTTGTCGGGGAGTTTAGTTTTGTTTTTATTTCATTTTTATTATTGATTATTGGTTTGGACCGTTTTTATGGTTCAAACCCGTGCTACTAACTCCGGCATTGTTCCCTTTGATCTAGAAATTGCTAGGACGCACATCCGGCGACGTAGACCACAACAACTTTAACAAGAAATGGCTGATCGTACTCTTCATCAACTCACTCATCCGACTTTGGCTCAACAACCTTTTGTGGTTACTATACCAGCATTAGGGGAAGGAATCAACTTCGAGCTCAAGCCGGGTCTCATTCACTTGCTCCCATCCTTCCATGGGTTAAGTGGTGAAGACCCCATCAAACACCTTGGGAAGTTCCTTACCGTGTGTATGAGCATGAAGCCGGCCAACATTACCGAAGAACAAATCAAGATGAGGGCATTCGGTTTCATACTCAAGGATGCAGCGGACGATTGGTATTACCACCTTCCATCCGGGAGCATCGACACTTGGGAGAATCTCCACAAGTCGTTTCTAGAGAAATACTTCCCAGCCAAGAAGACCAATAGCTTGCAGAAAGCTATAAGCAACATCGAGCAAGAGGCGGACGACACTCTCTATGAGTACTTTGAGCGGTTTGCACGCCTCCGATCCAGCTGTCCTTTCCATGGATATTCAACTCAGGATCTAGTCTTGTACTTGTACAATGGCTTGCTTGACAACAAAAGGAGGATCATCGATGCGGCTTGTGGAGGTAACATTCTTCACTCTACCCCTGACCTTGCTTTGGAAAAGATGCGGGAACTAGTGGAAGGAACCCGGAACTTTGGAAGGACTTCTTCCAAGAGAGGTGTTCATGCTGTGAATTCTGGGAAGAGTGAGATCTCCAATGAGCTTGCTGAACTAAAGGAGATGGTGAAGAGATTAACGTTTATGGGAACCCCACAACAGCTTAAGGCATGTGCAGTTTGTGCTGACCCATATCACCCAACAAACATGTGTCCCCAAGTCCAAGATGACGATGCAGAGGTGAATGTAGTAGGTTATGGACAACCACAATAGCAAAGGCCTAGGAACGATCCTTATGCGCAGAATTTCATGCCAAACTGGCATGATCAACAGAACTTTCGTTGGAGAGATCAACAAAACCAACAACAGCAGCCCTGACAAGGTAAGTATCAATCAATTGAGGATATGTTGCAGGTTTTGACTAAGCATTTTGCTACTCATGTCCAGACAACAGAATCCAGCATCAAGAACCTTGAAAAACAGGTTGGGCAAATGGCGGAAGCCATAACAAGGATCGAAGCTAGATCCTCCGGAGGATTGCCTTCCCAGACGGTTATAAACCCCAAGGAGAATGTTAGTGCTCTAACATTAAGGAGTGGGAAGCAAATCCAACAGAAACCAGCATAAGAATTACAAGACAAACCCTCTGACGAGTTTGCCGCACCCACAGCCGCCCCTGCGGCTGCAACTGCGCCCAGTTCTGAGCAGACGCCGCCCCTGCGGCTGGATGTCCCCGCCCCTGTGGTGACATCCCCTGAGCCGCCCCTGAGCTTGCAATCTGACGCCCTTGTAGAAAACTCAACAGAGAGTTCTGTTGAGAAGGATTCTTACATCCGACCTGATTTTCCACCACTATACTCTAAGAAACCACCAGCTCCTTTTCCTGAGGCACTAAAGGAGAGAAGAATCATTGAGGACAAGGATCTTTTTGAGACCTTCTCCAAATGCGAGGTAAACATCCCTCTCCTTAAGTTATTGAAGAGTATTCCTAAATATGCTCGTTTCTTGAAGGAACTTTGCACTATTAAGAGGAATCAGAAGCTGAAGGGGAAGCAAAAAGTACAAGTAAGCGAGCATGTCCCCACCGTTTTCCAATGTAGGATGCCCAAGAAATGCAGCGATCCGGGCATGTAAGTATCCCTTGTGTCATCGGGGAAACCTGTTTTGATAAAGCCATGCTTGACTTTGGTGCTTCTATAAATGTTTGGCCATATTCTATTTACAAATCACTTGGCCTTGGGCCATTAACGGAAACTAGGATTGTAGTGCAACTTGCTGATAGATCTAATGTATACCCGAAAGGGATAATTGGAGATGTATCAATAATGGTGGACAACCTAATTTTTCCTGCTGATTTCTTTGTAATGGATATGGAAAATGACTCGCATGTTGCACCAATATTGCTAGGTAGACCATTCCTGAAAACTGCTAGGACTAAAATTGATTATGTTAGTGGCAAACTAACCATGGAGTTTGATGGTGAAGTAGTGGAATTTGACATCTACGATGCAATGAAATTTCCTAGTGATGATCATTCTTTATGTGCTATTGACATTGTGGAACCTTTTGTGCAAGATGTGTTTGATATTTCTGACATTGACAAATTAAAAAATATAATTGAGCATGACATTGATGATTACAATTCAAATATGCATTAACATCCAACATGAAAGAGGTCCTAGCCCAGTTAGATGGGTATAAGAGGTTACCTATCTCCAATTCGGCCATTGGTCCCACTTTACCAACCCCAAGCGAGAAGCTTGTTCCATCTATAGTGCAGGCACCGGAAATAGAGTTGAAAGACCTTTCATCCCACCTCAAGTACATTTTCCTTGGACACAACAATACCTTGCCGGTGATCATCTCCAACAAATTGACTACCGGTCAAGAGGATAAGTTGGTAAGAGTGTTGAAAGAACACAAGACGGCCCTTGGATGGACCATTGCGGACATCAAGGGGATAAGTCCATCCACTCTCATGCATAGAATCTTACTTGAGGAGGATGCTAAACCATCTAGGCAACCTCAACGAAGGTTGAATCCGCCAATGATGGATGTGGTCAAGAAGGAGGTGTTGAAGCTCTTCCAAGCGGATATGATCTTTCCTATTTCGGATAGCACTTGGGTTAGTCCAACCCATGTAGTTCCAAAGAAAGGAGGTATCACAATGGTGGAAAATCAACATGGAGAGATGGTCCTGAGTAAAACGCAAACCGGATGGAGAGTTTGCATTGACTACCGCAAACTCAACAAGGTAACACGTAAAGACCATTTTCCATTTCCTTTTATTGACCAAATGTTGGAACGTCTTACAGGTCATCCATACTACTGCTTCCTGGATGGATATTCGGGTAACTTCCAAATAGCCATTGCGCCGGAAGATCAAGAAAAGACGACGTTCACTTGCCCATTTGGCACTTTTGCGTACCGCATAATGCCATTTGGACTTTGCAATGCCCCCGGCACCTTCCAACGGTGCATGATAAGTATTTTCTCCGAATACATAGAAAATTTTATTGAAGTCTTCATGGATGATTTTACTGTCCATGGGGACAGTTTTGATGCATGTGTAGGACATTTGAAACTAGTTCTTGAAAAATATGTTGAAACCAATTTAGTTCTTAATTCAGAAAAATGCCATTTCATGGTAGAACAAGGAATTGTGCTAGGACATGTAATATCCTCAAACGGGATAGATGTAGATAAGGCAAAGGTTGATGTAATTCAAAGTTTACCTTATCCTACTAACATTCGGGAAATCCGATCTTTTCTTGGTCATGCAGGTTTCTACCGATGGTTTATCAAAGACTTCTCAAAGATCTCGGCACCCTTATGTGAATTGCTCAAGAAAGACGTCACCTTCATAGTGGATTAAAGTTGTAAGAAAGCTTTCGACACTTTGAAGGCATGTCTCACTAGCGCACCAATCATCCGTTCTCCGGATTGGGAAAAACCCTTCGAAATCATGTGTGACGCCAGCGACTACGCAGTAGGAGCTGTCTTAGGACAGAAGGATGGGCGAGCCTCACACGTGATCCATTATGCGTCTATGACACTCAATGGCGTAAAGGAATTACTCTACCACCGAGAAGGAGATGCTAGCGGTGGTTTTCACCCTTGAGAAATTCAGGCAGTACCTTCTTGGAGTAAAGGTAATTATCTTTACTAACCATGCAACTCTTAGGTACCTCGTGGCGAAGAAGGAGGCAAAGCCACGATTGATTCGGTGGGTGCTCCTTCTAAGTGAGTTCAACCTAGAGATACGGGATAAGAAGGGGGCTGAGAACCTGGTGGCCGATCATTTGAGCAGGCTAGTGAAGGAAGAGGAAGATCCAACCAAAGGAAAGGAGATAGCTGGAAGTTTTCCAGACTGCACCTTCTACACAACCATTTGTTGTGTAACCGCCCCCGCGCCTCAAGCGTCCCGCCCCTGCGACTCAACCTAGGCGCCCCTGCGGAATTGACGACAGAGGTTTGTCTTAAGCTCTAATCTTTTAAACCTTGGTTTGCTGATATTGTGAACTTCATTGTTAGGAATGAGTACTCTCCAGACTTCATCAAGGCACAATGAGAGAAGGTGAAGGTTGAATCTCGACACTACGTTTGGGACGACCCCTACCTTTGGAAGCATTGTAGTGACCAAGTAATCCGCCGTTGCATTCCGGATAATGAGGTACAATCTGTCTTAACTTTCTATCATTCCAAAGCATGTGGGGGGCAGTTTGGGGCCAACAAAACTGCAAGAAAAGTTTTAGATGCCGGTTTCTTTTGGCCACACATTTTTAGAGACGCTTTTGCGTTTTGCAAAGTGTTTGATAGGTGCCAAAGGGTAGGAAACATTTCAAGGAGACATGAAATGCCCCAAACCTCTCTTATATTATGCGAAATATTTGATGTTTGGGGAATTGATTTCACGGGGCCTTTTCCTACTTCATTTTGGCATGCATATATATTATTTGCGGTGGACTATGTTTCTAAGTGGGTGGAAGCAAAGGCCACCAAAACTGATGATTTAAAAGTGGTTGCAGCTTTCCTTAAGGAAAATATTGTTGCAAGATTTGGAATTCCGAAAGCCTTAATCAGTGATAGGGGTACCCATTTCTGCAACAAGACGATCACGGCCGTCCTTAAGAAGTACCACGAGTGTCAACAGCTTATCATCCACAAACAAATGGCCAAGCTGAGGTATCCAACCGGGAAATTAAGACCATCCTCGAAAAGACGGTATCTCCCGGTAGGAAGGATTGGAAAACAAGGCTTAACGACGCTCTTTGGGCATATCGGACAGCCTACAAGACTCCTATAGGGATGTCTCCCTTCAGGCTCGTGTTTGGGAAAGCTTGCCACCTTCCGGTGGAGCTAGAGCACAAAGCTTGGTGTGCGGTAAAGAAGTGCAACATGAACATAGAGGAAGTGGGAGAATTCCGGAAACTTCAATTGCAAGAGTTGGAGGAATTGAGATTAGATGCGAATGACCATGCCACTACATACAAAGAAAAAACCAAAGCATGGCATGACCGAAATATTCTCCGGAAGACTTCAAGGTAGGTAATAAGGTACTTTTCTTTCAATCAGGTTTGAAACTTTTTGCAGGTAAGCTGCGTTCAAGGTGGACGGGGCCGTTCGTGATAGCGGAAGTATACCTTCACGTCGTTGTGGATCTCTATGATCCCCAAATGCACAAGGTGTTCAAGGTAAACAGGCAAAGGCTAAAACCCTAACTTGAAGGAGTAAAAAACAATCCGAATGAAGAGATGGTACTGGAGGTGGCCCAACCAGAGAGGTAGAGTCCTTACGTCGAGGCAACGACGTAAAACAAAGGCGCTGCTCGGGAGGCAACCCGAAGGAATAAGAAGAGGAGCCTCAGTCAAGCCAACCGCACCTGCGGCTAAGTGTCTCCGCCATTGCGGTGACACACTTGCCCAGCACCGCCCCCGGCGCTGGGCCTGCGTCTGTAAAACCCCTGCCATCGCCCCCGCGGTGACATCCATGCGCCCTTGCGGCGGCCACCCTTGACACGCATACTCAGCGCCGCCCCCGGCGCTGAGCCTGCGCCTTCCTCTTCCTTGTCACCGCCCCCGCGGTGACAAGTCCCCGCCCCTGCGGTTTTATCCAGAAAAGAAAAAAAATAAAGATCCAAAAATACCCTACACCTACCCCACCAACCTCTCTCTCTCACCTCACCTACCACTCGTCTCTCCCATATCCCTCCCTCTCGCCCTAAACCTCTCACCATCACCACCCTTGCTCACGCCCCCTGCGCCACCTCACCGACGCCACCACCACGGCCTCCGACGCCCCTGCGCCACCCTCTGCCTTCTCACAACCATCACCACCCTTAATATCTAAAACCTTCAACCTTCACCCTACTTTACTCCCCATCACCAACAACCCCCTTCCACCACTCCTCACCACCTCCGGCGATATTTCCACCCACCAAAAGCCACCGGATAGCTCCCCCAGCTCCTCCACCTTCGCAGCTGTCAAGAAACGCCTCCAAGAGTTCTCCCGCCCCTGCACCTGCAAGCTTACGCCCCTGCGCCTCTCCGCCCCTGCGCCTGCAAGTGCCGCTCCTGCGGAAATAGCAACAGAGGGTTCGTCTCTTTCTCCAATTTCTAAACTTTTTTAATTCCTTTACTTGATCAATTGCAAGAAATGGAACCCCAGAGAATATACAAGATGTCGGAGGCTGAGAAGACCCGGCATAGGATTGTGCAAGATCAGGTTGTGTATGCAACTTGGTTTTTGCACGTTCCTACATTGGAAAAATTGGGCATGCTGGAGAGCATGCAGTCATTTCTCACCAACGCTGGGCTCGGTGAATTTCTGACCAAATGTGCTACAACGTACCCCGAGCTCAGCCGCCAATTCATCCCCACCTTCACCATGGAGAAGGAGGACCATGTTTGTGTTGGACTTTCATTCAAGTTCAACAAGAAGAAGTATACACTGGATTACTCTCAACTGTAGTAAGCATTTGGGGTGACTCTTTGCGCCTCAGAGAACTGGTGGGAACCCGTTCCGACACCGGACCTATGTGAGTTTTGGTAGGCTACCACAGGTTCCGAGTTTCATGCCGGGGGTGAGTATTTGTTCGCTCCAAACGGTGTGTGCAAGCTTTAAATTTATAACCCTAGACTTAAGCTTAAAACAAGGATGCGAACCCGCAGTGTACGGGTCAATCGTAGTAAAAGCAAGAAAATTCCAGGGGTCGATCACAGGGACTTAGTGAAACAAAGTCCAATACGGTATGCTAGTGTTAATGCTAACCATAAGAGCAAGTATACAATCAAAGATGAATAAGATGTCAAATAAGCAAACATGCAATTCTAGGGATTAAAGCATCTAGTTGTGGTTCCAACTCAAGATCTATAGATAAGCGGACAAAGCTGAGATTTTTGCATGGGGAAGGTGTTTCTAAAGTGGAGTAGATCACCGGGTAAGTCTCACTACACACTAATCCCAAACCGTAACTCCTATTACCGGGTAAGTCTCAAGGAATTAAGATAAAGAACTATTGCCTCAAACTAACACACCATCTAAGGGAATAGAATTAACCTTTACCGGGTAAGTCTCAGGCTAACTCACAAAGATGGGATGGAAGCACACTCAAACCCCAATAAAGGACAAGCCTTTATTACCTACACTTATGATCGTTGGTATACAAACTAAGGAATTACCGGGTAAGTCTCATCCTAAGCTTGCTTTGAACCAGAAAGGTATAATAAGAATAGGATTTGGCAAACTCTAACACATTAACTCTCAGTTAAGGATCGGATAAGCCACCTCGGTCAGCCAGTTTCCACCCCGGCCGAGATGTTCATCGACTGAACGAGATGCTTAGGGTTAAGGTTAAAGACTCGAACTTTCAGGGTCCTACTGTGATTAAGATCATTCTATCATTGTTTTTCCCACAACCTTCAGCCAATCACCCTAGAATCACACAAGGAAATTAGCCACTCATCATCATAATGAAAGTATTAAATATATGGGAAGAAGGTGAATATTTGAACAAAGAAGAATTTAATGAAAACACTTCAATAACTGAATCAAATATCACACAAAATCGTTCCTTGGATAATAATCCAACAAGACAAGACAACAAGGAAAAGAATTGAAGACAATCTTACAAAACCCTCCAAAAAGCTATAAAGCTATAGTCTTCAATCTTCCTTCAACCTTCAAAAAGGTTCTTCGAATCTCCCAAATTGGAGTAGGATGCGGCTGCTGCGTCGTATGCGGGATGTTCTAACTGTAAGCGGATGTTGGATTTGTGGAAAATCCAACCCTTTTTATAGGAAAAATAACCCTCCAAAGATAAGAAATCTTAAGAAGATATTATCCCATAAATATAGGTAAAATATATGATTCTGCATATCTCCTTCCTTCTAGAAGCTCAGCCCAAAAATATAGGATCACTTTCCAATTTTAAAAGATCTCAGCCAAGAATAAAATATTCTCGCCGCGTCCTAGGTGTTCGCCTCGGTCGAGTCGGTGTCTCTGGATCGCCTCGGTCGAGATGAATCTCTGGGCAACCGAGGTGATCATAACTGAGTGTAGAATCTCTCAAAACTGGTCCAAAGTAAATCTTTAATCCATGGCTATGCTTCCTGAAGGATTCCTTTTTGCTCCTCAATGTAGCTCCAAATGACTCTTGACTCCTTTTGCTCCTTTTCAATGCAAAACGTACCATATTACCTGCAATTACAACGAAACTAGGCGTAGACCTCGATTCTCGCAAAGGTAGATGAAATGGTAGTAAAATCACATAATGTACATACAAACATGCAGATTATGAAAGATAAAACGTCCAAACAAACCTCAAAATATAGACTATAATTCATGCTATCAAAATACCCCATACTTAGCCCTTGCTTGTCCCTAAGCAAGTTCCTCATATAGAAATCAAGATAGAATGGATTATAAGTCAAGAAAATCAATGAAAAGTCTTTCAAAAACATTTTTATGGTGTGGAATTATCATAGATCACTCTAAGAGAGTACTTCCTGGAAATTAAAAACTCAATATGATCAAAACATTTTATAAATATAGGAAAGTTGTTCATCTTTGCATAAAATCATAGAATGCATAATAAATCATAATTATCAAAATTAATCATGTATAATCCGATTTAAACCGCTAAGTCAATCAACAAGCTCAAGGTCTCAAGGGCTTCCCAAAAGAAAGGTCAAGAAACGTGTAGGGTAGGGATGTATGTAAGGTAATGTGGTGCTAGAATCCGGGAAAAGGATGAACTTCACTTCCACTTTGACTTGCAACACCTTCCACCAATAAGCTTTGCTTATTTCACACTTTTTTCTCTTTTACTTTACTTTTTGGGATGCATGGATAGAGGTGCACAATAACCGAAGCCTAGGAAATCCGCAATCATCAATTTCTTGAGATGCGTCAAACCCTTGATGCACATACCATGACCCGTTAGGAATATCGCTCAATCCGACTTTGGCAAGACACAAACACCCGGCTATGTGAATGGTGCCGAGTTACTCATCTTCATGATTGACTTCCCCAAACCTATTATTGCTTTCTAACACTTTCACTTTCAGCCACTTCTCAACTTTTGACTTGCTTTCACCACTTCGCTTGCTTCCAAATTCCCGGATAGGTAAAGGGAGGCAATATGTATATGAGGGGCTAAGCATGATCAAGAAGAAGAAGAAGAAGAAGAATGAATTGCCTTGGTCTTTCCAAGAAGAACGTGAGAGAACTTATGCTGCGGTGTCAACCTTCAAATTCAACATAATTTGGATAAAAATAAAGTATTAAACATGCCAATAATTTCAAACAAAGCATTTAGCAACTTAAACATATCATAAAACATTTCAAACATATAAAGAATTTAAATCCAGTCGGTAAACAAAATCTTCACTGAGATCATATCCAGATAAGTAACACAAAAATCGTTATCGAAAATTTTCTGTTAAGCCCACCTCGGTCGAGGTGTTCTTGGTTCAACCGAGGTGAAACACCTCGTTTTGCCAGAACTGTCCCGGTCGAGGTCAAAAATTTTTTTAAAACCATTTTTTTTTCGGTTTCGACGTTTTTCTCAATCAAATAACCTGTAAGTATGCATGCAATCTCAGATAAACATATAAATGCAGAATGAAGCATAAATATCCGGTCAAATAGAGTCATGCATCACATAAGTGTCAAATACCTCAATAAACACCCCATACTTAGGACACACTGTCCCAGTGGGTCAAAATAGGTCTAAGGACAGGATACTCACCGAACATAGCTAAACTGCATGAAGAAGTAAGAAACAGCTCCCAGATAAGACCATCTCGGTTGGCGAAGCACATCTCGGTCGAGGTGTTCTGACAGTACCCGAGATGTATTTCAGTAAAGCTCGTTTCCTCAACTTCTCGAAATTTTGTTCTTCCAGTGTAGCTCCTGAACTGTGATCCTTCCTTTTGGAATACCTGGTTGTCGTCTAGAGGAAACAAAAACAAAGCAACTATCTAAACTAGACTAGAAAACGGGAAAGAAAGCAATACCTTGGGTTGCCTCCCAAGAAGCGCTTGGTTTAAGGTCGCTAGCTGGACCCTTCTCCATAGAATTACTCAATGTACCTTGAACACCATGGAGTGCTCATCACATCCATCAAAAAATTCTTCCAAAAAGGTTCTGGTTCCTAATTTCACCGGCAAATGGTAAGATCTTCCACGTACAAGCTTGTACGGTTTGATTCTCACCGGAATCCTTCTAGCCTTCTTGCACTTCAATGGGACATAATCTAGCCTTGCGTCCCATCCTTTCCTTGATCGAGAAAACAGCTTCTCGAGAATCCTAGTAGCTTCCCCATCTTTAGCATGGGGATGGTACAAGGTCCTTAGCATGCGAGGGACCCCATACTTGAACAAATAACACTTCGTTGCCTTAGCGGTGAAGCGCTTGTTAACTTCACTCCTTATAATCCAAGGAGCACCTTCCTCCAACAATTTCAAGAGAGATTTCATCTTGATCTTAGGAGGTTCTTTCGGAAGAGACCTCCAACTCTCCGGTGCATTCCTGAAAAATTCAGAAATATTAATAGGGAATTCAAATAAAGTAGGAGAATGTACCTTGTAAAGTTCTCCAAGGCTTGAGACAAGTTTCATGTTGGATTGATAATCCACACATGAAATCCCTCCCAACTCAGCTGGTCTTTCTTCCACCTTGACCACAGTCTCAGTGATTTGGCCAAGGTTCGCCGCATCTTCCAGTTCCAGTTTTGCAGATTCTTCTTCCATCTCGGCCGAAATCTCTTCCACCTCGACCGAGGTTTCAACAGTCAGATCGAATTCTTCCACATCCCCCTCTTCCACAAAAGCTTCAGGAGAAACTTCCGGTTCGACCAAAGGAGTTCTTGGAACGTGCAACACTTCCTTATGCTCCTCTTTCGGCTTAGCATAGGATAGGGTGCTTTCCTTGAGCTCCTCCACCTTCTTCATCAACTTCTCCAATCTTGATTCGAGAGAGTCTTCAAAAGGTTGCTCATAAATGTTTTTAGGGACATTCTTCTCATCCCATATCGCAAGTTCACGTTGAATGGCCTCTTCTCTTTCCCATTCATTGTTGAACCAATAGAAGGAGTACTTCTCCTCCAAGTATTCATAATGGTCCGCCCTAGCATTTTGTCTTGCTATCCAGGCTGGATCAAATGTAGTCATCGGAAATCCTGAAAACTACAAAACTCATAGAAAGAGTAGTTAGTAGCAACAGGGGCAAGTGCCCCGAAAGCAAACCGCAACCGGCTCGGTCTAGACCAAGTCCCCGGCAACGGCGCCAAAAACTTGTTCGCTCCAAACGGTGTGTGCAAGCTTTAAATTTATAACCCTAGACTTAAGCTTAAAACAAGGATGCGAACCCGCAGTGTACGGGTCAATCGTAGTAAAAGCAAGAAAATTCCAGGGGTCGATCACAGGGACTTAGTGAAACAAAGTCCAATACGGTATGCTAGTGTTAATGCTAACCACAAGAGCAAGTATACAATCAAAGATGAATAAGATGTCAAATAAAGCAAACATGCAATTCTAGGGATTAAAGCATCTAGTTGTGGTTCCAACTCAAGATCTATAGATAAGCGGACAAAGCTGAGATTTTTGCATGGGGAAGGTGTTTCTAAAGTGGAGTAGATCACCGGGTAAGTCTCACTACACACTAATCCCAAACCGTAACTCCTATTACCGGGTAAGTCTCAAGGAATTAAGATAAAGAACTATTGCCTCAAACTAACACACCATCTAAGGGAATAGAATCAACCATTACCGGGTAAGTCTCAGGCCAACTCACAAAGATGGGATGGAAGCACACTCAAACCCCAATAAAGGACAAGCCTTTATTACCTACACTTATGATCGTTGGTATACAAACTAAGGAATTACCGGGTAAGTCTCATCCTAAGCTTGCTTTGAACCAGAAAGGTATAATAAGAATAGGATTTGGCAAACTCTAACACATTAACTCTCAGTTAAGGATCGGATAAGCCACCTCGGTCAGCCAGTTTCCACCCCGGCCGAGATGTTCATCGACTGAACGAGATGCTTAGGGTTAAGGTTAAAGACTCGAACTTTCAGGATCCTACTGTGATTAAGATCATTCTATCATTGTTTTTCCCACAACCTTCAGCCAATCACCCTAGAATCACACAAGGAAATTAGCCACTCATCATCATAATGAAAGTATTAAATATATGGGAAGAAGGTGAATATTTGAACAAAGAAGAATTTAATGAAAACACTTCAATAACTGAATCAAATATCACACAAAATCGTTCCTTGGATAATAATCCAACAAGACAAGACAACAAGGAAAGGAATTGAAGATAATCTTACAAAACCCTCCAAAAAGCTATAAAGCTATAGTCTTCAAATCTTCCTTCAACCTTCAAAAAGGTTCTTCAACTCTCTCCCAAATTGGAGTAGGATGCGGCTGCTGCGCTTGTAAACCCTGATCGATGGTATATCGTGATGTATGCAGCCTCTAAGCATGATCGGATTTGTGGAAAATCCAATCCTTTTTATAGGAAAAATAAACCTCCAAAGATAATAAATCTTAAGAAGATATTATCCCATAAATATAGGTAAAATATATGATTCTGCATATCTCCTTCCTTCTAGAAACTCAGCCCAAAAATATAAGATCACTTTCCAATTTTAAAAGATCTCAGCCAAGAATAAAATATTCTCGCCGCGTCCTAGGTGTTCGCCTCGGTCGAGTCGGCGTCTCTGGATCGCCTCGGTCGAGATGAATCTCTGGTCAACCGAGGTGACTCATAACTGAATGTAGAATCTCTCAAAACTGGTCCAAAGTAAATCTTTAATCCATGGTTGTGCTTCCTGAATGTAGCTCCAAATGACTCTTGACTTCTTTCGCTCCTTTTTGATGCAAAACGTACCATATTACCTGCAATTACAACGAAACTAGGTGTAGACCTCGATTCTCGCAAAGGTAGATGAAATGGTAGTAAAATCACATAATGTACATACAAACATGCGGATTATGAAAGATAAAACGTCCAAACAAACCCCAAAATATAGACTATAATTCATGCTATCAAAATACCCCATACTTAGCCCTTGCTTGTCCCTAAGCAAGTTCCTCATATAGAAATCAAGATAGAATGGATTATAAGTCAAGAAAATCAATGAAAAGTCTTTCAAAAACATTTTTATGGTGTGGAATTATCATAGATCACTCTAAGAGAGTACTTCCTGGAAATTAAAAACTCAATATGATCAAAACATTTTATAAATATAGGAAAGTTGTTCATCTTTGCATAAAATCATAGAATGCATAATAAATCATAATTATCAAAATTAATCATGTATAATCCGATTTAAACCGCTAAGTCAATCAACAAGCTCAAGGTCTCAAGGGCTTCCCAAAAGAAAGGTCAAGAAACGTGTAGGGTAGGGATGTATGTAAGGTAATGTGGTGCTAGAATCCGGGAAAAGGATGAACTTCACTTTCACTTTGACTTGCAACACCTTCCACCAATAAGCTTTGCTTATTTCACACTTTTTTTCTCTTTTACTTTACTTTTTGGGATGCATGGACAGAGGTGCACAATAACCGAAGCCTAGGAAATCCGCAATCATCAATTTCTTGAGATGCGTCAAACCCTTGATGCACATACCATGACCCGTTAGGAATATCGCTCAATCCGACTTTGGCAAGACACAAACACCCGGCTATGTGAATGGTGCCGAGTTACTCATCTTCATGATTGACTTCCCCAAACCTATTATTGCTTTCTAACACTTTCACTTTCAGCCACTTCTCAACTTTTGACTTGCTTTCACCACTTCGCTTGCTTCCAAATTCCCGGATAGGTAAAGGGAGGCAATATGTATATGAGGGGCTAAGCATGATCAAGAAGAAGAAGAAGAAGAAGAATGAATTGCCTTGGTCTTTCCAAGAAGAACGTGAGAGAACTTATGCTGCGGTGTCAACCTTCAAATTCAACATAATTTGGATAAAAATAAAGTATTAAACATGCCAATAATTTCAAACAAAGCATTTAGCAACTTAAACATATCATAAAACATTTCAAACATATAAAGAATTTAAATCCAGTCGGTAAACAAAATCTTCACTGAGATCATATCCAGATAAGTAACACAAAAATCGTTATCGAAAATTTTCTGTTACGCCCACCTCGGTCGAGGTGTTCTTGGTTCAACCGAGGTGAAACACCTCGTTTTGCCAGAACTGTCCCGGTCGAGGTCAAAAATTTTTTTAAAACCATTTTTTTTTCGGTTTCGACGTTTTTCTCAATCAAATAACCTGTAAGTATGCATGCAATCTCAGATAAACATATAAATGCAGAATGAAGCATAAATATGAAAATATCCGATACATCATAAGTCAAATAAGTCAGATAATACATCAACTACCCCATACTTGAGACACACTGTCCCAGTGGGTGTAAATAAAGTCTGAAAGAAAGGAGGACTCACCGGATAAAGAGCCGAACTGCATAAAAAAATATAATAAATAAAACTCTGCAGCTTCTCAGTAGTCTTGATCAGGTGGTGGTGGTGGTGGTACATAAGGATACTGGGTCGGATCGAATGGATAGCCCATAGTCTGCTGGAACTGTAGCTCCATCATCCTACGCTGATAGTGTTGCCCCTCCAACATCTACTGAGTCCAGCTGTCAAGGTGTCGGTGCTGGGCGGCAAACCTCTCATGCATGTCTACTGTAAGGGCAGCATATGAGTCTATCATCTGCTCTGTCAAATCGTCGATCCGACGATGAGCCTCTGCATCTCTGTGACGGCGTGTCCGACGTCTAGTAGATCTAACGGGAGGTGCAGCAGGTGCAGGCTCAGTATCCTCCTCATCCTCATCCAAATCAATAATGGGAGGCGCGCTCGTCCCAGCTGTATCTGTCCCTGTGTCCATCGGGACGCCGCCTCCTCTCTCATCAACTGTCTCGTCATCATCCTCCTCATCAGCCTCCTCAGCCTCCTCAGCAGCTGCAGCTGCTCCCTCTCTGTAGTCCTCCATCAGCGGGGCCCATGCTGTCTGCCAAAAATGTGGGTCGAAGACCGAAAACTGTGCAGACCATCTGATGCCCTGAGGCGCTGTCCGCTCCCAAGGCATGGCAACATACGG
>BSUD01000001.1:30246666-30256899 GCA_033239045.1 Fagopyrum esculentum | reverse complement strand
ATATCCTTGAACCGCTCCCATGATTTGGACAAACTCTCCTTGTCCTTCATGATGAAAGCATTGATCTTCCCTCTCATTTCAGCAGTCTTTGAGGGGGGAAAGAATTTAGTCAAGAATTCCGTAGTCATCTCTTCCCATGTGCTGATCTTTCCTGCAGGCAGAGATTGATACCAAGTAAGAGCTCTATCTTTAAGAGAAAAGTAGAAAGGTCTTAGCTTGTAGTTGTTATTTTCAATTCTGGGAGGTCGCAAGGTCTCCATCAAGATCTCGTAGTTTTGAAGATGTTGATGCGGCGACTCCTTCTCTAGCCCTCCGAATTGACATTGGCGAATCATCGCTAGAACTTGTGGTCGAAGTTCGTAGTCATGGTCCGCTGGATCTCCTAGGTTCACTCCTGGACGCCTCAGCTGTTGATTAGGGTCCATCCTTTGACCTAGGGTTTGTGGAATTCCTGCAAGAAGAACATCTCGGACTGGCATCCGAGGTGGATGTACATCGGCCGGGGCGTCAGGTACTGGAACCTGCCTCGGTCGAGGATCAATTACTGGATCCTGCATCGGTCGAGGTTGAATCTGGTTCCGAATCGCTGCAATCTCAGCTTCGATTGCTGCATTCCTGGCCTGATTCTCTTCTTTTTCCTGCCTTAGCTCTTCTTTACTGAGACGTAGCTGCTCCTGCGTCTCTCTCAATTGGGCCAAAAGATCGTGATCGTCTTGTTGGGCCATCTTCGCTTCTCTTAAGCGTCGTTTGTATGTCTTTTCTGGTTCGGGATCGTAAGGAACGATTTCCTTCCCAGTGCGGGTTCTTCGCATATACCTAAGAAAGAACCTGCAAAAGTCACTCAAGTAGAGTGGTAAGACAACACGGGGCAAATGCCCCAAGAGCAAACCGTACCGGCTCGGTCTAGACCAAGTTCCCCGGCAACGGCGCCAAAAACTTGTTCGCTCCAAACGGTGTGTGCAAGCTTTAAATTTATAACCCTAGACTTAAGCTTAAAACAAGGATGCGAACCCGCAGTGTACGGGTCAATCGTAGTAAAAGCAAGAAAATTCCAGGGGTCGATCACAGGGACTTAGTGAAACAAAGTCCAATACGGTATGCTAGTGTTAATGCTAACCACAAGAGCAAGTATACAATCAAAGATGAATAAGATGTCAAATAAGCAAACATGCAATTCTAGGGATTAAAGCATCTAGTTGTGGTTCCAACTCAAGATCTATAGATAAGCGGACAAAGCTGAGATTTTTGCATGGGGAAGGTGTCTCTAAAGTGGAGTAGATCACCGGGTAAGTCTCACTACACACTAATCCCAAACCGTAACTCCTATTACCGGGTAAGTCTCAAGGAATTAAGATAAAGAACTATTGCCGCAAACTAACACACCATCTAAGGGAATAGAATCAACCTTTACCGGGTAAGTCTCAGGCTAACTCACAAAGATGGGATGGAAGCACACTCAAACCCCAATAAAGGACAAGCCTTTATTACCTAAACTTATGATCGTTGGTATACAAACTAAGGAATTACCGGGTAAGTCTCATCCTAAGCTTGCTTTGAACCAGAAAGGTATAATAAGAATAGGATTTGGCAAACTCTAACACATTAACTCTCAGTTAAGGATCGGATAAGCCACCTCGGTCAGCCAGTTTCCACCCCGGCCGAGATGTTCATCGACTGAACGAGATGCTTAGGGTTAAGGTTAAAGACTCGAACTTTCAGGGTCCTACTGTGATTAAGATCATTCTATCATTGTTTTTCCCACAACCTTCAGCCAATCACCCTAGAATCACACAAGGAAATTAGCCACTCATCATCATAATGAAAGTATTAAATATATGGGAAGAAGGTGAATATTTGAACAAAGAAGAATTTAATGAAAACACTTCAATAACTGAATCAAATATCACACAAAATCGTTCCTTGGATAATAATCCAACAAGACAAGACAACAAGGAAAAGAATTGAAGACAATCTTACAAAACCCTCCAAAAAGCTATAAAGCTATAGTCTTCAATCTTCCTTCAACCTTCAAAAAGGTTCTTCGAATCTCCCAAATTGGAGTAGGATGCGGCTGCTGCGCTGATAGCGGGTGTGCTGCGTCGTATGCGGGATGTTCTAACTGTCAGCGGATGTTCGATTTGTGGAAAATCCAACCCTTTTTATAGGAAAAATAACCCTCCAAAGATAAGAAATCTTAAGAAGATATTATCCCATAAATATAGGTAAAATATATGATTCTGCATATCTCCTTCCTTCTAGAAGCTCAGCCCAAAAATATAGGATCACTTTCCAATTTTAAAAGATCTCAGCCAAGAATAAAATATTCTCGCCGCGTCCTAGGTGTTCGCCTCGGTCGAGTCGGCGTCTCTGGATCGCCTCGGTCGAGATGAATCTCTGGGCAACCGAGGTGATCATAACTGAGTGTAGAATCTCTCAAAACTGGTCCAAAGTAAATCTTTAATCCATGGTTGTGCTTCCTGAATGTAGCTCCAAATGACTCTTGACTCCTTTTGCTCCTTTTTGATGCAATACGTACCATATTACCTGCAATTACAACGAAACTAGGTGTAGACCTCGATTCTCGCAAAGGTAGATGAAATGGTAGTAAAATCACATAATGTACATACAAACATGCAGATTATGAAAGATAAAACGTCCAAACAAACCCCAAAATATAGACTATAATTCATGCTATCAAAATACCCCATACTTAGTCCTTGCTTGTCCCTAAGCAAGTTCCTCATATAGAAATCAAGATAGAATGGATTATAAGTCAAGAAAATCAATGAAAAGTCTTTCAAAAACATTTTATGGTGTGAAACTATCATAGATCACTCTAAGAGAGTACTTTCTGGAAATTAAAAACTCAATATGATCAAAACATTTTATAAATATAGGAAAGTTGTTCATCTTTGCATAAAATCATAGAATGCATAATAAATCATAATTATCAAAATTAATCATGTATAATCCGATTTAAACCGCTAAGTCAATCAACAAGCTCAAGGTCTCAAGGGCTTCCCAAAAGAAAGGTCAAGAAACGTGTAGGGTAGGGATGCATGTAAGGTAATGTGGTGCTAGAATCCGGGAAAAGGATGAACTTCACTTTCACTTTGACTTGCAACATCTTCCACCAATAAGCTTTGCTTATTTCACACTTTTTTCTCTTTTACTTTACTTTTTGGGATGCATGGACAGAGGTGCACAATAACCGAAGCCTAGGAAATCAGCAATCATCAATTTCTTGAGATGCATCAAACCCTTGATGCACATACCATGACCCGTTAGGAATATCGCTCAATCCGACTTTGGCAAGACACAAACACCCGGCTATGTGAATGGTGCCGAGTTACTCATCTTCATGATTGACTTCCCCAAACCTATTATTGCTTTCTAACACTTTCACTTTCAGCCACTTCTCAACTTTTGACTTGCTTTCACCACTTCGCTTGCTTCCAAATTCCCGGATAGGTAAAGGGAGGCAATATGTATATGAGGGGCTAAGCATGATCAAGAAGAAGAAGAAGAAGAAGAATGAATTGCCTTGGTCTTTCCAAGAAGAACGTGAGAGAACTTATGCTGCGGTGTCAACCTTCAAATTCAACATAATTTGGATAAAAATAAAGTATTAAACATGCCAATAATTTTAAACAAAGCATTTAGCAACTTAAACATATCATAAAACATTTCAAACATATAAAGAATTTAAATCCAGTCGGTAAACAAAATCTTCACTGAGATCATATCCAGATAAGTAACACAAAAATCGTTTTCGAAAACTCTCTGTTACGCCCACCTCGGTCGAGGTGTTCTTGGTTCAACCGAGGTGAAACACCTCGTTTTGCCAGAACTGTCCCGGTCGAGGTCAAAAATTTTTTTAAAACCATTTTGTTTTTTTTTCGGTTTCGACGTTTTTCTCAGTCAAATAACCTGTAAGTATTTAGCAACTTAAACAAAGCATTTAGCAACTTAAACATATCAGAACTGTCCCCGGCAACGGCGCCAAAAACTTGTTCGCTCCAAACGGTGTGTGCAAGCTTTAAATTTATAACCCTAGACTTAAGCTTAAAACAAGGATGCGAACCCGCAGTGTACGGGTCAATCGTAGTAAAAGCAAGAAAATTCCAGGGGTCGATCACAGGGACTTAGTGAAACAAAGTCAAATACGGTATGCTAGTGTTGATGCTAACCACAAGAGCAAGTATACAATCAAAGATGAATAAGATGTCAAATAAGCAAACATGCAATTCTAGGGATTAAAGCATCTAGTTGTGGTTCCAACTCAAGATCTATAGGTAAGCGGACAAAGCTGAGATTTTTGCATGGGGAAGGTGTTTCTAAAGTGGAGTAGATCACCGGGTAAGTCTCACTACACACTAATCCCAAACCGTAACTCCTATTACCGGGTAAGTCTCAAGGAATTAAGATAAAGAACTATAACCTCAAACTAACATACCATCTAAGGGAATAGAATCAACCTTTACCGGGTAAGTCTCAGGCTAACTCACAAAGATGGGATGGAAGCACACTCAAACCCCAATAAAGGACAAACCTTTATTACCTACACTTATGATCGTTGGTATACAAACTAAGGAATTACCGGGTAAGTCTCATCCTAAGCTTGCTTTGAACCAGAAAGGTATAATAAGAATAGGATTTGGACAAACTCTCCTTGTCCTTCATGATGAAAGCATTGATCTTCCCTCTCATTTCAGCAGTCTTTGAGGGGGGAAAGAATTTAGTCAAGAATTCCGTAGTCATCTCTTCCCATGTGCTGATCTTTCCTGCAGGAAGAGATTGATACCAAGTAAGAGCTCTATCTTTAAGAGAAAAGTAGAAAGGTCTTAGCTTGTAGTTGTTATTTTCAATTCTGGGAGGTCGCAAGGTCTCCATCAAGATCTCGTAGTTTTGAAGATGTTGATGCGGCGACTCCTTCTCTAGCCCTCCGAATTGACATTGGCGAATCATCGCTAGAACTTGTGGTCGAAGTTCGTAGTCATGGTCCGCTGGATCTCCTAGGTTCACTCCTGGACGCCTCAGCTGTTGATTAGGGTCCATCCTTTGACCTAGGGTTTGTGGAATTCCTGCAAGAAGAACATCTCGGACTGGCATCCGAAGTGGATGCACATCGGCCGGGGCGTTAGGAACTGGGACCTGCCTCGGTCGAGGATCAATTACTGGATCCTGCATCGGTCGAGGTTGAATCTGGTTCCGAATTGCTGCAATCTCAGCTTCGATTGCTGCATTCCTGGCCTGATTCTCTTCTTTTTCCTGCCTTAGCTCTTCTTTACTGAGACGTAGCTGCTCCTGCGTCTCTCTCAATTGGGCCAAAAGATCGTGATCGTCTTGTTGGGCCATCTTCGCTTCTCTTAAGCGTCGTTTGTATGTCTTTTCTGGTTCGGGATCGTAAGGAACGATTTCCTTTCCAGTGCGGGTTCTTCGCATATACCTAAGAAAGAACCTGCAAAAGTCACTCAAGTAGAGTGGTAAGACAACACGGGGCAAATGCCCCAAGAGCAAACCGTACCGGCTCGGTCTAGACCAAATCCCCGGCAACGGCGCCAAAAACTTGTTCGCTCCAAACGGTGTGTGCAAGCTTTAAATTTATAACCCTAGACTTAAGCTTAAAACAAGGATGCGAACCCGCAGTGTACGGGTCAATCGTAGTAAAAGCAAGAAAATTCCAGGGGTCGATCACAGGGACTTAGTGAAACAAAGTCCAATACGGTATGCTAGTGTTAATGCTAACCACAAGAGCAAGTATACAATCAAAGATGAATAAGATGTCAAATAAGCAAACATGCAATTCTAGGGATTAAAGCATCTAGTTGTGGTTCCAACTCAAGATCTATAGATAAGCGGACAAAGCTGAGATTTTTGCATGGGGAAGGTGTTTCTAAAGTGGAGTAGATCACCGGGTAAGTCTCACTACACACTAATCCCAAACCGTAACTCCTATTACCGGGTAAGTCTCAAGGAATTAAGATAAAGAACTATTGCCTCAAACTAACACACCATCTAAGGGAATAGAATTAACCTTTACCGGGTAAGTCTCAGGCTAACTCACAAAGATGGGATGGAAGCACACTCAAACCCCAATAAAGGACAAGCCTTTATTACCTACACTTATGATCGTTGGTATACAAACTAAGGAATTACCGGGTAAGTCTCATCCTAAGCTTGCTTTGAACCAGAAAGGTATAATAAGAATAGGATTTGGCAAACTCTAACACATTAACTCTCAGTTAAGGATCGGATAAGCCACCTCGGTCAGCCAGTTTCCACCCCGGCCGAGATGTTCATCGACTGAACGAGATGCTTAGGGTTAAGGTTAAAGACTCGAACTTTCAGGGTCCTACTGTGATTAAGATCATTCTATCATTGTTTTTCCCACAACCTTCAGCCAATCACCCTAGAATCACACAAGGAAATTAGCCACTCATCATCATAATGAAAGTATTAAATATATGGGAAGAAGGTGAATATTTGAACAAAGAAGAATTTAATGAAAACACTTCAATAACTGAATCAAATATCACACAAAATCGTTCCTTGGATAATAATCCAACAAGACAAGACAACAAGGAAAAGAATTGAAGACAATCTTACAAAACCCTCCAAAAAGCTATAAAGCTATAGTCTTCAATCTTCCTTCAACCTTCAAAAAGGTTCTTCGAATCTCCCAAATTGGAGTAGGATGCGGCTGCTGCGTCGTATGCGGTGTATGCAGCCTCTAAGCATGATCGGATTTGTGGAAAATCCAACCCTTTTTATAGGAAAAATAACCCTCCAAAGATAAGAAATCTTAAGAAGATATTATCCCATAAATATAGGTAAAATATATGATTCTGCATATCTCCTTCCTTCTAGAAGCTCAGCCCAAAAATATAGGATCACTTTCCAATTTTAAAAGATCTCAGCCAAGAATAAAATATTCTCGCCGCGTCCTAGGTGTTCGCCTCGGTCGAGTCGGTGTCTCTGGATCGCCTCGGTCGAGATGAATCTCTGGGCAACCGAGGTGATCATAACTGAGTGTAGAATCTCTCAAAACTGGTCCAAAGTAAATCTTTAATCCATGGCTATGCTTCCTGAAGGATTCCTTTTTGCTCCTCAATGTAGCTCCAAATGACTCTTGACTCCTTTTGCTCCTTTTCAATGCAAAACGTACCATATTACCTGCAATTACAACGAAACTAGGCGTAGACCTCGATTCTCGCAAAGGTAGATGAAATGGTAGTAAAATCACATAATGTACATACAAACATGCAGATTATGAAAGATAAAACGTCCAAACAAACCTCAAAATATAGACTATAATTCATGCTATCAGTATTCCAACAAACTCACTCACCCTTGCTTGAGGCTCCTCTCAAAGATCATAATGAGTGTCTTCTGCGGACACAAAGAGGAGAACAAGGTCGCTCTCAAGGACCTTCTATTGCTCTATGCTTGCCTTTCGATGAGCGAAAAGGTACCGGATTGACCGTACCTCTTCCTTACCGCTTTGAAGCGGATTAAGAAGGATGAGCCAAGGAACATTGTTGGCGGGAGTGTGATCTCTTTGATTGCCCAGCAGGTGATGGACCTTTCCGGATTTGAGGATGGGTTGGAGGCCCCGCTCTACATGGAGGGGATGCTTAGGAGGTGCAAGCTCCTCAAGAGGGACGGGGAGAACCTTTTTCGGCTTTTATTTGCAGATGGTAGCCACATCACATACCTCCCCCGGCCGCTTCCATTTGGAGACGAGCTCTCCGAGCTATACACGCCGCGAGCTCCAGCCGGGCTCATTTTGATGACCACATGCCCTTACCGGATGATGAGGAGATGCCTACTACAGCACCAGATGACGGTCCGGCCATGGAGAGCCTCCAGGCTCAGATGGCAGCCTTGACTACTCAGCATCAGACATGGCAGACCGAGTACCAGCGGACCATGCTTGAGCAGCAGCAGGCGTGGCAATCCAGTTTCGCCTCCTCTATGACCACCCATTTCGACCGCCGGCAGGATGCTTTGAAGGCGGCTCAACAGCATCAGCTCGAGGCTCAGAAGTTGGCTTGGCAAGCCAACTTTGAGACCTCCTTTGGCAGCCAGATGGATGCTCAGCAGGCCCGCATCGACGACATCTACCGCCGGTAGGAGCACTTCTTCAGCCACTTCCCGTACCCACCGGAGGAGGGTCCGGATGGTCCAGCCGGACCATCCCACTAGTGGTATCATCATTTCTCCCTTTCCCACATTTATCTTTGCTTCATTTTCCACTTTGAGGGCAAAGTGTGCTTCAAGTATAGGGGAGGGAATTATCATTGCTTGTGTAGTTTGTTTAAGTTGTTTTGAGTGTGTTTGGTTTGAGTTCTTATGAGTTGTAATTCAGTTTGAAATTCATATATAAAAAAAAAAAGAAGAAAAAGCCAAAGAAAATGAAAAAAAGGCATGAAAATCCTTGGATAAACAAAAAACCCGAAAGGGCTGTTTAGGCAAAAAGAAGGTAGTCCGACCGACCTTAGGTTGGTGCAAAAATTGGACTTGAGGGATGTGAGTTCCAAGAGAGATCATCAAAGAAAAGAAGAAGAGTGGCAAGGTGAAAACCCGAAAGGGCACCTTGGCAAAATGAGCGACACCAAGTGTAGGTTTCCCTTCCGACGTTTGGAGGCATAAGAAGGGGAGTCATAAGGACGTTGTCCGGGTAGGTCACTCTTGGAGCAATAAGGATGGTAGATTTCTCACCTTTTCTCTCTTTTTCCTTCTTTCATTCTTGGCTTTTCTTTTCCATTGTCTATGCCTCTTAACCATGCTTCATGAGGCCTTTGAGTCTAAAACTGCTGTCATTTGTTATACTCGGGACGAGTAAAAGGTCTAAGTATTGGGGAGTTTAATAGGTGATAGAATCACTATCATTTAGGTTAGTTTTTAGAGTCTTTTTAGCACAATAGTGTCATTTTTATACTACTAACTCCTTGGTTCAGAAGAAGAAGACTAAAAGAAGATAAAAGAGGAGTTATAAGCACTTGGGAGTTGAAGACCATTCACGAAGCAAAACTTCTTGTGCCTCACCGCCCCCGCGGAGCACTGTCACCGCTCCAACGGGTGACACTGCACTCCGGAACGCAGCCTGCACCTTCGCCAGCGCCCAGAACCAAGACTGTCACCGCCCCTACGCCCCTCCTTGGCGCCCCTGCAGTGACTTATCCTAAAGAAGCAAAGACCGGCGCCCCTGCGCCTTTGCCTGCGTCTCACCCTGCGGAGCTGTGAAGCCAAAGAGTCAGTGTCACCTTCCCTGCGTTGACACTAGGCTGCCTCTGCGGCTCGACATCAGAAGCGACAGAAAGATGAAGAGTCAGACGTTTGAAGAACATTAAAGATCCTCCCTTGCGGAATTGCCAGGCCGCCCTGTGGCCCCGAAGAACTTCAAGCGTTTCTGCCTAAACCGCCCCAGCGGTCCTGAAGGCCACCCCTGCGGTTCGACGACAAAGACTTTACTCCGGCTGTTTGCACCACCTTTATGGCATTAAAGGTGGTTGTTTTGGCCGGCCATTTACTCCCATTTAGTGCCATTTGTAGTATAAATAGACCCATGGCTGATTGCTAGAATTATCCATCATTTTCCCATTTGAATTCTCTCCTTTCTCTTGCTTCCCTTGTAATGAGCTTCTAGTTTCCTTGCTACATTGGGTTGATTTTAAGCTGCTTTATTACTTTGGTTGTAAGTACCTTTCGAATATAAGTTTTATTCAGTAATGCTTTGTGTTTCTTAATCTTAATTTGTCTAAATTGCATGTTTGATTATCATTTAAGATTGATCACCTTAAGTTCTAAAGTGCATGCAAAGAACTAGGATTAATAGATTCCGGGTTCGGGTCTTTAATCTAGTAATAACCTTCGAGTAATAACGGGTTGTAATTGCTTAAAGGAACAGAAACACAAATATAAAGATTAGTTTAATGGTTTTAATCTTTTCTTTATATCCCTTACTCTTTGTTTGAAAGCTCACTTCTGACTTGTTCTTGTAGGTTTACGGAACACTAAACTTGTTAAGTTGTGTTGATGCCGGTTGGCTCAATACATACATATGATCAAGACGGGAACATTACTTGAAAACTTGTAAAAAGGAACTCAACAAAGTAGTAATCGCATGCTAAGAATCAACCTAGTGTAGATTCACTCATCATCATCATATTCATTTTATTACTTGTTTTCTAGTTTTGTGTGGATCAATTCATCCAACCCCCCCCCCCC
>BSUD01000001.1:30208247-30239091 GCA_033239045.1 Fagopyrum esculentum | reverse complement strand
TTTTGTGTCACTTGTCATTATAATCGATAATTGCATCTAAAACACCTTAACTCTCTTGGGTTCGACCCTTACTTAATCACTATACTTGTTCTTAGTGCTAAGTCGGGATTTACTTTTGATTGGGTATAGACGACCATAGAAATACCTTCGGTCAAATTTTGGCGCCGTTGCCGGGGAGTTTTAGTGTTTTATTGTTATTATTGATTATTGGTTTGAACCAGTTTTATGGTTCAAACCCGTGCTACTAATTCCGGCTTTGCTTCTTTTGATCCAGAAATTGAGAGGACGCACATCCGGCAACGAAGAGAACAACAACTTCAACAAGAGATGGCTGACCATACTCTTCGTCAACTTACGCAGCCCACCCTGGCTCAAAACCCTCTTGCGGTCGCTATACCGGCACTAGGGGAAGGAGTCAACTTTGAGCTCAAGTCGGGCCTCATTCACTTGCTCCCATCCTTCCATGGGATAAGTGGTGAAGACCCCATCAAGCACCTTGGGAAGTTTAATACTGTGTGTATGAGCATGAAGCCGGCCAACATTACTGAAGAACATATCAAGATGAGGGCATTCGGCTTCACACTCAAAGATTCGGCGGATGATTGGTAATACCACCTTTCATCCGGGAGTATTGACACTTGGGAGAACCTTCACAAAGTGTTCTTGGAGAAATACTTTCCAACTTAAAAGGCCAATAGCTTGATGAAAGCTATAAGCAACATCAAGCAAGAGGCAACCGAAACTCTCTACGAGTACTTCGAAAGGTTTGCCACCTCCGATCCAGCTGTCCTTTTCACGGATATTCAACTCAAGATCTAGTCTTGTACTTGTACAATGGCTTGCTAGACAATGAAAGGAGGATCGTCGATGCGGCTTGCGGAGGTAATATTCTTAACTCTACTTCTGACCTTGCTTTGGAAAAGATATAGGAACTAGCGGAAGGAACTCGGAACTTTGGAAGGACCCCGGCTAAGAAAGCAGTTCATGCTGTGAGTTCCGGGAAGAGTGAGATTTCCGCCGAGCTAGCGGAATTGAAGGAAATGGTGAAGAGGCTAACACTTATGGGAATACCGCAACAGCTCAAAGCTTGTGGAGTTTGTGCTGACCCATATCATCCAACGGACATGTGTCCACAAGTTCAAGATGACGATGCTGAAGTAAACGCAATGGGTTATGGACAACCACAACAGCAAAGACCTAGGAACGATCCCTATGCGGAGAATTTCATGCCAAATTAGCGTGACCAACAAAATTTTCGTTGGAGGGATCAACAAAACCAAAAACAACAGCCCCGCCAAGGTAAGTGTCACTCAACTGAAGATATGTTGCAAGTTTTGACTAAACACTTTTCTACCCATGTCCAAACAACATAATCTAGCATCAAGAACCTTGAGAAACAGGTTAGTCAAATGGAGGAAGCTATTTCAAGGACCGAATCAAGGCTTTCCGGAGGATTACCTTCCCAGACGTTTATAAACCCCAAGGAGAGTGTTAGTGCCCTAACATTAAGGAGCGGGAAGCAAATCCAACAAGAACCAGCAAAAGAATCACAAAGCGAACCTTCTGTCGTTTCTTCCGCACCCACAACCGCCCCTGCGGTTGTCGCTGCGCCCAGCACAGAAGGAACGATGCCCCTGCGGCTGGCTGCCCCGCCCCTGCGGTGACAACCCCTGAGCCGCCCCTGCGCCGTCAAGCTGTCCCCCCTGCGGAAAACACAACAGAAGGTCCTGTTGAAAAAGATACCTACGTCCGGCCTAACTTTCCGCCACTGTACTCCGAGAAGCCACCAGCTCCTTTTCCTGAAGCATTGAAGGAGCGAAGAATCATAGAGGACAAGGACCTCTTTGAGAATTTCTCTAAATGCTAGGTAAACATTCCCCGCCTTAAGTTCTTGAAAAGTTGTTCGCTTCAAACGGTGTGTGCAAGCTTTAAATTTATAACCCTAGACTTAAGCTTAAAACAAGGATGCGAACCCGCAATGTACGGGTCAATCGTAGTAAAAGCAAGGAATTCCAGGGGTCGATCACAGGGACTCGGTGAAACAAAGTCAATAACGGTAAGCTTCGTAAATACTAACCACAAGAGCAATTAACACAATCAAAGATGAATAAGAAGTCAATAAAGCAAACATGCAATTCTAGGGATTAAATCTTCTAGTTGTGGTTCCAACTCAAGATCTAAAGATAAGCGGACAAAGCTGAGATTTTTGCGTGGGGAAGGTGTTACTAAAGTGGAGTAGATCACCGGGTAAGTCTTACTACTCACTAATCCTAAACCGTAACTCCTATTACCGGGTAAGTCTCAAGGAATCAAGATAAAGAACTATAACCTCAAACTAACACACCATCTAAGGGAATAGAATCAACATTTACCGGGTAAGTCTCGGGCTAACTCACAAAGATGGGATGGAAGCACACTCAAACTCCAATAAAGGATAAACCTTTATTACCTACACTTATGATCGTTGGTACACAAACTAAGGAATTACCGGGTAAGTCTCATCCTAAGCTTGCTTTGAACTAGGAAAGGTGTAATAAGAATAGGATTTGGCAAACTCTAACACTTAACTCCCAGTTTAGGATCGGATAAGTCACCTCGGTCAGACGAATTCCACCCCGGCCGAGATGTTCATCGACCGAACGAGATGCTTAGGGTTAAGGTTAAAGACTCGAACTTTTAGGATCCTACTGGAATCTAAGATTATTCTATCATTGTTTTTCCCACAACCTTCAGCCAATCACCCTAGAATCACACAAGGAAATTAGCCACTCATCATCATTATGAAAGTATTAAATATATGGGAAGAAGGTGAATATTTGAACAAGAAGAATTTAATGAAAAAGACTTCAATAACTGAATCAAATATCACAACAAAAGCGTTCCTTGGATAGCAATCCAACAAGACAAGACAACAAGTGAGGGAATTAAAGGCAATCTTACAAAACCCTCCAAAAAGCTATAAAAGCTATAGACTTCAATCTTCCTTCAACCTTCAAAAAGGTTCTTCGAATCTCCCCTAATTGGAGTATGCTGTTGCTGCTGCGTGCTATAAACCCTGATCGACGGTATAGCGTGTTGTTGGATTTGTGGAAATCCAACCCTTTTTATAGGAAAATAACCCTCCAAAAATAAGATATCTTAGGAAGATCTTTTCCCATAAAAATAGGTAAAAATATAAGATCTTCTTCCTTCCAGGAGCCAAGCCCAAAGATATAATATCACTTTCCAAATTTAAAAGATCTCAGCCAAGAATAAAATATTTTCGCCGCGTCCTAGGTGTTCGCCTCGGTCGAGTCGGCATCTCTGGGTCACCTCGGTCGAGGTGAATCAATGGTCAACCGAGGTGAGTCACAACAGAACGTGAAATCTTTCAAATCTGCTCCAAAGTAAATCTTTAATCCATGGTTATGCTCCCTGGATGTAGCTCCAAATGACTCATGACTCCTTTTGCTCCTTTTCGATGCAAAACGCGCCATTTTACCTACAATTACAGTAAAACTAGGTGTAGACCTCGATTCTCGCAAAGGTAGATGAAATGGAAGTAAACTCACATAATATACATGCAAACATGCAGATTATTGAAGATAAAACGTCCAAACAAACCCTAAAATAAAGACTATAATTCATGCTATCAAAATACCCCATACTTAGCCCTTGTTTGTCCCCAAGCAAATTCCTCATATAAAAGACAAGTTAGAATGGATTATAAGTCATAAAAATCAATAAAAAGTCTTTCAAAAACATTTTTATGGTGTGTTACAATCGTAGATCACACTAAGAGAGTACTTCATGGAATTTGAAATCCAAACATGATTAAAACATTTTATAAATATAGAAAAGTTGTTCATCTTTGCATAAAATCATAGAATGCATAATAAGTCATAATTATCAAAATTACTTATGTATAATCCAGTTTAAACCACTAAGTCAATCAACAAGCTCAAGGTCTCAAGGGCTTCCAAAAAGAAAAGGTCAAGAAACGTGTAGGGTAGGGATGTATGTAAGGTAATGTGGTGCTAGAATCCGGGAAAAGGATGAACTTCACTTTCACTTTGACTTGCAACATCTTCCACCAATAAGCTTTGCTTATTTCACACTTTTTCCTTTTACTTTACTTTTTGGGATGCATGGACAGAGGTGCACAATAACCGAAGCCTAGGAAATCAGCGATCAACAATTTCTTGAGATGCATCAAACCCTTGATGCACATACCATGACCCGTTAGGAATATCGCTCAATCCGACTTTGGCAAGACACAAACACCCGGCTATGTGAATGGTGCCGAGTTACTCATCTTCATGATTGACTTACCCAAACCTATTTCTTTCTTTCTAACACTTTCGCTTCCAGCCACTTCTCAACTTTAACTTCACTTGCTTTCACCACTTCGCTTGCTTCCAAATTCCCGGATAGGTAAAGGGAGGCAAAATGTATATGAGGGGCTAAGCATGATCAAGAAAAAGAAGAGAGAAGAATGAATTGCCTTGGTCTTTCCAGGAAGAAAGTGAGAGAACTTATCTTTTGGTGTCAACCTTCAAATTCAACATAACTTGGATAAAAACAAAGTATTAAACATGTCAATAATTTCAAACAAAGCATTTAGCAACTTAAACATATTATAAAACCTTTCAAACACATAAATAATTTAAAACCAGTCAGTAAACAAGATCTTCACTGAGATCATATCCAGATAAGAAACACAAAAATCGTTTTTGAAAACTTTCTGTTACGCACCTCGGTCGAGGTGTTCGTATGTCAACCGAGGTGAAACACCTCGTTCGGCCAGAATCTCCCCGGTCGAGGTCAAAATTTTTTTTTTTAAAAAACCACTTTTTTTCTTTCGGTTTCGACGTTTTTCTTAATCAAATAACCTGTAAGTATGCATGTAATATCAGATAATCATATAAATGCAGAAGTGAAGCATAAATAAAATATCCGATAAGATAGAATGTGCGTCATACATCAAAAGTAGTCAAATAAGTACATCAAGTAGTCAAATAAATACAAACACCCCATACTTGGGACACACTGTCCCAGTGGGTCAATATAAGTCTGGAAATAAGAGTACTCACCGGATAAATAGCTGAACTGCATAAAAAGTACAATAAAGAAAATCCTGCAGCTCCTCAATAGTCTCGATCCGGTGGTGGTGGTGGTGGCACATACGGATACTGCGTCGGGTCGAACGGGTAACCCATGACACGCTCGAACTGAAGCTGAGCCATGATGTGCTGATAGTGCTGCCGCTCCTGCATCTCGCGGATATCCAGCGATAATGCAGCATACGAGTCAATAACCTGATCCGTCAGGTCTTGATCCGTCTGTGGGCAGCTCGATCTCTCACTCCGCGCCTCCTGCGTCTAGCAGGTCTGACTGGAGAAGTCTCAGCTGGTGCAAGCTCCGTCTCATCGTCATCATCAAGATCTATGATCGGCGGTGCGCTCGTACCTACAGTATCCGTCCCTGTATCCATCGGGACTCCACCATCTCTCTCGTCTACTGTCTCCTCGTCATTGTCATCCTCCTCCTCCTCAGCCGGGGCAGCTGCTGCCTCCCTATGATCCTCCATCAGCGGAGCCCAAGCTGTCTGCCAGTAATGTGGATTGAAAACTGTGAACTGGGCAGACCAGCGGATCCCTTGTGGCGCAGTCCGCTCCCATGGCATAGCAACATATGGAGTGGTCAAACCACGGGGAACCAAAATCCTCCGTGTGATCATCTCCTGTAGTCCAAGCGGCTTCAGAGCCGCCGCCATCGTACAAGCACTGAGGTCCATCCCGTGATAAGCAGCTATGTGGGTGACTAGACCTCCGCAGCAAATGTCTCCCTTCGCTTTAGCCTTGATATTGTGCAGGTCCTCTGCCAAGATCAAGCCAAAGTCTGGGAAACCCCCCGTGACCATACAGTAAAGGCTGAAGAGCTCGCCCTGTCGGATCTTTTGGGGCATCTCAGTACGCGCCAGAAGTGTCTCGCTGAATATCCTATGGGCTAATCTGAAGGCTGGGTGGAAGATGACCTTCTCCCTGGAATCTCCAGGGCGCCATCTGTCTGCGTGCTCAGTAATATGGGCTATCTGCCCCCAGAACTCCCTAGCTACAGATCGGGAGGGGAAGTCGGTGGCGGTGGGCTCAGAAAAGCCGAAAATCTCTCTCCAAACCTCTAAGGGAACTATGAAGTTCCGGCTCATCAACCGGTACTTCACAGACTGCTCTGTGGGGAGGTAGGAGAAGGAGCTAACAAACTCTAGGGTCGGCTCCAAGTAGGCTGGGGCTCGGATCTCAATAAACTGATCCAGCCCAACTGTGGCAATCATCCTCCTAAGGTCTCCATCTAACCCTAGGCAATCGAAAGCTGACACGTCCAGGAAACGTGGTGCAATAACTGGACGGCTAGCTATACGCTCATAATCTACCCGGCACCTCTCGTGGATCACCGGGCGGTAAGGTCGGGAAGAAGAAGAAGGAGGGGAAGGTGAGGATCTATCTCTGAGGGAAAGGTGACGATCGGTACTCATTTTCTCTCAACTATTGTCAGATCACCTCGGTCACTGACAACCCTCAAGAATCACCTCGGTCGAGATGCAGTTCGACTGGACCGAGGCGCAACAGTTTATGATTCCAATCTCAGAAATCCAGTTCTTTTCCCCCAAAAATCACTACAATTGCTTCCTATGGGGTACTTAAGCCTTTTCTCAGCAGATTCAAGGGCAACCAAAGCCCAAATCGAAACGAATGAACGAGTTAGGGTTTCGACTGTTTTTACCTCGTTTCGGTCGATTCGTTCGATTTCTTTGCAGATCTGTAGTTGCAACGGGATCCTCTACTCTTCAATCGCAGTTTGGAAGCGGAAATCTTCGAAAACGAGCAAAAACAGAGGAAGCGAGGTGAGGAGCGCCGCGGTCGAGTCGAAGAGAGTAAAAAGGTAAAAAATAAATTTTTCCCCCTTTTCTACTGTTCCGGGATCTGCTGTCACCTCGGTCGAGATGGTCTCGACTGGACCGAGGTGGTACGGACCGAGGTGGTTCTGTAGAAACCCTAGTCGCCTCGGTTGCTCAAGAATCAACTCGGTCGAGGTGCTCTGACAGTAACCGAGATGCTTCTGTCTTCTCAAAATCTCGAACTTCTGTCCTTCCAGTTATGCTCCTTCCTTAGATGTCTCATGTTATCTGTCTAGGACGCCAAAAACAAACAAAACAAAGCAAAAGCAAACTATCTAAGCTAGACTAGAAAACGGGAAAAGAAAGCAATACCTTGGGTTGCCTCCCAAGAAGCGCTTGGTTTAAGGTCGCTAGCTGGACCATGATGCGTCTTAAACGTGATGGGAGGTGCCCTCACCCCATACTTCACCTCCATCGTGGGGTGAAGTAAGTAAATCCATCAAACGCTCCAACAAGTGTATGTGCTCATCGGGGAATGAATCGTCTATGGGTGGGTCATCCGTCTCGCGGGAAGATTCCGGTAGCCGGCTGAGGTGATCCGCAACTGAGTTCTCGGATCCCTTCTTATCGCGGATCTCTAGGTCAAACTCTTGAAGCAAGAGAATCCATCGAATAAGGCGCGGCTTGGCATCTTTCTTAGCCAACAGGTAACGAATGGCTGCATGGTCGGTGTAGACAATGACTTTCGCCCCCACTAGATAGGAACGAAACTTCTCGAAAGCATATACAACCGCCAATAACTCCTTCTCGGTGGTAGGGTAGTTGCGTTGTGCTTCATCTAGCGTCTTGCTAGCATAATAAATGGCGGTGGTCCGTCTATCCTTCTTCTGTCCAAGCACCGCTCCTACGGCTACATCACTAGCGTCACACATGACCTCAAAGGGCAAGGTCCAATCAGGAGGTTGGATAATGGGAGCGGAGATCAACGCTTCCTTAATCCTGTAAAAAGCATCAAGACACTCCTGCGAAAACTCAAAAACAACATCTTTATTCAAGAGGTTAGTTAGAGGTTTAGAAATCTTAGAGAAGTCCTTGATGAATCTCCTGTAGAAACCTGCGTGCCCGAAAAAACTCCTCACACCTTTAACAGAACAAGGAAGAGGGAGTTTCTCAATAGTCTCGATCTTAGCTCGATCGACCTCAATACCTCGATTAGAAACGAGGTGTCCTAGCACAATGCCTTCATTAACCATAAAATGACACTTCTCCCAATTCAAGACGAGATTAGTGTCTTCACATCTTTTAAGCACTAGTGAAAGGTTAGATAGGCAATCATCAAAAGAGGAACCATATACAGAAAAATCATCCATGAATACCTCCATGATCTCCTCTATGTATTCGGAAAAGATAGCCATCATGCATCGTTGGAAGGTAGCGGGTGCATTGCACAATCCAAATGGCATCCTCCGATAGGCAAACGTCCCCCAAGGACAAGTAAAAGTGGTCTTCTCCTGATCATCCGGATGGATAGGAATCTGGAAGAATCCACTATAGCCGTCCAAGTAGCAAAAGTGTGAATGTTGAGCCAACCGTTCGAGCATTTGATCGATGAAGGGAAGCGGAAAATGATCCTTCCGAGTCGCCGTGTTCAGCTTCCTATAATTGATGCAAACCCTCCAGCCCGTAACGGTCCTCGTTGGGATTAACTCGTTGTTCTTATTCGTCACAACGGTCATCCCTCCTTTCTTCGGAACGACATGCATTGGGCTAACCCACTTGCTGTCCGAGATAGGATAAATAATACCTGCATCCAACAACTTAAGAACTTCCTTCTTCACAACCTCTTTCATGATCGGCTTTAACTGTCTTTGAGGTTCCCGTGAAGTCTTATAATTATCTTCCATTAGAATTCTATGCATGCAGAAAGAAGGCTTAATGCCAATAAGATCGTCCGTGGTATAACCTATAGCTTTTCGATGCTTTCTCAGGACATGCATTAATTTAGACAATTCAGATTCGGAAATGGAAGCACTAACAATAACGGGATAAGTAGAATCCGGTCCAAGAAAGACATATCTCAAGTGACTAGGGAGTTGTTTAAGCTCCACAACTGGGGGTGCTTTCTGAGAGGGATCCTTGCTTCCTCTTTCCAGCAGAGTGGTATCAGGAACTGGACTTGATGAAGTCTCAGTTAGAATCGTCTCGCCATCGATCTCGGTCGAGGCGCAGAGGCATTGACCGAGATGTTCTTCAGTCGCCGCGCTTAGTCCAGAAAGTGCCTCGGTCGAGGTACTGCTACTGGAACCGAAATTGGAGATCTTCGTCTCCTGGATTAGCTTCTCAGTTTTAGCTCCTGGATCCTCTTCCAGTGCCTTCAAGCTCCGTATATCTGCATCACAAGAAGCATCTATACCTTCCTCCATTAAACTGAAGCTAATAACTCTTTCGAGTGGATCGTTAATAAGGATAGAGCTCACCAATTCTCTTGATTCTTCTTCATCGTAGATGTTGAAGATATCATCAGTTAGCTGCTCCCCTTTCATGGCTGCAACTAGTGCGAACTCCACCTCATCGCCACCAACGTTGAATTTCAACTTGGCGTTCTTGCAATCCACGTTGCAACCCGAAGTTGCTAGAAATGGTCTCCCGAGAATAATAGGAACAGGATAATCTGCGGGAATGTCAAGTACAACAAAATCTATAGGTAGATAGAAGTTACCTAACTTGACCGGAACGTCCTCCAAGATGCCCACGGGATGGGTAATGGAGCGATCCGCCATATAAAGTCGAATCTTGACCGGCTTGGGCTCTCCAAGACCGATCTTTACGCATAGCTCCAGCGGGATGATGCTCACGCTGGCTCCTAGATCACAAAGGGCTTCACAAGTGACATCCCCAACTTGAATGGGAATGCAAAACGAGCCGGGATCTCTCAACTTAGGAGGCATCTTCTCCTTCATGATTTGTATGAGCTCCGAAGATTTAGATGTCATCCTAAGTTCACCAACATCCTCCAGCTTCCTCTTCCTTGATAAGATTTCTTTTAGGGCATACCTAAAATAGCATCAAGGAAAGGAATATTAATATGTAGCTTATTCATCAAGTCAAGGAACTTACCAAAGTGCTTGTCTAGATGTGCTCTGGCTCTGGACTGAGGGAATGGAAGTGGTGGTTTGTATGCAGGAGGTGGAATATATGTTTCAGTCGTCCCTCCTACTTTCTGTTGCTCCACCTCGGTTGGCATCTCGGTCGAGGTGTTCTTCGACTGGATCTGGACCGAGGTGGTATGCGTCGAACGAGGTACTGGATCTGCAATTTTAAGTCCACTCCTCGTCGTTATGGCCATGCACTGGCCCTTAGGGTTGCTTTCCGTCTTTGCTGGAAGCTTCCCTGGATCTCTTGGCGCTTCATTCGCCCTACTAGCGAGTTGTTGCTCGAAGGACTTTTGGGCCCTCGAAAATGAAGTCATAGAATTCTCCATAGCGCTAAGCTTGATCAAGATAGCCTCCAGAACTGCGTCTTTCTTTTCCGGCTGAGACGAACTTGATCCTTGCCCTTGGCTCTTTAATGGAGTAGAAGAAGAAGAAGGGGAAGAGAGGAAAGGGTTAGAGGAATTATTAGAGTTGGAGTTAGAATAATTGTTACCAGGATTCTGGTTGCTTTGATTGTTCGTCCTCCAATTGTTGCTATTTGACCCTCTATTGTTGTTGTTGTGGTAGTTGTTGTTTCGGGGACCGTTGTTGTTGTTACGGTACCCGTTGTTGTTGTTGTTCCTCTGCCCTTGCTCTTTCTTCTTGGTTTGTGCAACCAAGAGTTCCTTCAATTGCTTCACGTCATTCTTCAAAGACGTGAGTTGATTGTTGTTGGATTGAGTCTCTTGAAAGTTGACTCTTTTAACTCCACCTTCAGCTCCTTGGTGGGTGTATTTCTCCATGTGCAAGGCTTGCTTCTCAATGAAGTCTCAAGCCTCATCAATCGCCATGTCCATGAAGGTACCGGCGGAGAGTAGTTGGAGATTCAACTGGGTGTTTCCGTCCAGTCCTTTGAAGTAGATCTCCAACAACTCGATCTTTGGAATCCCATGATGTGGGCAATCCAAAAGGATATCCTTGAACCGCTCCCAAGATTTGGACAAGCTCTCCTTGTCCTTCATAATGAAAGCATTGATCTTCCCTCTCATTTCAGCGGTCTTTGAAGGGGGAAAGAATTTGGTCAAGAATTCCGTAGTCATCTCCTCCCATGTGCTAATTTTACCTGGAGGAAGAGATTGATACCAAGTAAGAGCTCTATCTTTTAAAGAAAAGTAAAAAGGTCTTAGCTTGTAATTGTTATTTTCAATTCTGGAAGGTCGCAAGGTTTCCATCAAGATCTCGTAGTTTTGAAGATGTTGATGTGGCGACTCCTTCTCTAGCCCTCCGAATTGGCATTGGCGAATCATGGATAGAACTTGCGGTCAAAGTTCGTAGTCATGATCCGCTGGATCTCCTAGGTTCACCCCTGGACGCCTCAGTTGTTGATTAGGGTCCATCCTTTGACCTAGGGTTTGTGGAATTCCTGCAAGAAGAACATCTCGGACTGGCCTCCGAGGTGGAAGTACATCGGCCGGGGCGTCAGGTACTGGAACCTGCCTCGGTCGAGGGTCAACTACTGGATCCTGCATCGGTCGAGGATCAACAGGAGGATCTTCCCTCGGTGGTTGTAGAATCTGGTTTCGTATGACTGCTATCTCTGCTTCGATTGCTGCAGTCCTGGTGCGATTCTCTTCTTTCTCTTGCCTTAGTTCTTCCTTGCTGAGACGTAGCAGCTTTAGCGCCTCTTTCAATTCGGCCGCAAGATCGCGGTTGTCTTGTTGGGCCATCTTCGCTTCTCTTAAGCGTCGCTTGTATGTCTTTTCTGGTTCGGGATCGTAAGGAACGATTTCCTTCCCAGTGCGGGTTCTTCGCATATACTTAAGAAAGAACCTGCAAAAGTCACTCAAGTAGAGTGGTTAGATGACACGGGGGCGAGCGCCCCAAGAGCAAACCGTACCGGCTCGGTCTAGACCAAGTCCCCGGCAACGGCGCCAAAAACTTGTTCGCTCCAAACGGTGTGTGCAAGCTTTAAATTTATAACCCTAGACTTAAGCTTAAAACAAGGATGCGAACCCGCAGTGTACGGGTCAATCGTAGTAAAAGCAAGGAATTCCAGGGGTCGATCACAGGGACTCGGTGAAACAAAGTCAATAACGGTAAGCTTCGTAAATACTAACCACAAGAGCAATTAACACAATCAAAGATGAATAAGAAGTCAATAAAGCAAACATGCAATTCTAGGGATTAAAGCTTCTAGTTGTGGTTCCAACTCAAGATCTAAAGATAAGCGGACAAAGCTGAGATTTTTGCGTGGGGAAGGTGTTACTAAAGTGGAGTAGATCACCGGGTAAGTCTTACTACTCACTAATCCTAAACCGTAACTCCTATTACCGGGTAAGTCTCAAGGAATCAAGATAAAGAACTATAACCTCAAACTAACACACCATCTAAGGGAATAGAATCAACCTTTACCGGGTAAGTCTCGGGCTAACTCACAAAGATGGGATGGAAGCACACTCAAACTCCAATAAAGGATAAACCTTTATTACCTACATTTATGATCGTTGGTACACAAACTAAGGAATTACCGGGTAAGTCTCATCCTAAGCTTGCTTTGAACCAAGAAAGGTGTAATAAGAATAGGATTTGGCACACTCTAACACTTAACTCTCAGTTTAGGATCGGATAAGTCACCTCGGTCAGACGAATTCCACCCCGGCCGAGATGTTCATCGACCGAACGAGATGCTTAGGGTTAAGGTTAAAGACTCGAACTTTCAGGATCCTACTAGATTCTAATATTATTCTATCATTGTTTTTCCCACAACCTTCAACCAATCACCCTAGAATCACACAAGGAAATTAGCCACTCATCATCATTATGAAAGTATTAAATATATGGGAAGAAGGTGAATATTTGAACAAGAAGAATTTAATGCAAAAGACTTCAATAACTGAATCAAATATCACAATAAAAGCGTTCCTTGGATAGCAATCCAACAAGACAAGACAACAAGTGAGGGAATTAAAGGCAATCTTACAAAACCCTCCCAAAAGCTATAAAAGCTATAGACTTCAATCTTCTTTCAACCTTCAAAAAGGTTCTTCGAATCTCCCCTAATTGGAGTATGCTGTTGCTGCTGCGTGCTATAAACCCTGATCGACGGTATAGCGTGTTGTTGGATTTGTGGAAATCCAACCCTTTTTATAGGAAAATAACCCTCCAAAAATAAGATATCTTAGGAAGATCTTTTCCCATAAAAATAGGTAAAATATAAGATCTTCTTCCTTCCAGGAGCCAAGCCCAAAGATATAAGATCACTTTCCAAATTTATAAGATCTCAGCCAAGAATAAAATATTCTCGCCGCGTCCTAGGTGTTCGCCTCGGTCGAGTCGGCATCTCTGGGTCACCTCGGTCGAGGTGAATCAATGGTCAACCGAGGTGAGTCACAACAGAACGTGAAATCTCTCGAATCTGCTCCAAAGTAAATCTTTAATCCATGGTTATGCTCCCTGGATGTAGCTCCAAATGACTCATGACTCCTTTTGCTCCTTTTCGATGCAAAACGCGCCATTTTACCTACAATTACAGTAAAACTAGGTGTAGACCTCGATTCTCGCAAATGTAGATGAAATGGTAGTAAACTCACATAATATACATGCAAACATGCAGATTATTGAAGATAAAACGTCCAAACAAACCCTAAAATATAGACTATAATTCATGCTATCAAAAGTATCCCTAAGTATGCTCGTTTTTTGAAGGAACTTTGCACTATCAAGAGGAATCAAAAGCTAAAGGGGAAACAGAAAGTGCAAGTGAGTGAACATGTGTCGGCAATTTTCCAACGGAGAATGCCCAAGAAGTGCAGCGATCCGGGCATGGTAAGCATTCCTTATGTTATAGGGGAAACCCGCTTTGACAAAGCAATGCTTGATCTCGGTGCTTCTATTAATGTCTTGCCATATTCGATTTACAAATCACTTGGCCTTGGGCCGCTAATGGAAACTAGGATTGTAGTACAACTTGCCGATAGATCTAATGTGTACCCGAAAGGGATAATTGAAGATCTATTAGTGATGGTAGACAACCTAATTTTTCCTGCTGATTTCTTTGTAATGGATATGGAAAATGACTCGCATGCTGCACCCATTCTGTTAGGTAGGCCATTTCTGAAAACAGCTAGGACTAAAATTGATTATATTAGTGGTAAATTAACCATGGAGTTTGATGGAGAAGTAGTGGAATTTGACATCTATGATGCAATGAAATTTCCTAGCAATGATCATTCTCTATGTGCTATTGATATTGTTGAACCTTTTGTGCGAGATGTTTTTGATAACTCTGACGTGGATGAATTAAGAAATGTGATTGAGCATGACATTGATGGTTTCAAATCCGATTATGTGTTAACATCTAGCATGAATGAGGTCCTAGCCCAATTAGATGGGCATAAAAGGCTACCTATCTCCAATTTGGCCATTGGGCCCACTTTACTAACCCCAAGAGAGAAGCTTGTTCCGTCCATAGTGCAGGCACCGGAAATAGAATTGAAGGACCTTCCGTCACACCTCAAGTATGTTTTCCTTGGAGCACACAATACCTTGCCGGTAATCATCTCCAACAAGTTGACCACCGGACAAGAAGATAAGTTGGTGAACAAACTAAAGGAGCACAAGACGGCCCTTGGATGGACTATTGCGGACATCAAGGGAATAAGTCCTTCCACTTGCATGCACAGGATTTTACTTGAGGACGAAGCCAAGCTCTCTAGGCAACCTCAAAGGAGGTTGAACCCACCAATGATGGATGTGGTCAAAAAGGAAGTGTTGAAGCTCCTCCAAGCGGATATGATCTTTCCTATCTCGGATAGCACTTGGGTTAGCCCAACCCAAGTAGTTCCAAAGAAGGGAGGCATCACTTTGGTGGAAAATCAACATGGAGAGATGGTCCCAAGCAAAACACAAACCGGATAGAGAGTTTGCATTGACTACCGCAAGCTCAATAAGGTAACACGAAAAGACCATTTCCCATTACCTTTTATTGATCAAATGTTGGAACGTCTTGCAGGTCATCAATACTACTGTTTCCTGGATGGATATTCGGGCTATTTCCAAATAGCCATCGCACCAGAAGATCAAGAGAAGACAACGTTCACTTGCCCATTTGGCACTTTCGCATATCGCAGAATGCCATTTGGACTTTGCAACGCACCAGGCACTTTCCAACGGTGCATGATAAGTATTTTCTCCGAATACATAGAAAATTTCATTGAAGTCTTCATGGATGATTTTACCGTCCATGGAGACAATTTTAACGCATGTTTAAGGCATTTAAAACTTGTTCTTGAAAAATGTGTTGAAACCAATTTTGTTCTTAATTTAGAAAAATGTCATTTCATGGTCGAACAAGGAATTGTGCTAGGACATGTAATATCCTCAAAAGGGATAGAGGTAGATAAGGAAAAGGTTGATGTTATTCAAAATTTACCTTATCCTACTAATGTTCGGGAAATCCGGTCGTTTCATGGTCATGCAGGTTCCTACCGACGGTTCATCAAAGATTTCTCAAAGATCTCAGCACCCCTGTGTGAATTGCTGAAGAAAGATGTCACCTTCCTAGTGGATGAGGATTGCAAGAAGGCTTTCGACACTTTGAAGGCATGTCTCACCACCGCACCGATCATCCGTTCTCCGGATTGGGAGAAACCTTTTGAATTCATGTGTGACGCCAGTGACTACGCCGTCAGAGCTGTCTTAGGACAAAAAGACGGACGGGCCTCCCTTGTGATCCATTATGCATCTATGACACTCAATGGAGCACAAAGGAATTACTCTACCACCGAGAAGGAGATATTAGCGGTAGTTTTTGCCCTTGAGAAATTCCGGCAGTACCTACTTGGGGTAAAGGTAATTATCTTCACGGACCATGCAACTCTTAGGTACCTCATGGCAAAGAAGGAGGCAAAGCCACGATTGATCCTTTGGGTGCTTCTTCTAAGCGATTTTAACCTAGAGATAAGGGACAAGAAGGGAGCTGAGAACCTGGTGGCCAATCATTTGAGCAGACTAGTGCAAGAGGAGGAAGATCCAGGAAAAAGAGAGATAGCCGGAAGTTTTCCAAACGATACATTCTACACAACTCTCTGTTGTGTAACCGCCCACGCGCCTCACACCAGCCGCCCCTGCGGCCAACCACTCCTCCGGCTTAGTCTAGGCGCCCCTGCGGAATTGTCGACAGAGGTTTGTCTTAAGCTTCAATCTTGTAAGCCTTGGTTTGTTGACATTGTGAAATTGTCAGGAAAGAGTATCCTCTAGACTTCACCAAGGCACAACGAGAGAAAGTAAAAGCAGAAGCTCGACACTACGTTTGGGACGATCCTTACCTTTGGAAGCATTGTAGTGACCAAGTGATCCGGCGTTGCATTCCGGACAATGAGGTACAATCCTTCCTAACTTTCTGTCATTCTGAAGCATGTGGGGGGCACTTTGGGGCAAACAAAACTGCAAGAAAAGTTTTGGATGTCGGTTTCTTCTAGCCACACATTTTTCGAGACGCTTTTGCGTTTTGTAAAGTGTGTGATAGATGCCAAAAGGTAGGCAATCTTTCAAGGAGACATGAAAGGCCCCAATCCTCTCTTATATTTTGTGAAATATTCGATGTTTTGGGAATTGATTGCATGGGGCCGTTTCCTACTTCATTCAGGAACACATATAATTTGCTTGCAGTGGACTATGTTTCCAAGTGGGTGGAAGCAAAGGCCACCAAAACTGATGATTCAAAAGTAGTTGCAGCTTTTTTGAAGGAAAATATCTTTGCAAAATTTGGAATCCCAAAAGCCTTAATCAGTGATAGGGGTACCCATTTTTGCAACAAGACGATCACGGCTCTCCTTAAGAAGTACCATGTTTACCAAAGAGTGTCAACAACTTATCATCCACAAACAAACGGCCAAGCTGAGGTGTCCAACCGGGAAATAAAGACCATCCTTGAAAAGACGGTTTCTCCCGGGCGGAAAGATTGGAGTGCAAGGCTAAATGACGCCCTATGGGCATATCGGACAGCCTACAAAACTCCCATCGGAATGTCCCCTTTTAGGCTCGTGTTTGGGAAAGCTTGCCACCTACCGGTGGAGTTAGAGCACAAAGCTTGGTGGGTGGTAATGAAGTGCAACATGAACATAGAAGAAGTGGGAGAATTCCGGAAGATCCAATTGCAAGAGTTGGAGGAACTAAGGCTAGATGCATATGACCATGCTACCACATACAAAGAAAAGACCAAAGCATGGCATGACCGGAACATCCTCCGGAAGGACTTCAAGGTAGGCAATAAGGTACTTCTCTTTCAATCCCGTTTGAAACTCTTTGCAGGTAAGCTGCGTTCAAGAGGGACATGGCCGTTCATAGTGGCCGAAGTATACCCTCACGGGGTTGTGGATCTCTATGACCCCCAAACGCATAAGGTGTTTAAGGTGAACGGACAAAGGCTAAAGCTTTACCTTGAAGGAGGCAAGAACGATCCGATTGACGAGATGGTACTAGAGGAGGCACATTCAGAGAAGTAGAGATCTTACGTCGAGCCAACGACGTAAAATAAAGGCGCTTCTCTGGAGGCAACCCGAAGGAATAAAAAGAGGAGCTTCTATCAAGGAACCCGCCCCTACGGTTTTGTTTCCCGCCCCTGCGGTGACACTCAGGCCAGTGCCGCCCCGGCGCTGGGCCTGCGCCTGCAACACGCCTGTCACCGCCCCCGCGGTGACAGCCCCACGCCCCTACAGCCACCCTTGACACAAATTCCAGCGCCGCCCCCGGCGCTAGGCCTGCGTGACCCTCTCCCTTGTCGCCGCCCCTGCGGTGTCAAACCCCCACCCCTGCGGGTTTACCCAGAAAAAAAAGGATCTCGAAAAATGCCTACACCTTCCACGCACAACTCACCAACCTTCTTCACCAAACACAAACCCTCCAAACTCCCTTCCTTCAGCAATACCCTCAATGCCCCTGCGCCCTCTGCCTAAAACCAATCTCGCCGACGCCCCTGTGCCGCCTCCGACAGCTAGCCACCAGTCGCAACATCCCTGCGCCACCCTCTCCCACTACCCCTGTGCTCTCTCACAACCCTACAGCGTTCCCCCTCACCCACTTCATACGTTCCACTTCAACTACATCACCGGCGAGGCTACACCACCAAGGACGTCACCAGAGCAACCATAGCAACACCCTCTCCATTGCTCCTCAGAAATCGCCTTTTCACTTCTCCCGCACCTGCGGCTGCAAGTATCCGGCCCTGCGCCTCACCGCCCCTGCGCCTGCACAGTGGCTCCTTCGGAAATCACAACAAAAAGGTCGTTTTCTTTTCCTCATTTCAACATTTGCTAATCCTTTGCTTCAAATACTTTCAAGAATGGAAGCCCCAAGGAAATACAAGATGATCGAAACAGAGAAGGACCGTTATAGGATTGTGCAGGATCGAGTTGTGTATGCAACTCGATTTTTGCATATTTCGACTTTGGAGAAACTGGGCATGCTAGAGAGCATGCAAGCCTTTTTGGCGAATGCTGGGTTCGGAGACTTCCTCCAGAAGAGTGCTCCGACATATCTGGAGCTCAGCAGATAGTTTATCTCCACCTTCACAATGCAGAAGGAAGACCACGTGTGTACCGGCCTCACCTTCAAGTTCAACAAGGGGAAGTACACTCTTGACTACAACGATTTATGGGAGGCTTTTGGGGTGACTCTAAACCCCTATGAGAATTGGTGGGATCCAGTCCTGGCCCCGGACCTATGTGAGTTTTGGCAAGCAGCTACTGGGTTGGAATTCCATGCTGGGGGTGAGTACTCCAACAAACTCACTCACCCCAGCTTGATGTTGATTTCAAAGATCCTCATGAGTGTCTTCTGTGGACACAAATAAGAAAACAATGTCGCTCTCAAGGACCTCCCACTACTCTACTCCTGCCTTCCACAAAGCGAGAAGCTGATGGATTGGCCCTCTCTCTTCCTCGCCGCTTTGAAGCGGATCAAGAATAATGAGCCGAGGGATATTGTCGGCGGTGGGGTGATATCTTTGATCGCCTCACAAGTGATGGACCTGCCCGAGTTAGAGGATGGGATGGAGGCTCCTCTCTATACTGAGGGGATGCTTAGGAGGTGCAAGCTCCTCCGGCGGGACGGGGAGAACCTATTTTGGATCTTCCTTGCAGATGGGAGCCACCTCACCTACCTCCCCCGGCCTTTACCTTTAGGAGGTGAGCTCTCAGAGCTCTACATACCGGCAAATCCTTTCGTGCCGAGGAGGCCACTAGTGGCCATTGTGGAGAGGCTTGCTGCAAGCTCCAGCCGGGCCCATCAGGAGGAGCACCTGCCCATCCCGGATGACGAGGAGATGCCCACAGCGGCACTAGAGGAGGACCCGGCCCTTGCGAGCCTTCAGGCTCAGATGGCGGCTATGATGACCCAGCACTGGACATGGCAGTCCGATTACCAGCGGACTATGCTGGAGCAGCAGCAGAGCTGGCAGGACAGTTTTTCCACCTCCATGACCTCACACTTCGACTAGAGGCAGGAGGCCTGGCAGCCAGCCCAACAGCAGCAACTAGAGGCTCAGCAGCTCGCTTGGCAGGCCAGTTCTGAGACCTCTTTTGGTCGCCGGATGTCTGCCCAGCAGGACCGCATTGATGACATCTACCAGCGGCAGGAGCACTTTTTCCGCCACTTCCCTTACCCACCGGAGGAGGGTCCTGGTGGTCCATCCGGACCACCCCAGTGAGGGGTACATTTCTTTCCCTTCTCCCACATTTATCTTTGACTCTTTTTTCACTTTGAGGACAAAGTGTACTTCAAGTATGGGGGAGGGATATATCATTGCTTGTACAGTTCATTGAGTTGTTTTTGACATTTGTTTTTGCATTGTTGAATTCAATTTCATAAAAAAAAGAAAAAAGAAAAAAGCCAAGGAAGTGAAAAAAGGCATGAAAATCCTTGGATAAACCGAAAACCCGAAAGGGCAGTTTAGGTAAAAAGAAGGTAGTCCGACCAACATTAGGTTGGTGCAAAATTGGACTTGAGGGATGTAAGTTAAAGTGAGAAAAGAAGAAGAGTGGAAAGGTGAATACCCGAAAGGGCGCCTTGGCAAAATGAGCGACACCGAGCGTAGGTTTCCCTTCCGCCGTTTTGGCGATATAAGAAGGGGAGTCATAAGGAGGTTGTCCTGGTAGGCCACTCTTGGAGCGATAAGGATGGTAGTATTTCTTTTTCTCACATTTTCTCTCTTTTCCTTCTTTCTTTCTTGGCTTTTCTCATGTTTTTCATTATCTTTCTGCTTACTCATGCATCCTGAGGCCTTTGACTCTAGTTGATGACATTTGTTTTTACTCGGGACGAGTAAAAGGTCCATGTATGGGGGAGTTTGATAGGTGATGTAATCACTATCAATTAGGGTAGTTTTTAAAGTCTTTTTATTGCATTAGTGTCGGTTTTTGCTACTAACTCCTTGGTCCAGAAGAAGAAGATCAAAAGAAGCTAAAGTAGGAGTTATAAGCACTTAGGAGTGAAGATCGATCACGAAGCAAAGCTTCTATTGCCTCACCGCCCCTGCGGGTCCTTGCAGCCGCCCCTGCGGATGATGTTTCCACTGGAACGCTCCCTGCGCCTTCATCAGCGCCGGCCATGAAGTGTGTCACCGCCCCTGCGCCACTCCTTGGCGCCCCTGCGGTGACCTGCCCGGAAGATATGAAGACCAGCTCCCCTGCGTCTCACACTGCGCCCCTGCCTGTGCCCCAACCTAGGAGCTGGAAGACGAAGAGGCTATGCCAACGCCCCTGCGTCGACATAGGGACGCCTCGGTGGCTTGGCATCAGAAACGCCAGGAAGGCGAAAGGTCAGACGTTGAAGTGCATTAAAGATCCGCCACAGCGGAGTTGTGTAGCCGCCCCAGCGGTTCTGAAGAAGGTCAACCGATTTTGCCTAAACCGCCCCTGCGGTTCCTGAAGGCCGCCCCTGCGGTTTAACGCCAGAAGCTTTACTCCGGCTGTTTACACCACCTTTGTGGCATTTAAGGTGGCTGTTTTGGGCCGGCTATTTACTCCTAATTAAGTGTCTTTTGTAGTATAAATAGTCCATGGTTGATTGCTAGAATCGTCCATGCTTTTCCTCACAAAATCCATTTTAGACTTGAGTTTTCCATTGTAATGAGTTGCTAACTCCCTTGCTACATTGGGTTGGTTTGAAGCTGCTTTGTTACTTTGGTTGTAAGTACTTTATAATATAATTTTTCATTCAGTAATACTTTGTGTTTCCTTGATCTCCATTGTCTAATTGCATGTTTACTATTGCTTGAGATTGATCACCTTAGGTTCTAAAGTGCATGCAAACAACTATGATTAATAGGTTCCGGGTTCGGGTCTTTAATCTAGTAGCAACTTTAAGTAATAACGGGTTGTGATTACTTAAAGAAAAGGAACACAAATATAAAGATAAGTTTAACGGTTTTAATCTTCTCTTTATATCCCTTAGTCGTTGTTTGAAAGCTAACCTGTAATTTGTTCTTGTAGGTTTATGGAACTTTAATAGGTTAAGTTGTGTTGATGCCGGTTGGCTCAACACATATATACTATCGAGACGGGAGATTAATTGGAAACTTGTAAAAGGAACTTACCAAAGTAGCAATTGCATGCTTAGAATCAACCTAGTGTAGATTCATCCATTATTGTCTTACTTGTCGCATTAATCGTTTTCATAAGTTTTTGTGCATCAATTCAACCAAACCCCCCCCCTTTTGTGTCACTTGTCATTATAATCGATAATTGCATCTAAAACACCTTAACTCTCTTGGGTTCGACCCTTACTTAATCACTATACTTGTTCTTAGTGCTAAGTCGGGATTTACTTTTGATTGGGTATAAACGACCATAGAAATACCTTCGGTCAGCTACTATATTTTAAGAAGTATTTCTATTGGTTTTAATATATTGTTAGATCATCTCAAAATTAATAGGTTTATCATTAAACCGTAAGATTTGGTTAGTATCTTGGTTATAAATTTAAAGGTATTTGTCTTCAGATTCACACATGTTTTAGAGTGAATATTTGCCAAAATTAAAAGAACTTTGGGTGGATCTTCTAGCACGCATCAGAGACGAAATATCGGGTGGAATCTCGGCCGAGATTCCTTATTGTTGGCCTAGATTTTTAACCTTCCATGCAATCCATTATTCTTTCAGATCCTTCCATGGATGTAACTTGTTAGCAACCTTTCCTTGAGTTTCTCTTGCTCATGGATTAGTGAATGGTCCATGTAATGTAGGTGTAGAGGCTATCAAGGATGGTGCCACATCATGCATTGTACTCACTAGAACAAAGAAATCCCAAAAAGGATCAATAACTAATCCTACACAAAAATCCCTAGTTGACTCTCAAGCACATAATCTCCCATACTTAGCCAAATATCCATTGTCATAAAAACTGCTCAACTACATCATAACTCTAGATCCGACTGTTGGATCGACCCCAACTTTTGACACCTCAAAGAATGCATATCCATCTATAATATATCAAAAATTGAACGGAAAATCATATTTTTGAAGTATCTAACCATAAGTTCAAAGATGATTGCATGTGGAATTGTATCTGAAACTACTCTGAAGGAGCAAGAGGTCACGAGTTCCAATCTCATCTCCACCCTATTGGGTTTTAATCCTACCAACAGATTCTGAGTTCGATACTCCTTGGATACAAGGTTACTCCAAATCTGTGCATGTGGATGGTATATTGTTTGGATCACTAGGATTGGCAAAAGTATCAATAAACTGCTCAATACACTTTTGCAAGTATGCATGAATCAACAGAAACCCAACTCGCTTCCCTACGTTATGCAATCAGCCAAGAGGTGTCTACTTCGTCCTTGCACAAGTGTAGAAGGTTGAGTCTTGATGCTACCCTTGGTTGCTATCAGTGGCGGCCTTTGGGAGGGGCATGGTGGGGCAAGTACCCTACAAAAATTGTTTTTTAAAAAAATATTGCAGACTGGAGAGGAGGCGTTTGATATTTGTTTTTTTTTTGTCTTTTGGTAGGGTGGGGCAACTGCCCACTTTGCAGACTTTTCATCTCCCATGTTCATTCATTATAAATTAAAAGAATTTTTTTAATGGTTTAGTAAAAATTTATCTTGTAAAACATCTTCTAGAAGGAATTTTTTAAAAATTATTTGCATTTACCAATTTTAGAAAGGATGATTCGGTGAGAGGCATATCTTGATTACAGACTTCTTTCGGTATCACTAATTATAATAATTTTTATTATAGCACTTTTTGGACACGAGTGAAAACTATATTTATCATCTTAATTACGCAATTTACGTGTGTAGTTTTGATTCTCACATCACGATTTTATGTGTGGAGAATGATAAAATATAAGAAAAGGGTTGTTGATATTCACATCTCGTCGACGACACCTTCGCGGGCCTCGCGGTTTCGCTGGTCAGCCATCTCCTCCCTTCTTCCACGCAGTCTCGCAGTCACTCGCACTCTCGCAGGTTTCGCACTATTGCAGCGTAGTGTCCTCCCTCTTTCCAATGCTCAATCTACACCAACGACTCCAGCGAGCCACAAGCGACTCCAGCGAGCCACTCAGCCGTCTTTCCTCCCAGCCCCGACCTCACATAACTCAACGCCTCACTACTGTAAATTCCCTTTCTCTGATTGACCTAACACTCTGATTTTTTTGTTTGTTTTAAATTGTTGTTTTTTTTTTGTTTAAAATTGATTTGTAATTTTTGGTAGATATGGATTAGATTAATTTAGATGTTTGGAGGATGATTGATTGGTAAATATATTAAATTGAATGAAGATTTATTGATTGATTTCTCCGTTAGGGTTTGAGTTTTGAATTGTGTTTAATTATAATTGATTAATTGATTTGTTTAGGAAATATGTCGAGTATTGATTCTGCTTCCATTCTTCAAGAACCTCAAAATGTTGATAATGTAAATGTGAATGATGTTGCTAGAGATGAGGTTGTTAGAAGTGATGTTGCTAGATATGATACTAGAGATGATGTTGCTAGTGAGAGTGTTCAGTATTATCAAAATATGTCAACTCGCAAGACGTGTTTATACCCTTTATTGTCAGATTGATAGTTTATTTGTAGCATTGACTATTTATTTTTGGTAGATTTATAATCAAAACTGCGTAAGTAGATGACATATTGACTTTTTTTTTATCGTTATTTTATTTTCATAGATATTTTTACCTATAATTTATTTGTGCCCCCTAACAAATCTTGCAGCCGCCCCTAGTTGTGATAGTCATGAACCCCGATGGAAAATGAGAGCCCTCTCGTACTCTTTGGAATAAGATCACTGGAAGGATCGAGGGACACGGCCCTTCGTCTATTGCTCTCGTGCAGAAGACACCATGGGTCGTTGTTGGAGCAGAAGCTTGGGAGACGTTGTGGTAGCACTAGGGAGGATTCTAGGTCTTGTTTGTCGTGGTATGAGTTGTTGGAACTAATTTTAATTAAAAGAATAAATAAAACATGTTTTATTACATGTGTGCGCCGGACACTTTTCCGGGCACATTTCCGGTGGGCTCCGGCCATTATCAACACCGGAAAGTGGGAGCGTTGGCTTCGTCTCCGCGAGATCTTGCTCGTGGTATATTCATACATTAAATTTGAGTTCCGTTTGAATGAGAAATGGATGCCCAAAGTTGGTTGCATGTTAGGCAATAACTTGGGAAAATAGTCAAAAATTGGGTGAATCCCACATCGACTATATGGAGGTAAAAGGGAGTAGGATATAAGGGGCAAATATGCACTAAGGCATGTGCTTGTGCTTGTGCTTGTGCTCGGGCTTGTGCCGTGTTGCGCCGTGCCGTGTCCGAGTCCGTGTCGTGCCGTGTTGCGGGGCGGGTGGACCCAATTATAATCTGGGCTGGCCACCTATATTATTTTTGGGCCAACCCAAAAACCCAACAGTGAGGAAGGCCTTGGGCCAAGCCCACTTGTGCAAACGGATCAGCGGATCGGGCTGGATATCCGAATATCCAGTCAAACGGATCAGCCAACAACCCCTACAAAAGTGGGCGGTTATGGTCTTCCGTTGACTCCTAAAATCGTGCAAGTCATGGATTGCGGGACACGTGTCAGCTTCCTATTGGCTACGGTTTTGGGCTGGGCTTCGAGGCCCATAGCCCAATTCAGCTCCTCCAGCTCCTATAAATAGAGAGCTCTTCATTCATTCCAAAATGCACCAACAATCATTCTCTCTTCTCTCTCAAGCTTGCGAGCTTTTCTCATCTCAAGAGTGCAACGCACTACTGGTTCGTAGGCTTCCGGTTCTATTACGAAGAACGGATTCGAACATCAGTTGTATCCTGGGATTCTTAAACACCGGTAACCGTCGTAATACGGGGTGTTTTTAGAATTATGGAAAGAGATTCCGATCTCGACTCTGCTCAATATACGCACTGCGGTGGTATGAAATTCTGAACCTTATCGTTATACTGCATACAGTTTAACCATCGTATTACAGGTTCCTACAGTCTTAATTCTAAAAACTTGTTAAGCTGTTATGCACTAACCGTTTATTAAGTGTTGCAGATAAAGCGCCGGAATACTCAAACCGGGTTTTCTACCGGAATTAATTTTTAAATTTGAATTTTAAATTCAGTTTTCAAAATTAATTTTAAAACAAAAACGATTTTTGTTTTTAAAACCTGAATTCAATTTAAATATTAAATCGAAAACAAGTCTGTTCTTGTACGGACTTATACCCGAATTTTCTAAAAATTCGGTTTTTGAGTTTCGATTTCCGATCAAAAAATTGAAATACTGATCATGGTTGTTTCCGTGTAAATGAAATGGTTCATAACACAAAAGAAACTACCGACGGTGCAAACACTTCCGATTATGGAAGTATCTTGAGGCTCATTAGTGATGCTAAAAATAGGGGTGAGCAGACAAGCCATATTCAATTGGGGAGTGGTCTACCACCGGCTAAGTTGTTAAATCTAACAACCAGGACTAATCCACTTCCAAGTGGTGTACAGTCTGGTCAACAACCTGTCCCTCAGACAGTATCAATGTCTGGCTCTTCGAGCGTAGGATTGCTGCCAGACAAGTTCGATGGAACTAATTTCAAAACCTGGCAACAGAAGATGTTATTCTTCTTAAACATGCACAAACTCGACAGATATGTGACCGAGGGTAAACCCGCAAATGTGGAGGAACTCCAAGCTTATCTGAACATCGACTATGTGTGCAAATGGTGGATTTTAAGCCGCCTGTCTTACTCGTTGTACCAAGTGTACATACTTGTTGAAACTTCTAGGGAACTTTGGGTTACCCTTGAAAAGAAGTTCACCGGCAAGTGTCACGCCTGTGGCAAAATGGGTCAAAAGTCCGACAAATGTCGGAACACGGGCGACCCATGCAAAGGCAAAGGCACGGGTAAAGCTCAAGCCCAAGTAGTTGAAGGCGATCTGATAGTGGTTGATATAGCTGTTGTGACGTCTGAAGTGAACATGGTCGGGAGCAACCCGATGGAGTGGTGGTATGACACTGGTGCTACCCGCCACATCTGTTCTGACAAGGGGATGTTTTCCACCTATCAAAAGAATAAACAGGACGAGATCCTGTTTATGGGGAATTCGTCCACATCAAAGGTCGAAGGTCATGGCAAGATAGTGCTAAAAATGACGTCTGAGAAAGAGCTGACTCTCAACAATGTCAAGCACGTGCCAGATATCCAGAAGAACTTAATTTCCGAATCTTTGCTGAGCAAGAACGGATTCGAAGTCGAAATAGGATCCGATCAGCTAACTCTCACTAAACGTGGGATTTATGTAAGCAAGGGGTATCAAAAGGATGGACTGTTCAAAATGTGTGTATTGACAGTCATCCCAGACATTGCAACAAATGACGTTTCAATGAATAACACTCCAATTGCTTATGTTGTTGAGTCTTTCAACATTTGGCATGAACGATTAGGACATGTAATTTATAAGTCTATCCAAAGACTGATGAATTTAAACGTAATTCCAAAATGCAAATTAAACAAAGACAAATGTGAAGTCTGCGTACAGGCAAAACTCACAAAAACGCCATCTCCATAAGTGGAGAGAACCACAAAACCTCTAGGCTTAATTCACACTGATTTGTGTGATTTGAAGTTTATACAAACTAGATGAGGTAAAAAGTACTTCGTCACATTTATTGACGACTGTACAAGATATTGTTATATCTACTTGCTCCGAAGCAAGGATGAGGCCTTGGAAAAATTCAAGGAATACAAGTTGGAAGTTCAAAACCCACTTAGTAAGACAATCAAAGTCGTACGAAGTGATAGAGGAGGCGAGTACGATGAACCTTTCAACGCGTTCTGTAGAGAACACGGGATAGTTCATCAAACAACTGCTCCCTATTCACCTGAATCTAACGGAGTTGCGGAACGAAAGAACCGAACTCTTAAAGAGATGATGAACGCCTTGTTGCAGGATTCTGGGTTACCCCAAAACATGTGGGGGGAAGCATTGCTTACTACCAATTACATCCTCAACAAAATACCTCATAAGGTAACTGGCAAAACGCCATATGAACTTTGGAAAGGTAAAGTACCATCGTACAAATACCTGAAAGTGTGGGGGTGCCTAGCAAAAGTAGCTATACCACCTCCTAAAAAGGTCACCATCGGACCTAAAACCGTTGATTGTATTTTCATAGGATATGCACACAACAGTAGTGCTTATCGATTTTTGGTACATAAATCAAATATACCAGATATACACGTTAATACAATAATGGAATCTAGGAATGCTTCTTTCTTTGAGAACGTGTTTCCGTGTAAGGATAAAGAAAATCCAAAACGAACTCGTGAACAAAGGGAAGAAGGCACTTCTGGAAATGAAATAGTCGAGGAAGAACCTCGAAGAAGCAAAAGAACTCGAACGGAAAAATCGTTTGGGGATGACTTCATAATGGCATTTCTCATGGAGAAAGAACCAAGAAGTTACACAGAAGCCATGTCTACACCTGACGCACCTTCATGGAAGGAAGCAGTCAAAAGTGAGATTGACTCCATTATGCAAAACCATACATGGGAGTTAGTTGACTTACCAAAAGGGTGTAAAGCACTTGGGTGCAAATGGATTTTCAAAACCAAGTTGAAAACCGATGGCTCAATCAAAAAGTACAAGGCTAGGCTTGTAGTGCAAGGATTCCGACAAAAAGAAGGGTTGGATTTCTTTGACACATATTCTCCAGTTACGAGGATAACTTCTATAAGAATGCTAATAGCAATAACGGCATTACGAAACCTAGAAATCCATCAAATGGATGTAAAAACTGCCTTTCTAAACGGAGATTTAGAAGAGGAGATCTACATAAAACAACCTGAAGGGTATGTTGTGTCTGGACAAGAACACAAGGTGTGTAGACTTGTAAAGTCCCTTTATGGACTCAAACAAGCTCCTAAGTAGTGGCATGAAAAATTCGACAACGTAATGATGTCGAATGGTTTCAGCATTAATGAATGCGACAAGTGCATATATATCAAGGATACTCCTACGGGATATGTCTTGTTATGTCTATATGTCGATGATATGCTTATCATTGGAAGCAACAAAGACATGATCAACCGAACTAAGAATTTACTTAGGGGTCAGTTTGACATGAAAGATATGGGATTAGCGGATGTCATTCTAGGGATTAAAATCACTAGACACTCCGAAGGTATTACCCTGTCCCGAGCTCATTATGCTGAAAAGATCCTTGAGAGGTTCAAGAACTACTCAAGTGGAACAGCTAAGAGTCCTGTGGATCCTCAACTCCACCTGACCAAAAATGTGGGGGACTCATTGTCACAACTTGAGTATGCACGTGTAATTGGGAGTCTTATGTACTTAACCAATTGTACACGCCCTGACTTAGCGCACTCAGTTAATGTACTAAGTCGCTATACAAGTAACCCAGGACATAAACACTGGAAAGGGATACCTAGAGTATTGAACTATCTCCGTTATACTCAAAGTTATGGGTTGCACTATAGTAATCAACCGGCAGTTCTAGAAGGATACAGTGACGCAAACTGGATATCCGACTCTAGAAACTCAAAATCCACAAGGGGATATGTGTTTACACTGGGTGGTGCAGCAGTGTCTTGGAAATCTTCCAAACAGACGTTATTGGCCAGATCCACAATGGAGTCTGAGTTCATTGCGTTAGACAAAGCAGCAGAAGAAGCTGAGTGGCTTCGGAACTTCTTGGAAGATATTCCGATGTGGGAAAAGCCAGTGCCGGCATTATGTGTACATTGTGATAGTCAATCGGCTATAGCTCAGACACTGAGCGTTTTATACAATGGAAAGTCACGTCATATTAGACGACGACATAAGTCCATTAGAAAACTGATCTCAACAGGTATAGTCTCGATAGACTATATCAAATCAGCTGACAACCTAGCGGATCCATTTACTAAGGGTTTGTCAAGAGATCAAGTATTAAAATCATCAAAAGGAATGGGTTTAAAGCCTATTACGAAAGAGGATGCTTGAAGGAAAACCCTACCTACGTGACTGGAGATCTCATGATATAGGTTCAAGGGGAAAACCTAACCAAGTTGAATCAAGTGAAGCACTGTCTCTACCCAGTTCCTAAGGATGATAAACAGTGCAAATTGTATGAGTTAAGGTTAAGCTTGGCTTTTAATGATTCCATAGCCTTGAAACAAAGGGGGAGTATGAAAGATACTCTTTATGGTAAATCACCTTGTGAGTGTGACATGGGGCCGTGTCTAGGAGAATAAAGTGAGGCTGAATTCTCCAAATTCACTCATGAATAAACCAGGGATGTTCAAGGCCAAAATGAACACAACCAGAGAACCAAACGTTCTGCGAGAAAATGAAACTGTGTGATAGTTGTTGTCTCGGTTTACATAAAAGCCCGGGTGGTTCAAGACATCATAGTCACTACCTGGTCGAGTAAATCCGATAGCTATTCACTATGGACGGTTCAAGCATGAAACATGGCACCAGTCCAGATGCAATGATTTTTCGACTGTACTCTTGAGAATTCTGTCTAAAAGCAGAGAAGCATATGTTTAGAATCATTTCTATTCATGTGGGGGATTGTTGGAACTAATTTTAATTAAAAGAATAAATAAAACATGTTTTATTACATGTGTGCGCCGGACACTTTTCCGGGCACATTTCCGGTGGGCTCCGGCCATTATCAACACCGGAAAGTGGGAGCGTTGGCTTCGTCTCCGCGAGATCTTGCTCGTGGTATATTCATACATTAAATTTGAGTTCCGTTTGAATGAGAAATGGATGCCCAAAGTTGGTTGCATGTTAGGCAATAACTTGGGAAAATAGTCAAAAATTGGGTGAATCCCACATCGACTATATGGAGGTAAAAGGGAGTAGGATATAAGGGGCAAATATGCACTAAGGCATGTGCTTGTGCTTGTGCTTGTGCTCGGGCTTGTGCCGTGTTGCGCCGTGCCGTGTCCGAGTCCGTGTCGTGCCGTGTTGCGGGGCGGGTGGACCCAATTATAATCTGGGCTGGCCACCTATATTATTTTTGGGCCAACCCAAAAACCCAACAGTGAGGAAGGCCTTGGGCCAAGCCCACTTGTGCAAACGGATCAGCGGATCGGGCTGGATATCCGAATATCCAGTCAAACGGATCAGCCAACAACCCCTACAAAAGTGGGCGGTTATGGTCTTCCGTTGACTCCTAAAATCGTGCAAGTCATGGATTGCGGGACACGTGTCAGCTTCCTATTGGCTACGGTTTTGGGCTGGGCTTCGAGGCCCATAGCCCAATTCAGCTCCTCCAGCTCCTATAAATAGAGAGCTCTTCATTCATTCCAAAATGCACCAACAATCATTCTCTCTTCTCTCTC